>OY755205.1:17455715-17827063 GCA_963576765.1 Draba incana
CACCCCCTTCCCCATCACCAATCATTTATCCACCTATTATCTAAAAAAATTAGAGTTAAAAAATAAATAAATATATATATATTAGGTTTGGGTTAACTAATCCCAAATTAGGGTATAATTTTGGAGTTTAGGGTTTAGGGTTTGAGGTTTTTAATTTATTTTGGGTTAACAAATCCCAAATTAGGGTATAGTTTTGGAGTTTAGGGTTTAGGGTTTGAGGTTTATAATTTATTTTGGGTTAACTATTCCCAAATTAGGGTATAGTTTTGGAGTTTAGGGTTTAGGGTTTGGGGTTTATAATTTATTTTGGGTTAACTATTCCCAAATTAGGGTATAGTTTTGGAGTTTAGGGTTTAGGGTTTGGGGTTTAAACCCTAAAATTCTAGTCTCAAATTAGGGTATAGTTTTGGAGTTTAAACCCTAAACTCCAAACTATACCCTAATTTGGGAATAGTTAACCAAAAATAAATTATAAACCCCAAACCCTAAACCCTAAACTCCAAAACTATACCCTAATTTGGGAATAGGTAACCCAAAATAAATTATAAACCCCAAACCCTAAACCCTAAACTCCAAAACTATACCCTAATTTGGGAATAGTTAACCCAAAATAAATTATAAACCCTAAACCTTAAACTCCAAAACTATTCCCTAATTTGGGAATAGTTAACCCAAAATAAATTATAAACCCCAAACCCTAAACCCTAAACTCCAAACTCCAAAATTATACCCTAATTTGGGAATAGTTAACCCAAAATAAATTATAAACCCCAAACCCTAAACTCCAAAACTATACCCTAATTTGGGAATAGTTAACCCAAAATAAATTATAAACCCCAAACCCTAAACTCCAAAACTATACCCTAATTTGGGAATAGTTAACCCAAAATAAATTATAAACCCCAAACCCTAAACTCCAAAACTATACCTTAATTTGGGATTAGTTAACCCAAAATAAATTAAAAACCTCAAACCCTAAACCCTAAACTCCAAAACTATACCCTAATTTGGGATTAGTTAACCCAAACCTAATATATATATATATATTTATTTATTTTTTAACTCTAATTTTTTTAGATAATAGGTGGATAAATGATTGGTGATGGGGAGGGGGGTGGACCCATAGATACACCCTAGGGGTGTACCTAAGTATTTCTCCTGTGGAAGGGTAGCGCTGAGGCCATATCCAATGGTCAGAAACCGAGTGAATTTCTATAATTAATCACTTTTTCAATTTATTTTAGAAAATATTAATTATATATTTTAGAAAACAATCCCTATATATTATTTGAGAAACATTTTGGGAGCACTTTGCTTAGGTGTCATCACCACAATTTTTTTCCTCTTTATTTTATTCTCTTATACTCATTACCAAACACATTTAATTCCAAATATACTTATTTTGATTATTATAACTCTAATTGCCAAACACATTGAATCTTCCTAAACTTGCCAAAATTAAAATATTTTGAAATTTTCAACTTTCCAAAATTAAAATATTTCGAAATTATATATTTTAAATCATAGAATTAAATGTAAACAAAAATTTAACATATATACTAAAAAAATTGATTTAAAATAAAATAAAACTATTATCTTTTGAAAATATATGAGCATGTAAAAATTTGTTTTTACATATCCTATATATTATTTGAGAAGCATTTTGGGAGCACTTTGCTTAGGTGTCATCACCACAATTTTTCTCCTCTTTATTTTTATTTATTTGTTTTATTGTCTTATACTCATTACCAAACACATTTAATTCCAAACATACTTATTTTGATTACTATAACTCTAATTTCCAAACACATTGAATCTTCATAAACTTGCCAAAATTAAAATATTTTGAAATTGTCAACTTTCCAAAATTAAAATATTTCGAAATTATAGATTTAAATCATAGAATTAAATGTGAACAAAAATTTAACATATATACTAAAAAATTGATTTTAAAAAAAATAAAACTATTAATTATCTTTTGAAAATATATGAGCATGTAAAAATATGTTATTACATATGTTATTTTGTTTGACAAGTAAATGTTTTTAATTTTTCATAAATGCACCTTCGTACAAGTAAAAATATAATTATTAATGAAATTTGTTGGTTTAATTATTTCACGGGTGGAATAAATTTGTATGCAAAATAATTTCAAAATCCAAATATATAAATTAGGTCTTAGGTTATGTATAATTATTCTTCATAATCCTTTTTTAACTAAAACTATTAATTTTATTCTATAATCATTTTATCCCGCGTATAACGTGGGTAATTTTCTAGTCCTATATATTATTTGAGGAGCATTTTGGAAGCATTTTGCTTATGTGTCATCACCTCTTTTTTTTCAATTTTGTTTTTCATTTAATTAATAATAATTAAACTTAATACTTTCATAATTGCCAAACAAATACTTTTCCAAACAACACTAATCCCATAATAAACTTATCTACATTCCCAAACAAGTAATATATTTACTCATTTACTAAATTGTCTATGAAACATTCTCATTAACTTCGTTGATAATAAAATTCAGTATATATATATCATACATTTACTCATTTACTAAATTGTCTACCAAAAAATAATATATTATCAGTATAATCCTTTCCAATAATATATAGCTATTAAAAATTAAAATAATCCCATGATCCCACCGTTTGAAAATTAATTTTTATTTTGAAAATTATATTTTCCGATTATACCAATTATACACTCTCGGTTTATACTTTAGGATCCACCGATTTATATAATAAGATTGAAAACTTTATAATCCTCTATATTTAGAAGCCTATAAAGTTTTAAACTATGTTTCAAACCCAAAAACAAAAACCAAAATATATATATAACTAGGCAAATTAAATAGTAATTCCCAAAATTTAGGATACTATTACCATATTTTATTTGTTTGCATTAAAACTGGAAGCTAAAAATTAAATTAAATCAATTTCATCCACAAATTTAATATTTACCGTAATTAGCGTTCTTCCCCATATCACAATTTTTTAATTTTTAATTATATTTTTTTATAAACTAAACTAAACTAAACTTAGAATTTGACGTAATTAATTTTACTTGACGTAAACACAAATATAGCATTATTATTTTCTAAGCTAGACGAAATTCAATGATCCATTTATCAAATAAAATATCCCCAATTATCTATTCAGAACAATAAAATAAATTTCACACGTATAAACTACATTTCCTCTAATTATACAATAACTACCAAATCTTTTACCATCACAATCCCACAAATTTAGTAAGTATAACATATTTTAATTTGATTTTCAGGATAACACTTTTACAAGGGGATCAAAATCAGTCCCATATATCAAATCTCATAAGTTAAACAATGATAATTAACATATCAATTACAATTCTAAACAGATTTTTATACCTTATTTTACATTACTTATTTGATAATCTATATTTTAGGATAATCAAAAACTTCGTATTCTATATATGAACAAAAACATACCTACTATATCACATAATTGGTTAATCATAAATAGTAAGTTAATAACTAACAAATCAATTATGATTCTAAATTGGATAATTTGTTTTCAATTATATATTACATTACTTATTTGTCATTCTGTATATTTTGTTTACAAGATTTTTCCGTCAACAAGAAATTTTCTAAATAATATTATTCCATTATCTTATAAAAACAACTCAAAATATCTAATTCCTTAAACATTGACTCACACCTAAAAATGACGTCTCTAAAAATTATATCAACCCATTCTATAAATTATTTTATTTATTTTAAATCAAATAATTTTAAAATCAAATTCATGGTTACAATTAAACCAGTGCACAACACGGGTCCAATTCTAGTAACCAATTATGGAAGAACACATGGCATGGAAGTTTCTCATCCGAGATATCTCTCCTCTATCTCTTGCTTTTTCATTTTTTCGAAACATTTGGTAGATACCCAATAAGAGACTTTCATTGGAGGTGTTGTGATATTTTTTTTTAAGTGTAATAAATCTTTTAGCAACCAAAAAAAAAAAAAAGTGTAAACATGTCTACAATTTTTCGTACGGTGGAAGCCTTCTTCAGAAATATTGCCATCAATTATTGAAAATTGTCTTTTTTTTTTGCAGTACGAGACAATAGTTTTTTTTTAAATAGATCAAAATTCAAAACAAAACAAAGCGAACTTATAACTAAAATATGAGAATTTTCCAACAAAGGGAGATCAAAGGAAACAAGGTCAAAGAAACAAAGAAGATGAAACCGATAGAAAAACGACGATTTTTTTTTTTGGTCGGAGGAGGGGCCGAGACCCCTTTTATTATTGAACTAAATTACAAACGATCTGCCGAGGGAACGACACTCCCTCAACATCCTCTAAAAGCAAAGGACTAACAGTGTCCGAACAAGAATGAAACGAATGAAAACCTAATGGAAGAGAAAACGCATAGTTCGCTAATCCGTCCGCAAGGCGATTAGCTTCCCTATACACATGTGAGATACGGACTATCCAGTCCCTTGATATGAAGCCATGGCACAAACGTACCAGGAATGACAGCGGATTAGCCTCGCTTATCCCTGTCTTGAGAAACCCAACAACTATTTCTGAATCAATCTCAACCTCCCACCGCATTACCCGTCGCTCCCAGGCCATTAGTAAGCCATAATACACTCCCCATAGTTCGTCTAAAGGGGCCGAGCATATACCGATGTTTAACGCAAAACCCGCACACCACTGGCCTCGTTTGTCTCTAAGTACTCCTCCCGCCGTAGCTAGTCCCGGGTTACCTCTCGATGCTCCATCTGTGTTTAGCTTTAACCATCCATCCCCAGGTTTTAACCATGATATCATTGTTTCAACTCTAGCCGTACTCTTAGAGCCTGAATCCAAAACCTTTGAATGTGCTAAAGTTACTTCCTTCGCCACATCTTTAACAAATTGCACCCGATCTTGACATTTCCTGTTTACTCCAAACACATTTCCGCACCTTCATTTCCAACCCCACCATACGGCTATTGCAAATAATGTCGACCATACCGTATCACCACATACTCAATCTTCACCTAGGTTCGCATAAATCCATTCAAGCAAAGATTTGCCAAAGAAACTACGACGTTGCCGTGGAGGAACTAACCGGTTCCATATCCCTGCCATTGCTGGACAATCACGAAGTATATGAATGATAGTTTCCTCACCTCCTTTACATACTTGACAGATTCCTGAATCGCTTAAATGCCGTCTTAGGCGCTCCATATTTGTCATGAGCACTTGGTTAACTCCTAACCAGAGGAATACTCGGGTCCTCTCCGGCGCAATAACCCTCCAGATCCGTTGAAATAAGCTGCTCATATTTTGTCTCGGTGTAACATCTCGGGTTAATATGAAATATGCTGACTGCACTGTAAAATCTCCATCTCTACATGTCGCCAAGAGAGTCTATCTTTAGCTCCTGTTACGGTATCAAGAACCAAGGATCTCAGCTGCAAAGTACAATGCCTCGGTAAAAATGGTTCAATCCGATCAAATGACCAGCCATAACCATCCCTCCAAAAATCACAAACACGCAAGCTTGTATCATGAACGTGCAAATTGCCTATCACCACTTCTTGTAATGGCTCATTTATTAACCATGTATCACACTAAAATCTAACCTCTTTACCATCGCCAAGGACCCAACTAAGGCCCAGAATTACCACTTCTCCACGTTGATGACCAAGTTCCCTTAGCAACTAGCCAATCCTGATCTTGTACTCCATGAACCTTGTACTTACTCCTAAAAACTTTGGCCCATAAGTTCTCTTTATCATGAAGTAATCTCCAACCCATTTTTGCTAGTAAAGCCTTATTCATTTCCATAGAAGAGCGAATACCTAAACCACCATCGCATTTTGGACGACAAAAGTGTTCCCAATTTAACAAATGAATCTTCCTTTGGCCGGTGTTACTCCCCCATAAGAATGACCTTGACACTTGATCCAATTTAGCAATTAAAGATTTTGGTAACGCAATGGTACTCATTGTATGAACCGGAAGTGAAGTGAGCACCGCTTTGGTAAGCGTTAGCCGTCCCGCCATACTCAAACAATGACTCTTCCATCCTGCCAAACGCGATGAAACTCTTTCCAAAACTTCGCCAAACGTATCTTTATTTATACGTTTTTGTAAAACCGGCATACCTAAATATTTACCCAAATCCATGGTGGAAGAAATACCACTTTCCTCACTGATACGCTTTCCCATGTCTCGACTCACATTCTTTGAGAAATAAATCTTTGACTTGGCTAAGTTAACCTTTTGTCAGACGCCGCGCAAAACCTCTCCAAAACCCGTCGAATTGTTTTAATTTGTACCACTGACGCTTCCGCAAAAAGGATTAGATCATCCGTGAAGCATATGTGAGATTGCTGAGGACCCCCTTGGGATAACCGTATCGGTTTCCAATCTCCACACGCAATCGATTGATCAATTAGGTGACATAGTCTCTCAATGCAAAGCACAAACAAATAAGGTGACAAAGGATCGCCTTGTCGTAATGCCCTTTGCAATTTGAATGGTTCGGTCTTCTCACCATTCCACAACAAATGCATCGATGGTCCACATACACATCTCATAATCCAATTTATCCAAACTTCAGGAAATTTAGCAGCCTTTAGAGTATCTTCAAGAAAATCCCATCGTATACGATCATACGCTTTTTCTAGATCAAGCTTCAATAACATCCATCCTTTTTGGCCTTTCTTCCGTCTCATAGAATGAACCGCTTCTTGAACTATGATAATGTTATCCGAACTTAACCGTCCCGGTATAAAGCTTGCTTGTGCCGGTCCAATTAATTTTGGTATAAAACTCTTCAATCTCAAGACCATTATCTTGGTATATTGTCTTGAATAGGACATTGCATAAGCCTATTGGTCGAAACTAGTTGATCTTCTCTGGTTGACCGACTTTTGGAATTAAAACAACCAACGCATCGTTAAGCCCCTCCGGTAAGCTTCATGTTTCAAAGAAATCAAGCACAAATTTCTGAACCGAATTGCCGACGACACTCCAACATCTCTGATAGAACACCAGTTGGAAACCATCTAACCCCGGAGCTTTAAAGCTACCCATATTCCGTATGGCTCTCTCTACTTCTAGCGGAGAAAAGGGCTTACACAAGACTTGGCTCTCATTCCTTGTCAACACATGAAACCCTTCCATCGGTAAATTCTCCATCACCGTATTAACGTCTTCCATAGAGTATAACTTGGTATAGTAGCTAATCGCTAACTGTTCAAGTTCCTGCTGATCCACAACCCAATGCCCTTCATCGTTTTGTAGTGTCTCAATACGATTCCTCCTGCTCCTGATTATTGTTAACGTTTGAAAATAACTAGTATTGCGATCACCCAACTCTATATGTTTCTCTCTAGATTTTTGAAACCATAATAGCTCTTCTTGTTCCATAACTACCTTCAATTCCTTAAGCAAACTTTCTTCTTTCTTCAACATAGCATCTGTCTGATTCACATCTAGCAAATCCTGAAGAGATTTAATTTCCGACATGAGATTTTCTTTCCTTTTCTGGATGTCTCCAAACACTTCACGGTTTCAGATTCGGAGTTTATCTCTGAGCTTCGCCAGGGCCTACGGTGTTGAAAGAGAGGAATTCCAAGAACTCTCCAACAGCTCCTTGAAACTCTCATGTTTCAACCACACAGCCTCGAATCGAAAGGGTCGACGCCTTGGGTTTCCACTTTGTACCGGTGAAAGTTGAACAAACAAAGGGGTATGATCAGACGCAAGAAAGGGTAAATGAGTGACACTTGCCTCTTGCCATGTTAATCTCGCTGTAGCATTACACAAAACTCTATCCAACCTTTTCGCAATGTAGTTATTAATAGATCGGCCTCTCCTCCATGTGAACTTGGGGCCTTTAAAACCCATATCAATCAGGGAGTTCTCATTGACCCATTCCCCAAATTCAAGTGAATCCTGCGACAAACTACTGTTTCCACCGGTTCTTTCATCAAGCCTTACGTTGGTGTTAAAATCACCGCCGACAAACAATGGTTCCTCAATTCCATCAATCACCTGTCCAAGCTTTTCCCACAGTCCTTGTCGACGACTTACCGTTGGAGCCGCATAGACCACTATCAGATGAACTATGTCAATACCATCACCCACCTTGACATAGATAAACTGATTTGATGACTCCAGAACCGTGACTGTTCCGATGCTTGATCTCCACAATAACCACAAACCGCCGCTCTGTCCTACTGCATCTACTCTGAAGGAGTTATCAAATCCTAGATTTTGACAAATCGTTCCAGCTCTATCTCCACTAGCATGAGTCTCAAACAACGCAAGGATATCCGTATTGAATTTCTTTAACATATACTGTATAGCTCTTCGAAAATTTGGTTTATTGACCCCCCGACAATTCCAAAGTAAGAAATTCATCATTAAATCTTGATAGACACACAGAACCACCGGGGAATCATGTTATGCAATATGGCTCCCCGTCGACTCTCTCAACGGCGCAACCTGCATTTCATGTTCTATTTCCACCATGTTTCTTTCTGGATTCAAAGAAAATCCATTTTCCTCCACCAGTCGACACTGCTCTGAGCTAGACTCAACACCATTCTCCTTCAATCCACTAGTGAACAATCCCCCAGGTCTCCCAATATCTTCCTTTTCAACTCTCATTTGTTTCCCGAACATTGACAACAATAGCTCTTCCCGTAATGGGCCAAATACCAGCCCACTTGTTGGTTTACTATTCTTCACGTTTCTTACTTTTGGTCCATTCTTCTCATCAGATCTTATTAATGAAGGAGGCCCAGACCGGCCCACTCCTTTAGTTATCTTATTCGTAGCTTTAAATACCACACTCTTGCCTTGACCAACACTTCTACGATTAACTGGATCAATATTACGATTGATTTCGTTTTCCTTATTTGCACCAGCAATCACCTCCTCATCCTCAATTTGCGTTGATTCCACAATCTCCTCTAACCTTCCAAATCTATTTGTTGTCATAATATTCGCTTGATCATTACTCCTCGTGGGGCCCTTCCCATTAACTATTATGGCTTCTCTCTCTCTCCTCTCCCCGCAATACCCACCTTTTGTCTCTGGTTCTCCGACCTCCGACCTCCGACCTTGGCGTTTAACCATCGTAAACTCTTCATCCGGCTGATTAACCTCCTTGGTCACTCGTTTCTCTGTCATATTCGACGATGCATTCACCACATTACCCCTTTGAACTCCTTGTGGACAATTATGTATCATATGGCCATAGATGCCACATTTAGAACAAATTTGTGACAAACCTTCATATGTTACAAGATATCTCTGCCCATTTATCACAATCGTCCCCTTGAGAGGCTTCTTCAAATTCACTTCAACACACACTCTTGCAAAACGAGCTCTCTCAAAATTTAACGTCGTAAGATCAACCTTCAATGGCTTCCCTAAACCCTTCGCAATCCCCATCAGAATTGATTTATGATAAAAGTTCACCGAGATGTTGGAGATTCGGACCCACACGGGAGTTGTAAAAAATTCATCCTTCATTGGATCGAACTCTGGAGACCATGCCTTAATCATAAGATAAGATCCAAACACTCTCCATGGACCGCCCACTAACGCTGCCAAGTACTCATCTTCATTCTCGAATCTTATCATGAAAAACTGCCTAGCCAAATCCAAGACATACATCGACCCACTAGGTTTCCAAAGCTCCCTCAACCTCTTGGTTAACACCGGCAAAGATACATGTCTACCTAGCACCTTGACGATCATGCAGCTTTTCCATAGCCCATTCATAACCTGCAACACTTCATCTCCAATGGTAATCACCAGTTCACCGTCCTCCCCATCCGGGAACTCAAGACTTAAACGCTCCGAAACAAATACATCATCCAAAATTTCCTCCGGAATTGGTATCCCTCCTCCACGACTTCCGATCACTTTCTGCTCCCACGATCCCGTCTTGTCCGGTGGCTCTCCTGGTGGCCGGCCTCCTTCACTTATATCCATCATCGATGCCTCATTAACACCCTTTTCCATAACCCTAATATCGCCGTCAGTCTCCATTAGAAATACTAATTTTCAACGACGATTTATTTTTTAACTGTGGAAAATAATAGTACCATAACCAATGGAAACATGATCAAGGCTCTAATATCAGGAGGAAAGCCTAGAACTAGAAGTATCTAGTTTTTCTCAATTTTACTGAATAGTCAATGTCCTTATTTGAACAAGTTTATGGTTTATTTAACAAGTTCTCTAATCTCTTTACGTGTCAAACATACAATTGTGATTTGAATTCCAAAACATATCAAAATCTCTTTCAGTGTCAAATAAAATGAGTTTAAACGATTTATCATTCTCTCCGATTTCTCTAAATCCGAACGCTTTCTCTTATTGTTTTGTTTTTATAAATTTTGGTAAAATTTTTTGTCAAGTTTTATTGCATAATTTTGTGCCTCACCCATAATTCATATTTTCCGTTCTCGCTATTTTTCTCGGAGCGTATCAATTGATTTTTTCAGATTTGATATCTCTTATATTACTGAGTTGTTAATGAAAAGTTCACTGGGCCACTGGCTCGATGTCGTAGTTTTTAATCCAAATGGACATAATTTTCCATTCAACCTCAAATATGGCATTAACTATATTTGTTTAGTGTTTTTTTTTGGTACCTGATAAATTCAATATTTAAATAGTTTAGATTTGTAATTAAATAGTTTATATCTTGTTCCTTTTTGTATTTTGTGTTTTATAATATTTAAAATAAAATTATCTTTCGACTTATGAATAAGTTTAAATTACCTCTTAATATTATTATTTATTTGATATTAATACAATTAACAAGGTTTTAGTTAATAATATTATATTACTATATTTCAAAACTATATATATGGCAAAAATATGTAATTACGTATTGGGATTGATTGTATTTCCTTATTTGTAAAACTTTGTATTGCATTATTTGTATTCTAAAAATTTGTGTTGCATTATTTTGGTTATACTTTTTTACAATGTATTACATTATTAGTATTGTTATTATTATTTTTTTAATCGTCTGAATTATTATATAGATATTACAATCATCATTAGACTAATTTGATCAATTTGACCTAATCCTATTATGATGATACTCCACTATATGTTGTATTTGCGATTAGGTTGAACAGCTTCTACATAGGTCTCCATGATGCAACAGCTCTCCATGTACGATATCTCCCATGATGGAAAAGCTCTCCCTGACAAACGGCTCTGCATGTACGACATCTTCCATGATGGACAAACTCTCGTCGACTAACGACTCTGCATGTACGACATCCCCAACGATGGACATGGTCTCCCTAGACGACTCTGAAACTTCTGAAAAGCGCTCTCCATTAATCTGCAAGAATTTATTTTGTCTGGGTTTCGAACCCCAGACCTGGTGTAGAAACCTTTAAACCCTTGACCACTGGGCCAAGGGGCTTCTACTTAATATTGTTATTAAGTTTATTAAAAGTAAAATTTTATTATATTTACTATTATAGGTGGGAACAATTGCAAAAACTCCACTTTGCATGCCACTTCTAAATTCGTTTTAAAAACTTAATATCTCAAAATTTTCAATTTAAAAAAAAAAATTGATCGCTAACAAATCTCAAAGCCAAAAAACTAAACCCTAATATAACATAGTTAACCCAACCAAAAATGATTTTAAAATTTGAAAAAAGTGATAGTGGCATTTTTGTAAAGTGTTATGTCAAAAGTGGCATTTCTTGAAAATTCTCTTATAGATGAATAATAAATATAATTAATTATTTTATTTACATATATTTAAAATAAATTTTGATATCATTATTTAAAAAAATTATAAAATAATTTAAAATGGGAAATCTACATCACATAAACCATTGACCAGAATAAACCAAAAATGGGAAATCTGAATAGGGTAAAGACGACGATAAAAACACATACCCTAATAAGATTTCCCATTTTTGGTTTATTCTGGTCAATGGTTTATGTGATGTAATGTTTGGTTTCTTATGGCAATACATTTCTCTTCAATGATGAACATAGGCATGTGTTGATTTTTCGTGTAATCACCCGTTCCCATTTACTTTAACCTCTAGGTTTCACACCGTAATTTAAACCACAATCCACAAGCAAGGTTACATGGAAACTCCGTCCGAGGTGCGTTTCCTGTTTCGGAAACCGAAACTCTTGAAAACTCCATGGAAACACGTTTCTTAGAAAAAGAATATTTGGAAACACGCTTCCTAAAAATTTTTAATCTGGAAACTCGAACGAAAACTCGAACGAAAACTCGTTTCCTAAAAATCTTAATTTGGAGACACATTGAAAACATTCGACTCTTTATGGACATACGCCGAAAACTTTTTTTTCAATGTAATGATTAATTAGTTTCGAAATTTTGAAATATATTTAGAACTTCAATAGGTGAAAGTAAAAAAAAATTGTGAAAATTTGCCTTTTTAGGTGAAAAACAACAAAATCATCATAATTTTTAATTTTGTTAAGCTGTAACACCCAATTTTTTTTTTTTTAACAAACGCGGAAATTCTCATAAAATAAATCCATAAAATAATAAATCAATTCAATTCCAGGAAACAATAATAAAAATCTAGCAACCTAAACACCAGGTTTCACTAGACTAAAACGGAAATAAATAAACATCCTATCATCCCCTTCGCCGGCCTTGATTCCTCGATCACGTACTGTTACCTGCAACTCGAAGGGAAAAACAGAGTTGCGTAAGTATTTAATAAATACTTAGTGGAGCGGTCATCCCGTCTACCAGATATATAATAGGAATTAGATTACCAATTCAACGCGATCAAACAACAGTTCACAACAGTTAAACAAATTCAATATTTAAAACAAGCGGTGTCGATCGACACCACCACTTGGTGTCGATCGACGCTTCACGCAAGCAACCGATCCTCGTGATCATAAAACAATGGTGTCGATCGACACTACCACTAGGTGTCGATCGACACCTCTCGCAGAAACCTGAACCGAGCCAAATCCTCTCACGACTCGAATTCCGTTCCATCTCGCGAGATCATCACGATTCCAAAACGCATAATTCACACAGAAATATCACAGGAACAATCCAATTCATCACAAACAACCAATCAAATTTCCTAATAACCTAATTCCATATCACGATCATGCACTCACCTCGATTACGCGGTTGAGGATTGAACGGATAAGAAACTGACACGAATCAGCCTCGAAAACTCTGATTCCTCGCAGGAAATCACCGAAACATCACCACAAACCCGACCAACAACCACACGAGACTATCACGCGAAGAACGATGAAGAACGGATCACAAACGCTCCTCGAATCACCGAAATCTTCACCAAAAGCCTTTAAAACTGTTTCTCCTTTTCTCAAATATGGCCACACTCGGAAAAATGGTTTATATACTCGAGTCCTAGGTTTCTCCCTAAACCTACTCGCAAACCGGGCGATTAAACTTAACCAACATCGACCAAAAACATTGGTGTCGATCGATACCCCGACCAAATTCCCAGAATTCGGTTTCGGGATGTTACAACTCTCCCCCACTATCTTGGATTCGACCTCGAATCCCTCAAACTGTCTATCGAAGACCGAAAGTTTGACCCCACTTGGTCATCACATCAGAGATCCTCACCCGATCCCTAAACTCTCATCTAATTCTTATGTTAATACCCACTTTTTCTAGACATTTATTACTCCTAACTCATTACCTTGCTCTTGGGACGCATCCCTTAGCAACAAATATACCAACCACCAATGGTATACTAGGAACCACTTTCCCTCTAGACTCATACTGAGACCCACTCGTCTCACACAAGCCTCTGGAGACCACCAACTCCATAAAAGAATGCAGGGAAACTCACTCCCTTCAAGAGACCCACCATCTCCTAATACTTATCCTGAGACCCACTTGTCACAGATAAGTAAGCATCCCACTATACTATACCGTGATCTACCCGTCATCGGTAAGTAACCTCCGGTACTACGCTGTGATCCACCATTCACGAGTAGACCGCCGAAGACCCACTTTCTTCCAAATTTGTAATGAGTTATTCGGGAATACCACTATCCCTAGACCCACTTACTAACATCTATGATTAGATCTGCCCCACTTGGCCTATCTCGATATTTCCCACCCGAAATATCATTGAGAACACGACACAAACTGGTCAATCAACAACATGCTTATAAGAACCACACATCTCATAAGGACACGGAAAATAGATAAGGAAACTCCATCTTATAAATTTTGAAAAATGTATATTGTTACAACGAAAACGAAAAATACATGAACCACAACAATAACCACGCTATCACAAATCTGGAACCACAAAGATACAAGTAAGCTTAAGTTACGACCTGCTTGTCGAACCACTTCCTGAACTTCAACTTCATCTTTGCCTTTGGCTCCCACGTCTCATCCTCTGTACCGCTTCAGCCCCACAAGACTTTTAGCAACCGTATCTTCTTTCGGCGCAAAACCTTTTTTCTTCTCTCGAGAATCCTTACAGGAACTGCCGGAACTGTCAAATCTGGCTGCAGATCCTCCGGGATCTTAGCCATCAACTCCTCTAACTCATGGAGGCACTTCCTCAGCATAGACACATGAAACACATTGTGGAAAGCCTTCATGATCGGAGGTAACTCTAATCGATACGCCACCGGTCCAACTCGCTCCACCACCGGGAACGGTCCCATAAAACGCGGGCTCAGCTTATTTTCTGCTATGGATCTATTAGGACCCCTCAACATAGCCATCTTGAGATACACGCGATCTCCTACTGCAAACTCAAGCTCTCTCTGCCGCTTATCAGCGTAACTCCGCTGACGATCCTGAGCTTCCTTCATGTTCAGTTTTAAAACACGGATTTTCTTCGTCGTTTCCTGAACGAAAATCGCACCCAGAATGCTACTCTCCCCCACTTGGATCCAGCATAAAGGTGCCCTGCACGGCCTCCCATAAAGCGCCTCATAAGGAGCCATGCCAATACTCGCCTGAAAACTGTTGTTATATGCAAACTCAGCCAGGCACAAATGATCAAACCAGTGACCACCCCAATCCAATACGCACATCCTGAGCAGATCCTCTAAGGTCTGAATAGTCCTCTCTGACTGACCATCAGTCTGGGGATGATACGTTGTACTCATATGCACCCTCGTGGACATCTCTGTCTGAAAAGCTCCCCAAAACTCAGACGCAAACTTAGGATCTCGGTCTGACACAATACTGGCTGGCGCACCATGCAGCCTCACAATCTCTCGAACAAATCTCTTTGCTAAAACCGCAGCTCCATCGGTCTCCTTAACGGCTAGAAAATGTGCAGACTTAGTCAACCGATCCACAATAACCTAAATCGCATCATAGGTCCTCGGAGTAGGTAAACCGACCACCAAATCCATAGTGATCATATCCCACTTCCACTCAGGAATGGGTAAACTCTGCAACTTCCCTCCCGGAACCTGATGTTCTGCTTTCACTAACTGGCACGTATCGCATTTCGCGACCCAGTCAGCTACATCTCTCTTCATCCCGACCCAATTATAATACCGCTTAAGATCATGGTACATCTTAGTCGCACCCGGATGAATAGAAAACTTGCTCGCTTGAGCCTTTCGCAGAATCTCCTTGGGCACACAAACTCGCCCGCGAACCAAAATAGTCCCATTCGAAGAGACAATATACTCAGATCCAACGGCCCTCGACGCCTCAACAAAAACCTGATCGCTCCTCTGAGCTACTCAGATCCTACTCAAAAGATCTGCCTTATCCACAACCTCTAATTCCAAAGGCTCCTGCAAAAAAGCACACAACTGCAATGTACTAATCTCGCCCACTAAGGCCTCAATCTCTTGCTCCCGAATCGAATCAACCCTCCTCCGACTCAGAGCATCAGCCACCTGAATAGCCTTACCCAGATGGTAAAGGATCTCCAGCTCGTAATCCGCCAAAAACTCAAGCCAGCGCCTCTACCTCATATTCAGAAATGGCTGAGTCAAGATATGTTGCAGATTCTTATGATCCGTATAGATCTACACACACCCACCATAAAGGTACGATCTCCAAATCTTCAGAGTAAAAACTACAGGTCCTAACTCAAGATCATGCGTAGGGGGATTACGCTCACTACCCTGCCACTGTCTCGAAGCATACGCAATGACCTTGCCCTCCTGCATCAAAACACACCCCAGAACAACTCCTGAAGCATTGGTGTGCAAGGTATAAGGCTTCCCCGGCTCGGGTAATGCCAATACCGGTGTACTAGTCAACATCTCCTTGAGCCTCGCAAAGCTCTCCTCGCACTCCGGTGACCAAATGAACGGAACATCCTTACCAGTCAGCTTCGTCATCAGCTGGGCCATACTCGCAAAACCCATGACGAATCTCCGGTAATAACCTGCCAAACCCAAGAAACTCCTGATCTCGGTGGCATTACACGGTCTAGGCCAATTGATATATCATGGTTTTTACCCATTTTTAACCATGATATATTTTTGGTATTTGTGTATCTTTTATAGTGTTTTGCAGGAAAATGGCCAATTGGAGCTTAATGGAAACATTTGGATCATTTTAAAGCATTTTGGAGTTGAAAAGATCCAAGTGGAATCGAGCAGCGCGGCCTGTCGATCGACACAGGGTATTTGTGTATATATCCTGTCGATCGACGGAGTATTTTAAAGATCGGATGATGTTAAGGCAGAGAGTCTCGTGTCGATCGACAGAGACCTATGTCGATCGACACGCGGTCTGCAAAAGCCAAAAATATCTGTTTTAGACCTAATTTTGGCACTTGTATAAATAGGTTATTTAGGTTTTCCCCACATTTCATCTTGTTTTCGTGGGACATAGAGAAAAGGAGAGATTTTGAAGAGCTTTGAGGGAAATCACATGTTCTGGATATCCACTACCTACAAACCCTTTTGTATCTTCTACTCTTACTCTTTTATGCAAATCTATTCAGTTATTATGATTTCATCATCTATTTCTGAGTAAATCACTTGTTAGGTTTTGGGGATTTCTTGGGTTTTGATGAGAAATCTTTAAGATCGCAGATCTGTTGAGGTTTATCCGTTAGTTCTTCATCTAGACTATTTCTAATGCTAGAATCTATCTTGATCACTTAGAATCTTGATCTTAGGATTGTTGATTAGTCACGGAAGTGAGATTAATAACCTGAACTGTTTAGATGGGCAAAATTTCCTATTCGCAAAGGAATTTGGCTTAGGGATTTTATGAACAAATCGAACTTGTACTAATTGCTTGTTTAGATTCGATGAATTCGCAAAGAAATTTGGGATTTGAGGATTTAAGGATAGATAGCCTTTGTAACGGAAGTTAGCTGGCTATACTCTCGTGTTTGAGTTCTAGAACGGTGCTTAATTGAACCTCGACAGTTGTTATATCTTTGATTTCGATTCATTACCTGAAGAAATCTCCATGGCCTAGCTTTCGTCTCTTTGAGAACTTGAAATTAAGCCATCTCTTGTTTACTTGTTTTATGAATTGTGATTACAATTACTTCTTTTTACTTAGCATAATTTGAACATTGAGATTGATTGTGTATTCAATTCCTTGTGGATTCGATCCTTAAATACTACTACGATCTCTTAATTTGAGAGAGTAGTTAGGGTGAATTTGAGCCCGTATCAAATTTTGGCGCCGTTGCCGGGGAGTTGAATTTACCATTCATTTCAAGTTACTAAGATTTTGTCTAAGTATTTATTTTTGTTTTAATACTAACTTGCTCTTTTCTCTTGGTATTTGTGTGTTTCAGGTTTATGCCTAATCGCCTAACCAGAAGCAATCGAAACGAAGAGCTAGTCGATCTCAATTCTGAGATTGGAAAGTTAGAGCGAGTAAACCGAGCAGCAACGAGAGCAGCCAATATGGCCAACAACAGAGTAATCTTACTCCGCGGTGCAGATGGAATCATCACGGACCACCAAGGATGGAAGTACAACGCTCAAGGTCAGCGTACTGAAGACGATGGAACTGTGATACTAGAGGAACAGGACGAGCCAGCTGAGCATGTGCGTACTTTAAGAGAGCACTACAGGCCTCAGGAGTTCTACTCCAACAGGGCTGCTATTAGACCTCCTTCCTTTCCTAGGAATGACTTTGAGCTGAAGCCCGCTTACTTCTCTTTGGTGGCTCAGCACCCTTTCCATGGCCTTCCTTCAGAACATCCCATGGACCACATCGAGATGTCTGAGGACTTAGCGTCCAGCATCAAAGCCAATGGAGTTCCTGAAGACTAACTTTTCTGTAAGCTCTTCCCATATTCTCTCAGCGGAGAAGCAGCTTACTGGCTTAAGCAGTTAGCACCCGGTTCTTTAACTACTTGGGAGGACACGAAAAAATGCTTTCCTCATCAACTTTTTCGATGAGACAAGGTCTGAGGATCTAAGGATGAAGATTTCGACATTCAGACAAGGGTCAACTGAAGCGTTCAAGGATGCCTGGGTAAGATTCAAATCCTACCAGAGAGATTGTCCTCATCATGGTTTTAGTGATGTGCAGCTGTTAGGAATCTTCTTCAGAGGAATCGATTGGAGACATCAGATGTCTTTGGATTCAGCAAGTAGGGGGAACTTCAACACCAATGTTCCAAGTGATGCGTTGGCGCTCATTGAGAACATGGCTTCAAGTAGTAGCACCAAGAACATAGACTTCAAGAGGAAGCAGCTTGGCAAGAGCGCAGATGGAAGAAATATGGCTAAGATGGAGGCCAAGCTAGACTCGGTGCACAACTTGTTAGTGGGAAAGAAGCAGGTGCAGTTTGCTCAGGAGGTAGAAACCTTCATTCCAAAGGAAGAAGAGGATGAAGAGGACTGCAACTACGTTGGTGGTAATGCTTTTCAGGGACAGAGGTTTGGTAATCAGCAGGGTAACAGAAACTATAGTGGAGGCAACTACAGTGGAAACAATCAGAGATCTACATTCACTGGAAATCAAGCCACACCTAGCTACACCAAACCGCAATTCCAGAATACGGACTATCAGAAACCCTATCAGAGCAGTTTCACTAGGAACTATGGTTCTTCTTCTTATCAAACTCCTCCTCCTAAGGCGTCAGATAATAAGACAGATTCGATGCTAGAGCAAATTCTAGAGGGTCAGCAGAAGATGACGGTGAACTTCAATGGCAAAATCGATGCTTTGTACACCGACCTGAATGGAAAGATTGAGTCTCTCAATCTTCACGTGAAGAAGCTAGACACTCAAGTTGCTCAAACCGCCGAGAACTCTAGGAGACAAGAAGGATTTCTTCCATCTAGAATGGATGCTAACCCAAAACATACCGTTGCTGCCATCACAACGAGGAGTGGAAAGGTAACCCAAGAGCCTGTGTTGAAGAAAGGACTTGGTACAGAAAACTTTGATGAATTTGGAGAGTTTGATGAAGATGAAATTCAGACAGAGGCTCCTCCGTCGATCGACACGCCTTACTGTCGATCGACACAAACAGAGAAAGTTTTGGCAGAGACTCCTGTGACGATCGACAGGGGGAAGAAAGAGGTCGATATGTTGAAACCAGATACCTGTCGATCGACAGGACCTATCACTGTCGATCGACAGGAGGCCCCCAGTCCGACTTCTCCTTCAAAATCGTCAGATAGTGCATTCGAGAGAGTGTACAAACCCAAAGTACCTTATCCAAAGAGTAAGAAGAGGTCTAAGAAAGAGCTTGAAGATGCAAGATGCAAGACCATCATAGACAAGCTAGTGGTAGAACTTCCTTTTGTTGATGCTGTTAGACTTAGTCCTGTGATATGACGGTATGTAAAGAAGATGGTCACCAAGAGTTTGGGCATTGACGAAGGAGTGGCTATGATTTCTGAACAAGTAAGTGCAGTGATTCAGAACAGGATTCCAGAGAAGTTAACGGATCCAGGAAGCTTTGTTTTGGATTGTTTGATCTTCAAGGATAGATTTCCGAGGTCTCTCTGTGATCTAGGTTCTGGCTTCAACCTCATGCCACATTCAGTTACCATTAGTCTTGGGATGACAGATTACCAATCCACTAGGATTTCTCTTATCCTAGCGGATAGGTCAGTAAGGATTCCAGAAGGAGTATTGGAAGATGTCCCAATCAAGGTTGGGAACTGTTTGATTCCTACTGACTTTGTTGTTTTGCATTACAACGAGGAACCCAAGGATCCTCTTATCCTGGGTAGACCTTTCTTGGCCACAGCAGGTGCTATGATTGACTGTCAAGGAGGCAGTATGACTTTGAGAGTAGGAGGTCTCGAGATGAAGTTCGAAATGGACAAGCTTATTAAGAGATCTACCATAGATGGACACACCTTCTACGTTGTCACACTCACCGACCTCGCGCAGGAAGTTTTCAATGAGATACATCCCATTGATCCCTTGGAAAGGACTTTGGTGAACTCTGTGCAAGAGGAAGGAGAATTTGATGATGATGCAAGGGTTTATGCTAGGATGATGGATGCTAGCAAGGAATGAAAGCAATTGGTTACTAGTGCAAGTTTGGGGGAAACTTCAGCAAAAGCTCCACAAGTAAGTGATTGGAGTGAACAAAAAGCTCCAAAGCTTGAGCTCAAACGACTTCCCGCAGGACTAAGGTACGCCTTTCTTGGTCAAAATTCTACTTACCCTGTGATTGTTAGTTCTTCTTTGAAGAATCCAGAGCTCGCCTTATTGCTGAGCAAGCTGCGGAAATTTCGCCCAGCTCTTGGCTATTCTCTTGATGATATTGCAGGTATCTCTCCGGACTTATGTATGCATAGGATCCACCTTGAGGATGAGAACAAATCATCAGTTGAACATCAAAGGAGGCTTAATCCAAATTTGCAGGAAGTTGTCAAGAAGGAGATCTTGAAACTCCTTGAGGCTGGGATCATCTATCCCATTTCTGACAGTATTTGGATCAGTCATGTTCACGTGGTACCAAAGAAAGGAGGCGTCACAGTGGTAAAGAATGAGAAGAACGAGCTAATTCTGATGAGAACTGTGACTGGACATCGGATGTGCATAGATTATAGGAAGCTAAACGCGGACACAAGGAAGGACCACTGCCCATTGCCCTTCATTGACCAGATGCTTGAGCGTTTAGCAAGGAATCCCTACTACTGTTTCCTCGATGGGTATTCTGGATTCTTCCAAATCCCCATCCATCAGGATGACCAGGAGAAGACGACATTTACTTGTCCTTCTGGCACTTTTGCATACCGTAGAATGCCCTTTGGACTTTGTAATGCTCCAGCGACATTCCAACGGTGTATGATTTCCATCTTCACCGACATGATTGAGAAATATATGGAGGCCTTCATGGATGACTTCTCGGTCCACGGTGATTCGTTCAAGGACTGCCTTGACAACTTAGAGAAAGTGCTTGCTCGATGTGTGGAGAAGCACTTGGTTCTTAATTGGGAGAAATGCCACTTCATGGTGCAAGATGGGATTGTGCTTGGCCATAGAGTTTCAGCTGATGGATTTGAGGTGGACCGTGCCAAGATTGAAGTAATGACGAGCCTTCAACCGCCAACTACAGTCAGGGAGATTCATAGTTTCCTTGGGCATGCGGGTTTTTACCGGCGATTCATCAAGGACTTCTCAAAAATTGCTTGACCACTCACCACATTGCTCTGTAAGGACATCAAATTTGATTTTGATGCTAATTGTTTAACCGCTTTTGTACAGATCAAACAGGCTTTGGTGAGTGCTCCGATAGTGCAACCTCCTGCCTAGGATTTACCTTTCGAGGTGATGTGCGATGCTAGTGACTACGCAGTTGGGGCGGTGTTAGGACAAAAGAAGGACAAGAAACTTCATGCCATCTACTACGCTAGTAGAACGCTTAACGAAGCTCAAAGGAACTACGCAACTACTGAAAAGGAGTTGTTAGCAGTCGTTTTCGCCTTCGAGAAGTTTCGTTCTTACTTGATTGGAGCCAAGCTGACAGTGCACACGGATCATTCCGCACTAAAGTACTTGATGCAAAAGAAAGACGCTAAACCGAGGTTGTTAAGATGGATCCTCCTCCTACAAGAATTTGACATTGAAGTGAAGGAAAAAAAGGGAGTAGAGAATGGTGTAGCGGATCATCTCTCGCGCATTTGGATAGAAGATAGTGTACCAATCGATGATTACTTCCCAGAGGAAAGTGTCCACTTCATAGAAATTGGATCCCAAGCGACCAAAGAGGGAAATCGGCTAAGTGTTGAGATAGAGACTTCACCGTCGATCGACGAAGACCTATGTCGATCAACAGAGTGCTTACTGTCCGAACACCATTGTGCTGAACATCCTATGTCGATCGACACGAACCAACTATGTCGATCGACACTGAATGCTCAGATGGAACTTCACGAGTCAAACGCAGTTTCGGAAAGCAATAGACCTTGGTTTAGCGACATAGCCAATTACCTTGCTGCAGAGACTACACCGGATGATCTCAAGGGCTATGAGAAGAAGAAATTCATGAGAGAACTTCGGAGGTACTATTGGGATGAGCCTTATCTATACCGACATTGTTCAGATGGGCTCTATAGGAGATGCATTGCGGAAAGCGAAGCTCGAGATGTGCTTCATCACTGTCACGGTTCTGAATATGCAGGGCACTTTGCCACATTAAAGACAGTGTCCAAGGTTCTTCAGGCGGGTTTCTGGTGGCCCTCGATGTTTAAAGATGCTAATGCGTTTATTATGAAGTGCGATGCTTGTCAGAGGAGAGGAAAGGTTAGCAAGCGACATGAGATGCCGCAAAACTTCATCCTAGAGGTTGAAGTCTTTGATTGTTGGGGCATCGATTTCATGGGTCCATTTCCATCTTCTTATGGGAATGAGTATATACTAGTCGCTGTGGACTATGTCTCCAAATGGGTGGAGGCGATTGCTAGTCCGAAGAATGATGCCGCGGTGGTCATTAAGCTGTTTAAGACCATCATCTTCCCACGATTTGGAGTACCACGAGTAGTCATCAGTGATGGTGGAACACACTTCATCAACAAGATATTCTCTAAACTCTTAGAGAAGTACGGTGTTCATCATCGCGTGGCGAGTCCTTATCACCCACAAACGAGTGGTCAAGTGGAGGTTTCAAATAGGCAGATCAAAGAAATTCTTGAGAAGACGGTTAGTGTCACGAGGAAGGATTGGTCTACGAAGCTGGACGATGCACTCTGGGCTTATAGGACTGCTTACAAGACTCCTCTGGGAACCACTCCTTTCCATCTGCTTTATGGGAAAGCATGTCATCTTCTGATGGAACTTGAGCACAAGGCAGCAAGGGCGGTGAAGCGTTTCAATTTCGACATCAAGCCTGCTGCAGAACGGAGATTGATCCAGATGAACGAACTGGATGAGATCAGACTTCATGCCTACGAAAACTCCAAGTTGTACAAGGAGAGGACAAAGGCATACCATGACAAGAAGATAATCTCCAGGAGCTTCGAACAGAACGACCAGGTATTGCTCTATAACTCACATTTACAGCTTTTTCCTGGTCAATTGCGTTCTCGTTGGTCAGGTCCTTTCACAATCAAGGATGTTAGACCACATGGAGTTGTTGTGTTAATCACAAAGGACGGAAGGGAATTCATGGTAAATGGTCAGAGGGTGAAACATTACTGGGCGGAAGCCAATATTCCGGAGAGACACAGGGTACCCTTGGATGATGCACCCAAAGCCTGAGCTTCAAGCTTCAACACAGTCAAGCTAACGGCTAAAAACAAGCGCTAAATGGGAGGCAACCCATTTGTAAGTATGTATATAATTTTCCATTTTACTAACTTTGGTTTTTAGCTTTGGTTTTTAGTTGTGGTTTTCTGGTTTTCGCATCTGTCGATCGACAAAAATCTTTAATAGAAATCTGTCGATCGACACGAACTGAAGATGTTATGGCAGAGAGCGTCGTGTCGATCGACAACTATACTATGTCGATCGACACGGGCAGCGAACCACACGAGGTAAGTGGATTTTACCAAATTTTTCCACTTTTTCACTTCTTCTTCTCCATCGATCGACAACCACTTCATCTTCCCCAAACCTTAGATTTTCGAAAACTTGACGAAATCAATCGATTTTTGAGCCTAATCCACTTGGATTTTCCTCCTCTATTCGATTCTCCCACTCGTTTTCAAAATCGAACAAGGTATGCTTCCCTTTTCACGATTTTTCATTCTGTTTTTGTGAAGAAAAGTGATGAGTTTTGGGGTTAAATTGGTTCGAATCTTGTGCTGTTAATACTTCCTTTACACTTTTAGAGTAATTTCGAACCGATTTTGTGCCTAAATTGTGTTGTTCTTGATTATTAGGGTTTAAGCTTTAAAATTTGGGGGTTTTGGGATCTGGTTTGAATTGGTGTAAATCGTGTTTGGTTTGTCAAATTTCAGGCTTAATAGAGATGCTAGGAGTGGTGATAAGTATGATTTGGTCGAATTTTAGTGTTGTATTTGGTCGAATGAAGAATTAGGACAGAGCCCTCTCTGTCGATCGACAGAGACATATGTCGATCGACAGGAAAGGCTCTGTCCATTTTATTTCTTCGTTTCTGATTTCGTCTGCGTGTTTTTGTTTCTGATTTCCTTTGCAGATGGCACCAAAACAGGGCACAAAGAGACGTGAACGACCTGATGATGCCTCGAGTTCTCAAGCTCCACCACCTACTTACACTATCCATCGTGGTGCTAGACCGAAGTGGCCAAGAGAGGAAAACACGAGGATGCAGGTTGACTTTGAGTCCCTGAAGTCGGGAGTGACGCTGAGGATAGTATTGACCAGTGATGAGATTGAGAAGAGGGAGGAACTACCCGTCTGGGACGAATATGACTCCCTCCTCTACAACGAGTGGCTCCGAGTCCCAATAGCGACCACCAAGTTCGTCCATGAACTATCACTGGCTCAGCTAAAAATCAAGGACGAGGTGATGCAATTGGTAGAGGAGACGGGTTTGGCACAATTGGTGGACGGAAGATCAGAAATGTATCCAGACCTTGTCTGCCAATTCTTTGCCACCTTGATGTTATCTAGCAGCGGGACAACTCCAGAGGAGAAGCTAGATCCGAGGAATTTCTCCATGAGCTTCATGGCTAACGGGAAGCGATACAAGATGAATGCTGCAAGTGTTTGCAAGACTTTTGGATTTCCCGAGGTTTCACTTGTGGGTTTACCGAGAGACATTGCTGGAGGCGTACATACACTGTGGGATATGATTGGTACTGGTCCTTATCATGTGGGGGGTTCTGCACTGGCTGATGTGCGTCATCCTGTAGCCCGCTACCTGCTTCGCTTGATTTCCTACACCATCATATGCAAGATGGAGCAAGTTAATGTTAGGAGTCACGAGTTGGTCCTGCTTTCATATGCTTTGAGGAGCATCGTGCATAATGATACTTGGGACACTACGACTCCGAACATGGGAATGGTGTTGATGGAGTACCTTTACTCGCTCAAGCACACTCCGCTTTCTCTTACTAACCCAGGTAAGAAGCAATTACCTGTGGGGAGCATCCTCACTCCGATCTTCGAGCGATGCAAAGTTTCCAAGAGCGGATATACGGTAGAGAGTAAGAGTGCATATGTGGACATTGAGCACATAAAGAATGCTCATTGGATCACGACTGACCATCCTATCCACTGGATTTTCCCGATTGCGAGAGACCAAAAGAGAAGGGTGGAAATTAGGAGTGTTGTAGAGTTTCTGCGGGTCACTAATGACCATTCGCTTATCTTCTTCGATCCACCGGCGGAATTGCTTAAGCCGGTAGAGCCGACTAGGAAACTCACAACATGGGGAGCTAGCACCTCCCATGCACCGCCAGAGCAGACGCAGCAGGAGCCTGATCATGAGCATCGTTTCCCAAGACAACCGGATGGACCACTCGATGAGGACCAGCGCTTAGACTGGATCGCTAAGGCTCTGAAGGCGACATGGGATGCGATGTTGTGCAAATCTAGCTGTATTCACCCCCGCACACCGTCTCCACGGAACTCACCACCACATGATTCTTCTCAAGCACCATCAGAGCACCATCACGATGAGGAGGAGGACTAGTTCCCTTCCTCCGTTCTGCTTTATCTCTATTTTATCTTTTTTCCCTTTTCAGACAATTTTGTTTTGGTGTGTTTTAGTTACTTTGCATATGTGGAATTTCAAAAATTTGTACTCTGATTTCGGATTTTTAGTTGGAATTTGAAACGATTAATGAACTTGATTGCAGTGTGTTTTTCCCGTTGATCGTTTGTTGAATATCTGTAGATGCAAGTTTGGAACATTGAACCAAACATTTTACGAAAAAAAAAACTGACGAATATGCAATTTGGGCAGAACCTCATCTGTCGATCGACATGGATATATGTCGATCGACACGGGCAGTAAAATTTCGAATTTCCAAAAACACAACGGTTTAAAACAGAACCTTATCGTGTCGATTGACACGATGTTCCTGTCGATCGACACGATCTCCAAAGGGGTATTTTCTACACTTTTTCGATCAATTTCACGTTTCGTTTGATTTCTTTTGCCAATTTCAAGCTTGATAACACTGGGGACAGTGTTGTTTAAGTTTGGGGGAAGTCGTTGCTAACATAGTTTTGTTTTTGTTTGTTTTTGTGTTTGTTTTTGTTTGTTTTTGTGAGTCAAAACTAGTTGGAACAACCCTTCTTTTGGTTCAGTGGAGCTTCTTTTTCAGCATGTGACCATTCTTCCAGTTGACCGGTTCAGAGCTAGACTAATGAAAAATCCAGAGAATTGCCCAGTTGACCGAAAACGTAAACTACTTCCAGTATAATCCGCCAAGTCAGAGCTACTGCACGATTCTCTCTGGGATCGATGTCCATTGAGCTTGACTCCTCATTCGTACCTGATAAATGCAACCCCCTGTTGAAAGTAATGGTACTCCTCTCCCCATATAAATATATATATATACTAGGATTGGGGTGAAATGATAGTCTTTGAGTACAAGATGAGGAATAAAATCCAGTCAATCTGTACTCGAGGTGATCACCCAGCTCAAAAGCGGTAGTCTGAGTCCCGTGAAACGGATGTTGAAGACGAGCAATCTCACGAGCCTGTCTCCTCACAAGGAACAATAGTAGTGAGTCACGACCCTGTCTCCTAACAAGGAACAACATTAGTGAAATATGCACTGCTTCGAGTTCAACAATCACAAAAAAAAATGTATATATATAAATATAGAACAAAATAAGTCTGGGGGAGAGAAAGAGTACGAAGTGTTGTATAGGTTGATTTGTCACGGTACAGTATGGGAATGAGTCTAGAAGGTTCATGGCTTTAAGAACACTAAGACCAAGCGATGAAGACAAACGGATTATGCTGAGAAGTGGGAGATGAATTTGGAAGGCCGAGAATGTCTGCGGAGAAGTACATGGTGGTCTGGTTTTGGTTGGTTCTGAATTATGTGGTTCACTAACTTGAAAGGTCAATTCGCTGCATTAAGGGAAGGTATGTTCTGTGTTTTCAAACCTCTTTCACATTCTTGGTGTATGTTTTGCTTGAGGCCAAGCAAATGCTAAGTCTGGGGGAGTTGATATATCATGGTTTTTACCCGTTTTTAACCATGATATAAGTCGGTTTTGTATAGTATTTTTGGTATTTGTGTATCTTTTATAGTGTTTTGCAGGAAAATGGCCAATTGGAGCTTAATGGAAACATTTGGATCATTTTGGAGCATTTTGGAGCTGAAAAGATCCAAGTGGAATCGAGCAGCACGGCCTGTCGATCGACACAGGGTATTTGTGTATATATCCTGTCGATCGACGGAGTATTTTAAAGATCGGATGATGTTAAGGCAGAGAGTCTCGTGTCGATCGACAGAGACCTATGTCGATCGACACGCGGTCTGCAAAAGCCAAAAATATCTATTTTTAGACCTAATTTTGGCACTTGTATAAATAGGTTATTTAGGTTTTCCCCACATTTCATCTTGTTTTCGTGGGACATAGAGAAAAGGAGAGATTTTGAAGAGCTTTGAGGGAAATCACATGTTCTGAATATCCACTACCTACAAACCCTTTTGTATCTTCTACTCTTACTCTTTTATGCAAATCTATTCAGTTATTATGATTTCATCATCTATTTCTGAGTAAATCACTTGTTAGGTTTTGGGGATTTCTTGGGTTTTGATGAGAAATCTTTAAGATCGCAGATCTGTTGAGGTTTATCCGTTAGTTCTTCATCTAGACTATTTCTAATGCTAGAATCTATCTTGATCACTTAGAATCTTGATCTTAGGATTGTTGATTAGTCACGGAAGTGAGATTAATAACCTGAACTAGTCTAGATGGGCAAAATTTCCTATTCGCAAAGGAATTTGGCTTAGGGATTTTATGAACAAATCGAACTTGTACTAATTGCTTGTTTAGATTCGATGAATTCGCAAAGGAATTTGGGATTTGAGGATTTAAGGATAGATAGCCTTTGTAACGGAAGTTAGCTGGCTATACTCTCGTGTTTAAGTTCTAGAACGGTGCTTAATTGAACCTCGACAGTTGTTATATCTTTGATTTCGATTCATTACCTGAAGAAATCTCCATGGCCTAGCTTTCGTCTCTTTGAGAACTTGAAATTAAGCCATCTCTTGTTTACTTGTTTTATGAATTGTGATTACAATTACTTCTTTTTACTTAGCATAATTTGAACACTGAGATTGATTGTGTACTCAATTCCCTGTGGATTCGATCCCTAAATACTACTACGATCTCTTAATTTGAGAGAGTAGTTAGGGTGAATTTGAGCCCGTATCACCAATCCCTGATAGCCTCTATCTTCGCCGGATCCACTGAAACACCCTCTGAAGATACAATATGTCCAAGAAATCCCATCTGTCTCTGCCAAAAACTTCACTTACTCAACTTGGCATACAGCTTCTACTCTCGAAGCTTCTCCAAAACCAATCTCAAATGAGTCTCGTGCTCCTCGGGAATCCTCGAATAGATAAGAATGTCATCAATAAAGATGATAACGAACACATCCAGATACTCCCTGAACACGTCGTTCATCAATCTCATGAAAGCCGCTGGCGCATTTGTCAAACCAAAAGGCATGACCACGAACTCAAAATGCCCGTATCTCGTCCGGAACGTAGTCTTACGAACATCTGCCTCATCTATCGGGATCTGATGATAACTCGATGTCAAGTCTATCTTGGAGAACCAAGTAGCACCCCTCAACTGATCCAAAAGCTCATCAATCCTCGGGAGAGGGTACTTGTTCTTCACCGTGATCCGATTCAGACCTTGATAGTCAATACACAAACGCATACTCCCATCTTTCTTCTTTACGAACAAAACCGGCACTCCCCATGGTGATACACTTGGTCGCACAAAACCCTTACTCAACAAATCTTCCAACTGCTTCTTTAGTTCCGCTAACTCTGCTGAAGCAATCGTGTAAAGAGCCTTAGAAATTGGAGTTGTCCCGGGCTCTAACTCAATCGGGAAAGGATCTGACCGAGACGGTGGTAATCCCTGCAGCAACTGAAAAACATCCACAAAATCCCGAACAACTCGGATCTCCCCGATAGCCACCTCACCACAAGACTCCGGCATAGAAATCACCGCCAAATAAGCTTCGCAACCCCGCGCTATCATCTGCTCAACCTGAATAGCCGAGATTACCAAACTCCTGAAAGTAGGTCTCACGCCCTGAAATACTAACTTCCCCGCATCTCGCTCAAAAGCTACTCTCCCTCTGAAACAATCCAAATGAACCTTATGAAACAACAACCAATCCATCCCAAGAATCACGTCGTAAAGTTCCAACAGACTGATCACCAAATCTTTCGGCATCGACTGACCAACAATCTGAACATCTACTGCTCTAGCTCGGCCGGAAGTAGCCAAGAATCCCCCTCCAACCACTTTAACCAAACTCGAAAGCTCACCCGCACTGCTTCGAATGCCAGTGCGCTCGGCATGCTCTGGAGTAATGAAGCAGTTCGATGCTCCAGAATCAAAAAGAACGTGGGACTCAAACCCTCCCACTAATAAGGTCCCTACACAATTCACATGCGTTGAGAACCCTAACGACTACCACAAGCAAAATAAAAGGCATAACACAAATTTTACCACTAAGAATTAACAAAGTTAGAGTCTAAAATTTTACATGTGATCTACGCGTTGCCCGGCTGGCCCGCCTCTGCAGGACCATAAACCCGCGGTGCCGGCCCAATCTAGCCCAACGGCTGCACTGCTGCCAACTGAGCCACCTGCTGCCATGCCACTTGCTGAAGTGCTGCTACAGCCATCTGCTGCAACTTAGGACACATTGGCGGGATATGCCCAGGCTCTCGGCAATGGAAACATACCTTGGCATCCCGAGATGCCTCCCTCTTGGGACAACTAGCCACTCGATGCTCGGTATTCCCGTATCCATAACAAGCACGACCGCTCTGGCCTCCTCCAGAAACCTCATCGAATCTCCTCTTCTGACCCTGCACAGGCTTGCCGCCTTTGCCAGAACCAAAAATCCAAGAATGCTGCTGTTGCTGCTGCCTTCTCGGCTGAATAGCAAGAGCAGCTACAAGTGGAACTGCCACTGATGGAACAACCACCGGACCACTCTGCTCACGCTGATCCTTCTCAATCGAAGCAGCAAGCTCCACCAACTCCGCCCTCGAGGCGTACACAAAACCCCGACACTGGGTCCTTATACTCATCCGAAGCCCCTGCAAGAACCTCTGCATAAGGGTCCGCTCATCAGTCATGCCCTGACTAGCATAAACCTGAAGTCTACTAAACTCGGTATCATAATCCCGAACTGAACTCGCTCCATGAGACAGCTCCATAAACCTCATCTCCAGGCGGTCCACAGCCTCTCGAGGAAAGAACTTGGCATCGAACTCGCCCACAAACTCATCCCAAGTCCAAACAGCTCTCCTGGACTCCATCGATCTCCACCAGCTATGCACATCTGATATATCATGGTTTTTACCTGTTTTTAACCATGATATAAGTCGGTTTTGTATAGTATTTTTGGTATTTGTCTGTCTTTTATAGTGTTTTGCAGGAAAATGGTCTTTTGGAGCTTAATGGAAACATTTGGAGGATTTTGGAGCTGAAAAGATCGAAGTGGAATCGAACAGCATTACATGTCGATCGACATGGATTTAAACGAGAATCATGTCGATCGACAGGGTATTTTAAAAAGCAGAGGATGTTAAGGCAGAGGGTCTCGTGTCGATCGACATGCTACTACTATGTCGATCGACACGAGGTCTGCAGAAGCAAAATATCTGTTTTTAGACCTAATTTTGGCACTTGTATAAATAGGTTACTTTAGTTGTCCCCACAGAAAATCTGGTTTTTCGTGGAGACTTAGAGAAAAAGAGATTTTGAAGAGCTTTTGAGGGAGACCCACATGTTCTTGACATCTAGTGACTACAAACCCTTTTGTATCTTCTACTCTTACTCTTTTATGCAATTCTATTCAGTTATTATGATTTCATCATCTATTTCTGAGTTAATCACTTGTTAGGTTTTGGGGATTTCTTGGGTTTTGATGAGAAATCTTTAAGATCGCAGATCTGTTGAGGTTTATCCGTTAGTTCTTCATTTAAACTGTTTCTAATGCTAGAATCTAGCTTGATCACCTAGAATCTTGAGGTTTATCCGTTAGTTCTTCATTTAAACTGTTACTGTCCGAATTTCAGAATGATGAACATCTTCTGTCGATCGACAAAAACCAACTATGTCGATCGACACAAACCAACTATGTCGATCGACAGTGGATGCTCAGATGGAACTTCACGAGTCAAACGCGGTTTCGGAGAGCGATAGACCTTGGTTCAGCGACATAGCCAATTACCTTGCTGCAGAGACTACATCGGATGATCTCAAGGGCTATGAGAAGAAGAAATTCATGAGAGAACTTCGGAGGTACTATTGGGACGAGCCTTATCTATACCGACATTGTTCAGATGAGCTCTATAGGAGATGCATTTCGGAAAGCGAAGCTCGAGATGTGCTTTATCACTGTCATGGGTCTGATTATGCAGGGCACTTTGCCATATTCAAGACAGTGTCCAAGGTTCTTCAGGCGGGTTTCTGGTGGCCCTCAATGTTTAAAGATGCTAATGCGTTTATTTTGAAGTGCGATGCTTGCCAGAGGAGATGAAAGATCAGCAAGCGATATGAGATGTCGCAAAACTTCATCCTAGAGGTTGAAGTCTTTGATTGTTGGGGCATCGATTTCATGGGTCCATTCCCATCTTCTTATGGGAACGAGTTATACTAGTCGCTGTGGACTATGTCTCTAAATGGGTGGAGGCGATTGCTAGTCCGAAGAATGATGCTGCGGTGGTCATTAAGTTGTTTAAGACCATCATCTTCCCACGATTTGGAGTACTACGAGTAGTCATCAGTGATGGTGGAACACACTTCATCAACAAGATATTCTCTAAACTCTTAGAGAAGTATGGTGTTCATCATCGCGTGGCGAGTCCTTATCACCCACAAACGAGTGGTCAAGTGGAAGTTTCAAATAGGCAAATCAAGGAAATCTTTGAGAAGACGGTTAGTGTCACGAGGAAGGATTGGTCTACGAAGCTGGACGATGCACTCTGGGCTTATAGGACTGCTTACAAGACTCCTCTGGGAACCACTCCCTTCCATCTGCTTTATGGGAAAGCATGTCATCTTCCGGTGGAACTTGAGCACAAGGCAGCATGGGCGGTGAAGCGTTTCAATTTCGACATCAAACCTGCTGCAGAAAGGAGATTGATTCAGATGAATGAACTGGATGAGATTAGACTTCATGCCTACGACAACTCCAAGTTGTACAAGGAGAGGACAAAGGCATACCATGATAAGAAGATAATCTCCAGGAACTTCGAACTCAACGACCAGGTATTGCTCTATAACTCGCGTTTACAGCTTTTTCCTGGTAAATTGCGTTCTCGTTGGTCAGGTCCTTTCACAATCAAGGAGGTTAGACCACATGAATCTGTTGTGTTAATCACAAAGGACGGAAGGGAATTCATTGTGAATGGTTAGAGGGTGAAACATTACTGGGCGGAAGCCAAGATTCTGGAGGGACACATGGTACCCTTGGATGATGCACCCGAAGCCTGAGCTTCAACACAGCCAAGCTAACGAATAAAAACAAGCGCTTAATGGGAGGCAACCCATTATTAAGTTTGTATATAATTTTCTTTTTCACTAACTTTGGTTTTTAGTTGTGGTTTATAGATTTGGCATCTGTCGATCGACATAAATTTTTAATAGGCATCTGTCGATCGACACGAACAGAACAAGTTTTGGCAGAGAGTCTTGTGTCGATCGACATGATATCCTGTCGATCGACACGGGCATCAAACCCACGAGGTAAGTGGATTTAACCTGATTTTTCGACTTTTTCACTTTCATTTCTTCTTCTCCATCGATCGACAAAATCCTCCCCAAACACTAGATTTTCGAAAACTTGACCAAATCAATCAATTTTTTAGCCTAATCCACTCGGATTTTCCTCCTCTATTCGATTCTCACACTCGTTTTTGCAATCAAACAAGGTATGATTCCCTTTTCTCGATTTTTCATTCCAATTTTGTGAAGAAAAGTGATGAGATTTGCGGTTGAATTGGTTCGATTCTTGTGTTGTTAATATTTCCTTTACACTTTTAGAGTGATTTCAAACCGATTTTGTGCCTCAATTGTGTTGTTCTTGATTATTAGGGTTTGAACTTTAGAATTTGGGGGTTTTGGAATGTGGTTTGAATTGGTGTAAATCGTGTTTGATTTATCGAATTTCGGACTTAATAGAGATGCTAGGAGTTGTGATAAGTATGATTTGGTCGAGATTTTGTGTTGGATTTGGTCGAATGAAAATTTGCGACAGAGCCCTCTCTGTCGATCGACAGAGAATTATGTCGATCGACAGGAAAGGCTCTGCCCATGTTTTTGCTTCTTTTCTGATTTCCTCTGCTTGTTTTTGCTTGTGATTCTATTTTGCAGATGGCACCAAAGCAAACTCAGGGCACAATGAGACGTGAGCGATCTGATGAAGGCTCGAGTTCTTAACCTCCACCACCTACTTACAATATCCATCGTGGTGTCACGCCGAGGTGGCCAAGAGAGGAGAACATAAGGATGCAAGCTGAGTTTGAGTCTCTCAAGATGGGAGTGACGTTGAAGACGGTGCTCACAAGTGACGAGATTGATAAGAGGGAGAGTCGACCCACTTGGGACGATTATGACTCCCTCCTCTACAACGAGTGGCTCAAAGTCCCGATAGCGACCACCAAGTTCATCTATGGACTGTCACTGGCTCAGCTAAAAATCAAGGACGAGGTGATGCAATTGGTAGAGGAGATGGGTTTGGCACAATTGGTGGACGGAAAACACGAAATGTATCCCGACCTTGTCCGCCAATTCTTTGCCACCTTGAAGTTATCCAGTAGTGCAACTACTCCAGAGGAGAAGCTAGATCCGAGGCATTTCTCCATGAGCTTCATGAGTAGCGGGAAGCGATACAAAATGAATGTTGCAACTGTTTGCAGGACTTTTGAATTTCCTGAGGTTCCACTTGTCGGTTTACCGAGGGACATTGCTGGCGGCGTGCATACGCTGTGGAGTAAGATTGGTACTGGTCCTTATCAGGTGGGGGGTTCTGCACAGGCTGATGTGCGTCATCCTGTTGCCCGCTACCTGCTTCGATTGATTACCACAACCATCATATGCAAGATGGAACCGGTGAAGGTTAGGAGTCACGAGTTGGTCCTGTTATCTTACGCTTTGAGAGGCATCATTCATAATGTCACTTGGGACACTACAACACCAAACATGGGAATTGTGTTGATGGAGTACCTTTACTCGCTCAGGCACACTCCGCTTTCTCTTACTAACCCAGGTAAGAAGCAATTTCCTGTGGGAAGCATCCTCATTCCGATCTACGAGCGATGCAAAGTTTCCAAGAGCGGATATACGGTAGAGAGTAAGAGTGCATATGTGGACATGGAGCACATGAAGAATGCTCATTGGATCACGACTGACCATCCTATCCACTGGATTTTCCCGATTGCGAGAGACCAAAAGAGAAGGGTGGAAATTAGGAGTGTGATAGAGTTTCTGCGGGTCACTAATGACCATTCGCTTATCTTCTTCAATCCACCTGTAGAATTGCTTAAGCCGGTGGAGCCTACAAGGAAGCTCACAACACGGGGAGCTAGCATCTCTCAAGCACTGCCAGAGCAGGAGCCACAGCATGAGCATCGTTTCCCGAGACTCCCCGATGAACCATTGGATGACGACCAGCGTTTCTCCTAGATTGCTAAGGCTCTGAAGGCGACATGGGATGCGATGTCGTGCAAATACAGCTGTATTCGCCCCCGCACACCGTCTCCACGGAGCTCACCTTCACCATAAGCTTCTCAAGCACCATCAGAGCACCATCCCGATGAGGAGGAGGACTAGTTCCCTTCCTCCATTCTGCTTTATCTCTATTTTTTTTTGCCCCCTTTTCAGACATTTTTATGTGTGTTTTAGTTACTTTGCATTTGTGGAATTTCAAAAGTTTGTACTTTGATTTCGGATTTTTAGTTGGAATTTCAAGCGATTAGTGAACTTGCCTTTATATTTAAGGATTGCAGTATGTTTCTTCCCATTGATCGTTTGTTGCATATCTGTATATGCAGGTTTGGAACATTGAACCAAACACTTTGCGAAAAATCAACAAAAATGCATTTTGGGCAGACCCTCACCTGTCGATCGACATGGACTTATGTCGACCGACACGGGCACAAAATTTTAAATTTTTCAACAACACAACAGACTGAAACAGAACATGAAATGTCGATCGACAAGAGGTTTATGTCGATCGACAGTATCTCCAAAGTGGTATATTCTATCCTTTTTTGATCAAGTTCACGTTTCGTTTGATTTCTTTTGCCAATTTCAGGCTTGATAACACTGGGGACAGTGTTGTTTAAGTTTGGGGGAGGTCGTTGCTAACTTAGTTTTGTCATAAAAATTAAAAATTTTAGCAACGTTTAGGAACAACCCTTCTCTTGGTTCAGTGGAGTGTCCTTTCCAGCGTGTGACCGTTTTTCCAAAATCAGTTTCAGAGCTAAGACTAATGAAAAATCCAGGGATTGCCCAGTTGACCGGAAACGTCAACTACTTCCAGTATAATCCGCCAAGTCAGAGCTACTGCACGATTCTCTTTGGGATCGATGTCCATTGAGCTTGACTCCTCATTCGTACCTGATAAATGCAACCCTCTTTTGAAAGTAATGGTACTCCTCTCCCCATATAAAAAAAATATATGTACTAGGATTGGGGTGAGATGATAGTTCTCGAGTACAAGATGAGGAATAAATCCAGTCAATCTGTACTCGAGGTGATCACCCAGCTCAAAAGCAGCAGTCTGAGTCCCGTGAAATGGATGTTGAAGACGAGCACTCTCACGTAACTGTTTCCTCACAAGGAACAGCTCTGGTGAGTCACGACCCTGTCTCCTAACAAGGAACAACAGTAGTGAAATATGCACTGCTAAGAGTTTAACAATCATAAAAAAAAAAAAAAGAGAAATATAGAACAAAATAAGTCTGGGGGAGAGAAAGAGTACCAAGTGTTGTATAGGTTGATTTGTCACGGTACAGTATGGGAATGAGTCTAGAAGGTTCATGGCTTTGAGAACACTGAGACCAAGCGATGAAGACTAACGGATTATGCTGAGAAGTGGGCGATGAATTTGGAAGGCCGAGAATGTCTGCGGAGAAGTACATGGTGGTCTGGTTTTGGTTGGTTCTGAATCATGTGGTTCACTAACTGGAAAGGTCAATTCGCTGCATCAAGGGAAGGTATGTTCTGTGTTTTCAAACCTCTTTCACATTCTTGGTTTATGTTTTGCTTGAGGCCAAGCAAATGCTAAGTCTGGGGGAGTTTGATATATCATGGTTTTTACCCGTTTTTAACCATGATATAAGTCGGTTTTGTATAGTATTTTTGGTATTTGTGTGTCTTTTATAGTGTTTTGCTGGAAAATGGTCTTTTGGAGCTTAATGGAAACATTTGGAGGATTTTGGAGCTGAAAAGATCGAAGTGGAATAGAACAGCATTACCTGTCAATCGACATGGATTTAAAAGAGAATCATGTCGATCAACAGGGTATTTTAAAAAGCAGAGGATGTTAAGGCAGAGAGTCTCGTGTCGATCGACGGGCTACTACTATGTCGATCGACATGAGGTCTGCAGAAGCAAAATATCTGTTTTTAGACCTAATTTTGGCACTTGTATAAATAGGTTACTTTAGTTGTCCCCACAGAAAATCTGGTTTTTCGTGGAGACTTAGAGAAAAAGAGATTTTGAAGAGCTTTTGAGGGAGACCCACATGTTCTTGACATCTAGTGACTACAAACCCTTTTGTATCTTCTACTCTTACTCTTTTATGCAATTCTATTCAGTTATTATGATTTCATCATCTATTTCTGAGTAAATCACTTGTTAGGTTTTGGGGATTTCTTGGGTTTTGATGAGAAATCTTTAAGATCGCAGATCTGTTGAGGTTTATCCGTTAGTTCTTCATTTAAACTGTTTCTAATGCTAGAATCTAGCTTGATCACCTAGAATCTTGATCTTATATTGACTCAATATACATGGAACTGTTATTGACAATTTGAATTAGTCTAGATGAGCAAAATTACCTATTTGCAAAGGAATTTGGCTTAGGGATTTTGTGAACAAATCGAACTTGTACTAATTGCTTGTTTAGATTCGATAAATTCGCAAAGGAATTTGGAATTTGAGGATTTAAAGATAGATAGCCTTTGTAACAGAAGTTAATTGGCTATACTCTCGTGTTTGAGTTCTAGAACGGTGCTTAATTGAACCTCGACAGTTGTTATATCTTTGATTTCGATTCATTACCTGAATAAATCTCCATGGCCTAGCTTTCGTCTCTTTGAGAACTTGAAATTAAACCATCCTGTGTTTACTCGTTTTATAAATTGTGATTACGTTTGCATCTTTCTACTTAGCATAATTTGAATACTTATATTGATTGTGTATTCAATTCCCAGTGGATTCGATCCCTAAATACTACTATGATCTCTTAATTTGAGAGAGTGGTTCGAGGGTGAATTTAATCCTCGCTCAGATAATGCACAACCAACTCCACCCGATGCTCTGCAGGACATCGGATCGACCGAAAATTGCGCTCCACTCTCAAGCACCACTTATCGGCCCCCTCTGGCCAAACTCTGCCAGTGAAGAAAGGCATACCAATCTTCTGCATATGTCCCATCATCATGAGATAGGGAGGATGCTCAGCAACCATAGCTCTCAGCTGCTCAACCTCTGCAGCTCTCTGCTGCCCCTCCACCACCGGAGGTACTACTGAGCCGGTACCAGAGCCGCCGCCGGAAACCGCTCCAACAGCTGCGTCAGAAGTCCCACGATGACATCATCACGACCCTGAGCTGGAGCAGTACCCCCACCTGGGCCCACTCCATCACCAGCACCTCTCCCGGCACCAACAGCACCACCACGAGCACCCCTCCCGGCGCCTCTCCCTGTACTGACAGCCACACTTGCACTGGTCTCACTCGCGGTCTCCACCCGATGTGTCTGGGATGCAGCCACGCTGCTAGACGACTCTGGCACTAAGCCACGACCACGACCACGGCCTCTACCACGGCCTCTGCCACGACCTCTCGCTCCAGTATCCATCTACCACACAGGACAGGAAACATAAGCAAACGAGAAGTCACAAACAAATAAAACACAACTTACCGCAAAATCTCTTTAAAGACCGAAGAGGATGATCTAAAACTACTTAATTGTCTAACCAACAATAAACAATCAACCACATAGTCTCAGTTCATCCAATTTCAATGTCCTAAAAACGTCTAGGCTCTGATACCAAAATGTAACACCCAATTTTATTTTTTAACAAACGCGGAAATTCTCATAAAATAAATCCATAAAATAATAAATCAATTCAATTCCAGTAATTCCAAATTCCAGGAAACAATAATAAAAATCTAGCAACCTAAACACCAGGTTTCACTAGACTAAAACGAAAATAAATAAACATCCTATCATCCCCTTCGCCGGCCTTGATTCCGCGATCACGTACTGTTACCTGCAACTCAAAGGGAAAAACAGAGTTGCGTAAGTATTTAATAAATACTTAGTGGAGCGGTCATCCCGTCTACCAGATATATAATAGGAATTAGATTATCAATTCTACGCGATCAAACAACAGTTAAACAAAATCAATATTTAAAATAGGGGGTGTCGATCGACGCTTCATGCAAGCAACCGATCCTCGTGATCATAAAACAGTGGTGTCGATCGACACTACCACTAGGTGTCGATCGACACCTCTCGCATAAACCTGAACCGAGCCAAATCCTCTCACGGCTCGAATTCCATTCTATCTCGCGAGAGGTTTCTATACTCGGCAAAAAGGTTTATATACTCGAGCCCTAGGTTTCTCCCTAAACCGACTCGCAAACCGAGCGATTAAACTTAACCAAAATCGACCAAAAACATTGGTGTCGATCGACACCCACCACTGGTGTCAATTGACACCCCGACCAAATTCCCAGAATTCGGTTTCGGGATCTTACATAAGCTATATAATATATTTATGTATTTTATTAGTGTTAGTCAAATTCTTTTTAAATATTGATTCGATATTGGTTTTTTATTATATATATATATATATATATATATATGTATTTATGTATGTGTATGCGTTTCCAAAACGTACCCGTTTCCTAATTTTTTCTAAAAATTCGTTTCCACGTTTCCAAATGTTTCGTCTCCACGTATTTGTTTCCGTTTCCAGGCAACATAGTCCACAAGTAGCACACCTCAAGGGGAGGATCCATAAAAAATTTGGTGTGGGCACAAATAAATTTAAATTTTAATATTATAAAATATATATAAATTAGTTAAGTACTATTTCAAAATTTTGGAGGTTTAGAAAAAAACCTTACTCCCTCCATTTTTTTTTGTTTGATGTACTAGAATTTTTAAACCTATTAAGAAAACACATTAATACTTATTAATAAATGTCTTGTTTTTTTTTGCATTATACAATTTTCTATAACTCTAACCCAATAACAATTAAAGAAAATCAATTAATGTGTGTTGAAATTTACAATTCATCATTATATTTTCATTAAAAATATATTGAGAATGTATAAAATCAATTTTTTATAAACAATTTGTTTCCTAGAACATCGAATAAAACAAAACGGAGGGAGTAAATTATACTTGAAAATCTATTTTTAATGGTTTCAAGATGCTTTAGATATATAATAAATATACAAATGATATTTAAAAAGTAAGTTATATAGATTATAATATCATTTTTATTCAAAATAACAGAGAGTCTAAAATCTTTATAATATTTTAAGGTTATCAACAATCTCGGACAAGACGACATGTGTCACATTTTTCTCTATAAAATTTTACTTGAAAAAGAAGGTTGAAAATGTTTCTTCTGGGTTTCGAACCTCAGCTAACCTTGGTAATTTAAGTGGAGAAAAGCCACTAGACTACTAAAGACACTTGTATATATCACGGAAAGAAAAATATATAACTCACTACTAAAATTCTTTCTAAAAGTCATTCAGAAAAGTAGGAAACATTTTGAAATTCCAATCTTTATAATATTTTAAAGTTAACAAGCTCTGGCAAGACGACACGTGTCTTCACATATTTATACAATTAATTAATTATTATTTTTAGTCAAATATGATTAATTACTAAAATTAATACTACTATTAAATTAAATACAATATCTCAAATAAAATTATATAACAATCCAAGAATAATAGATTTGTTATTTTATGTATTTAAGTAATGTATTATAAATATTTAAATAACTAAAGTTTATCGAGTTTAAATTTCTTAATTTTATATATATTTAATGGTGGTAAATATATATTTAATATACCATATATGTAAAGTTACGTTTAATGTTCCTAAAGTACATTACCACCATTTATATTAACTCATATATTATATACAAATCACATAATTTTATGTCAATTTTGTTTTTACTAATACAGTTAATCTCTTTTTTAATATATTACTAAATATATGTAAATATGATATAATATATAAAATGTTATTGATTCATATATAAAATAGAATAGATGATTTAAAAAATGGTTATACCTCATCATAGGCTAATGTATTTCAACATAACATTTTTTTGATTAAAAACACATAATTATAGCTAATAAAAGTACATCAGAAATAAAAACTAACTTTTTGTATAGATAAATATGAAAAAAAATTTTAAAAATGATAAGTAATTAGAATATAGAAAGAGGTTTTATAATAGCTAATATAAGTATATCGGAAATAAAATGATAAGTAATTAGAACGTAGAAACAGGTTTTACAATAAATAACTATTTTACTATAAAATTTTAAGCATTGTTTAGATAACATAATTGATTTAGTTGTCAAATTTATGTATTTATGTAATTAACAAAGTTGCAAACAAATATATTCAAATAGTAACCACTAATATTGAAAAAGTTAAAAATCACTTTATATTTCTATGTTAATGCAATATAAATAAATAAAAGTAACTAATTTAATTTCAAGTCAATTATTATTAATTTTTTACTAGCAACCAATAAAGATCTAATGAATTGGTTGTCTTTGTCAAAAAAGAAAAAAAAAGATAAAACATATTATTTGTCTTCAAATGTAATAAATTTTGAAACAAAACTCGCGCGTCGCGCGAGACTTTATCTAGTATTTATATACTTGAAAGTGAAGTCAGACGATATAGTTTTTCTACATTTTCAAAAATGTATAACATGAAAATAAAATAAGAAAAATACATATTTTTGGTTAAAATATAAAAAGAAACTAAAGTATAAGATTTAATGTAACCAACTAGGTAAGGACCCGCGCAAAGCGCGGGATAAGCATTTTAACAGGTTATTCGATAAAATTTATATTCTAACAACTATACATTGTTTATTAAAAACAAACCAAAATTGTTTATTACAAAAGTTGAGTTTAGAACATGGATATTCAACTAACTCTAATAATTTGATAACAAAGATTATTTAATTTGACACCAAATGATGTTAAAGGATACTTAGAATCAAAAATATTAATTAAATATCGTGATAATTATAGCACGGTGATATGCATTATCGCCCTCGTAATTAAAAGACATGATGTTGATAAAATTTGATAGTGGTGTTATTCTACCAAACTCAAACCTTTACCACTTTGTATAAGGAGATTCTAGACACTTTATTTTATGCGCAACATCAATTAGCTTAAACTTGAGTTTTTTTTTCAATTGGAACCATTTGTTTTTTGAGTAAGTGTTTTATGGATCTTGCATGCTTTCTAGTACTTGTTACACACAAACAAAACATGCGTTCGTAAGAAATAATAGTATCAAAATCATACTATATAATCTTAGCATAATTTATTAAAAATTGTAAAATTGGTTTGTATATAAACATATTTTTATATTTAGAGATATACTAAATAAGAATATACCTTACTAAATAATTTCTTAGAGGATTGACAACGCTTAACAACCGTTGTCAAAACCAATGGTATGTTCAATCATGTTGACTCTAAATCAAGATTCAAAATGCTCCAAGCGTAAGAATCTTGAGAAAATTTAAATATAAACTAATAACAAATAAGGAGTTCGATGAGCTTTCAATTATTTATTTTCTCGTTCTTATCTCTACATAAAATATTTAGAATAATTCTTCGATTCACCCTTAGGGGTGAATCTTCTCATTCATCTTTTTTTTATTAGCTAATCAAAATTAAGTTGTGGGTCATATCAATCTAATTAATTTAATTTAATCATTTACTATGTACTAAAATTGAATTAATTATAGGGACCAAAATAAATAATTATAGAAGTTTAACACTAAATTATTCAAATCATTAGCCTAATACTGGGCCACAATTGGCCGGCCTATTAGCCTAATACTTACATTAAGTAGGCGGGGCGACTCGATCCCGGGTGTGATAGTGCCTGCCTTTTAAAATCAAATATTTTAAAATTAAAATTAAACCTTAAACCCCAACCCAAACTCTACCCCTAAACTATACCCTAATTTGGGAATAGTTAACTCAAACCCAATAATTAAATGAAATTTCAGCATTCAAAATCAAACCCTAAACCCCAAACTAAAACCCTACCCCCTAAAACTATACCCTAATTTGTAATTGTTAACCCAAACCAAAAAATTTAAACTACAAATCTATTAAAAATTAATTTTTGTATTTGTAGAATTTTTTTAATAGATTGATGGCCCACAACTTAATTTTGATTGGCTAAAAATGAGAGGATTCACCGTAGGGGGTGAACCCAAGAATGTTTCAAATATTTAAAAGGCATTGGCTCATAATTGTTGAAATTTTCAACAATGAATTTTCTTAATATGATTTATCTTTTATTTTGGTAGAGTGTATGATAATCCTCTCCTTACCGTTAGTTATTTGGATCAAACTTTTAGTTCAAATATTTTTTTCACTCTAAACCCTAAACCCCAAACCCAAACCCAAACCCTACCCCCTAAAACTATACCCTAATTTGGAATTGTTAACCCAAACCAACCAATTATGAAGAATGGCTGAGTCACCCGAACGTTATGGATGATTGTTCATAATTAATGACAACTTCGTTTACAAATTGTGCTTATACGCCTCTTTGTCTTCTACATATTTTTTTAAGTTAAAAATATGCAACTCCGCGGGACATTCCTAATTAAATATGTTGTTACACTAATTGTTCACCAAAAAGTAATATTTGTTAAAGCAAGCTATCTTATTTATACTATGTTATATTTTCTCTCTATTAAAAAAATGGAAGGATTGCATTAACATAAACGATAAATTAAAAAAAATACATCACCGTCAAATTTCCTATAGAAAATTTTATTTAAAACATACATATTTGATTTTTTCACATATTGAACCACTTATTCATTATCATCATTATTACAATTTACATATTTAGTATCATAAAAACATATTTAGTATTTGGGCTTCTATCAAATCCAAGTCTCTCTCACTCTGTAAAAGGTCATTTTAGACGCTTTAATTTATGCTCAATAATTATTTTCAAACTCGAGTCTTTCTCTTTTCAATCGATTTTGTTTTCAAACATACGCGACCATTCAAGTGATTTAGATGATCATGAGAGGCCAAATAGTAAGAAACTATTGTCAAACCTCGCCATTTTCTTTTATTAGTTGTCCTCCCAGTCGAGAATATCCATTATCTACTCTTGCAACTTCTTTCGTTGTTTTTTGAGATTTTGCAACTAATTCGTCACATATCACATGCAAAACAGAGGAAAGAAACAATTCAAAAGATTATATCAAAACTATTTCTTAAACTCATTCTTAAACCTACCAATCTCTGACTAATTACTCTTGGATTTTAACAAAATTTTCTCACTCACTTAAGGCTTTTTCCATATAAATCTCGTCCCTCTTCTTTTACTCTCACAAAAACTCTTACATTTCTTTGTCAATTTTTGTCTTATGCTCTTCATTTCCCAAATTTTAAATTTCTTTGTTTTATGCAAAATTATAATTTCTCCGGTACCATAATCTTTTAATGACAAATCTTGCTTTTATGTTTCTTTATTCTTAATATATTGTATTTTTCTTTTCATTTCTCTCTTCTTATTCTCCTTCATTACCCTCTTCGTTCTTCCTTTACAAAATCTCTCTTCGTTCTTCTTTTTCTTCTCATTCTCTTTACCTTAATAAGAGTCAGAAGAAATTTTATTTAGAAAATCAATATTGAAATTTACAAAAAAACGATATTAATATAAATTATCCATATAATAATAGACATATAATAATTATCTAATATATGGTAACTTTTTTATTTGTTATCAACACAGTAAAAGAATGTCCTATAATTTCCGGAATTAGTTTATATACTTGAACCTAATTTTTTTCCATTATGAATTATATGCTTTGAGACGTTTTCTCTTTTTATCTTTTTTTGCTCTATATCGAGCTTAGCCATTTTCTACAAAATCTTATCGTGAGTGTTAATTATTTTGTGCAGGGATAATTGATTTAAAACTTATCGCGAGCGCATCATAAATTATGAAAAAATTATTTATATAATGAAGAATTCATATAGTAATTATCTGGTGCTATACATAGATATGAAATTCTATAGTTACCTTGTGCGGGAAACCACCAGTTATGTTAAGAAATCAACTAACGCGGAAGATTCAAAAGAACAAAACTAAATCATCTTAACCAATCACTCCAAGGTTACTCAAAGTAAGCAGAAAGACATTCTCAAGCATAAGTTCTATACTGATGCAAGCAAAAGTTAAAAAGAACTCATACAATCTATAATCATTAAATATTAGGTTAATTAACTTCCATTAAGTTAAGATTAGTTATATACATTTCGAAATTAAACAACATATACTTGTCTTTAATATGAAATGTATTTTCTTTCGCCGAGCGTATGATATTCTCTTTAGCGTTAATTGTATGGATAAAACTTTTGGGTCCTCCACACGGGATCAAAAATGTTTTAGATAAACCTTGAAGTGTCATACATGAATACTCGTAAAGCTTGGATGAAAAGTCCATCTTTTTAGAGTATGGGGATACTCAAGGGAGTCGGCTGATTCGAGAGGTGAGTGTGTATTGTGTTTGGGACCATGTCTGCAAATCATGGTTTATGTTCAATATTTATAGAACAGATGAGGGTAGAGTACATAAAAATAGTGGGGTCGGAACTCTTTTCTTAGGTATTATTAACCGTAGAGGGGTTAGTGTTTTACTTTGGCGGCATATTGTTATAAAGCTAGCATAGTTTGTTAGAGATAAATACTATTAAACTCTAACATGGAAGCTTAAACCCTCAAAGTACATGTAAATATTGATAACAATACATAGATCTTAAACCTTAAATTCTTGCATGAATTCTAAATCCAAATACAATGAAGTAAATTTTGATATTTTTAAGTAACCTTATGCCATCAAATTCTTTAATTTCTAAACCCTAACATAAACGTAAAAACCTTAACCATGCACATTTGATGGCTTATTAAAATATGCTAGAAGTAAAAATGTCATTATTTCGTCGTGGCATTTCCTCTTACAGAATTAAGATCTCCACCACATTATCTGATCCGATTCTTGAACAACTTGATCCTTTCTCCTTGATTTGATTGTTCTTGTCTCTACATAAAGTATTTGAGATTATGAAGGTATTGTTCGAATATAAACAATAATATTGTGTTTTGTCTTTTCTTACAATAGCGGTAGAGCATTTAGGATCAATGTCCCTGAATAACATTGTGATAGTTATTGGTTCATTTTTTTTTTACCTCTAATGAGTGCTCTAATTGAAAATTGTGATAAGGCAAAGCAAAAATTGTAGACTGTATAGAAATTTTTGCGAATAACTCAAAAAAGTTTTCTATTCGTGTGTTAAACTGAAAAAGAAAACAATGTTAATTAACGCAGCTAATCCTTATAAAGGAATATATACATTATATATAAAAGATCTTACTTCTCAATGTCTTGAGAGTTCCAAGCCATATTCTTGCATTCTTTTTTGGATTACGGATGATAATCAAAAATAATGACAAACTCTTATTTAGAAATCTTGCTTTTGCTTGTCATTTTTCTTTTTTGTCTCCATCTTCTTAATCTCCTTTATAGTCTTTTTTTGTTGTTATTGTTCTTCTTCTTCTCGGCCTAGAAGAAACAAACCTACAAATGTATAAAAATAAAAATTAAAAACCACTCTAAGTGGAGTAGCCGCAATGCATAATACTTGGCTAATTTTTTTGTTATATACAAACACTATGTAAAGAAAATAGACAATTGCAAAGACCATAAATAAGAAGCGACACAAACAAAGAAAATATCGAACAAACTTCTAATTTAGAGATTTACCTTGTTGAAGATACAAACATTAAAAACAAAGGAGAAGTCCACGAAAGAAGAAAGAAGAATGAAAAAAACAAAAGTAGGAGTTAGATGACAAATTCATTTCAAACTAAATAAGTATAAATAATATGAAGCAATATCTTGCTAAAGAGACAAAACCTAAAACAAACACAAGCAGAAAAACTCTTTTCAACGAAAAGCAAAAAGATTTAGAGAGTATATGACAAAGAATTACCTAATTCATTCAGCGAGTATATGTGTTTGTATTACCTTATCGTGAAGAACCAAATTATGAAAAAGTAAAACAAAGAAGAATAGTCAGATCAAAAACCAACAAAAAAGAGAATACAAACACAGTAGCAATACATATCTCAATCAACAAATGTAACGAATTGACAATACATACCTTGATCCATTAAAACGATATAGGGATACAACACACAAATAAAAAAAACTTAGAAAATAGTAAATCATGTTATTATCCAGCTCAATAACCCAAAAGGTTGAGTTTATGTTCAAAACTATTGCATCTTCATTTTCCCCGACAGATTGTCCCCTCTCCATTTTCTTATAAGAATTTGGAGAGTATTAAAGCATATGTTATTTTATCATGTGATTTGAATGTCTGCCCACGCGAGTTTTACCTCATTTTATAAAAATAACCATATTAGTTAAATTTGGTGACGCCACGATTATCATGAGCATAGACTTGTAGCTTAACTAATCTCCAATTCGCGTCTTCTTGAAGTCTTCTTTGACACACATGATTTAGTTTTCCATTGTAGATCAAATGAGTTTGATAAGTGGCTTTGGATGCATTGAATCTCTTATATTGGTCCAATTCCTTAATTAGCTATTGTCGCTATTTTCTTTCTTTCTTGCCTTCGTTACTTTCTTTTTTCTTGCCAAAAACTCAGCCTAAGTCTGTTGACTTCCATTTGGGAATTTAGCTATGTACTTGTCATCCAACAACGATTGTAAGATGTTTTTTCTTTTTGTTTTTTGGATTTTTTTAACAATTCAATTTGTAGAATAAGAGCTTTCTCTTTTAAGGCGCTTCTTCTTTCCGTATTGAGCCTTCTCTTCTTATATGAGAGATATTCACATAGGTTTGTTGATTTTTGAGATCCCACTTCTTTGTATCCTCGTTTGTGCCGCTTACAATACTACCGTATCTACGATAATATTATTAGTTATTTTTTTTCTTTTGCTATATTTTTCTGTTTGTATTGATTTCTTCGCTTACATTTATCTCTACCATATGTACCATTCGTAGTGATCCATTCTTTGCCGGTTATGAAATTCTTGTCTTGGTTCCATCAACATAGTTTTCTACTTGCATTGATCCCATTTACCTTATAGGACGCTAAATTTTGAAACTAAAATTTTGGAATACTTTGTCGTAAACAGTCTTGTATTGCCTCAAGTGGTGACACACCAATGTTGATTACTGCTCCATCATAAGAGAATATGAAGAGATGTTTCATTAGAATGATCTTTTTAAATAGCTTTCTTCTTACTCAACCGGTGTTCTATTAATCGGCCTTACCGACCATATATGAATTGTAAATATCTTTGTCAGTATCTTTTTCAATTTTTTCATCATTTTCTCTTCTTCTTTGTCACTAAAATCAATGTAAAGTTCAACCTAATTAAAATTCAAATGATTTTTAAGATGGAAATTGAACCGACCTGACTTAAATAATGAATTCTATGTTCAAAAATAAATAAATCTTCAGATTCTCACCGCTTTTTTTGTTAGGGTTTCATTTCAAATTACATTATTAACAACACATGTGACTACAACATCGACATATTTCAACAAAAGTTTTCTCTTGAACATGAAATTTTTACTCTTTTATAATTGCAATTCACAATGCTATGGCAAGTAAAACAACATGCCAATAATAGAATTCAATGTTGGATTGAAAATAAAAGGCGAAGAAAAATCTAATAGGAGTAAACTATTAAAAAGTAAGTACTAAAGAATCAAATATCCCCTATATATTATTCGGGATTCTCCTAAAAACTTAGGTTTCATGTCCATATTAATTCTCACAAAATTAATATGGCATGGCACAGATTTATTATGACATAGCACTAACTTAACTAATTTAATAATAAACATCCATAAAATTATATTCCAATCCCAATTATAATCAAATAAACTTATATTCGTAATAGTTATTAACAATCCACATAAATCTGTCCCATACACTAAACAACCATTCTGATTTTGAATAAGATTTATAAAATATTCGTATCTCTTCAAATCAAATATAAATCTATTTCTAAAACCAATATATTTTATATCCTTATCATTTTAAAATATCACACAATCTTTCAAACCATGAGAATAGCAAGTGATTTACTTCATCGTCTACTTTAAAATAATTATTCACGAGCTTCTGTTTCATGAAATTACACAACATCGTCAGTTTGGAACAATTCATAAATCAACGGAATTAATAATAAATAATTCTTAAGCAATTCATAATTCATAAATATGTTTTAACATTAAAACATATTTAAATTAGTTATGACCTAGAATTTGAGATTTGTTTCTAAATAACTAACCTAGGAATAAAATTGAGTTGGGACCATATCACCCAATCCCTATATATAAAATTAAAAATAATTCAACCCAAAGATAGCTGGATAATTCAAACTATATGTAACCTACAATACCGAAACAATAAAATTAATAAACGGCCAACATATACAAATTTGATATTAATTTAAATTATAAATTCAACCAACCTATAAAAAACCATGGACGGTGAACATGATAAACAGACAATTAGAAAACATGTAGATCAGAATCTATATACGAAGAATACGTAGTCAAAATGATTAATATAACACGTACATGCAAAAGAAGATGGTAGCGAAAGATCACAATCAAAACATGATAGAAGTTGAATATAACCTATAAAACTAAAAAAAAAGCAGTGAGTCAAGATATTTCCAAAAGAACAAAAACAAATTATGATCCAAGTTGAGAGAATTTACCGGTATATGCTTTTACAAAAATGATATTTTGTAGTTGTTTCCAAAAGACACAAACCTAAGAAACGATCAAGAGTCAAAAACACCTATACAAAACAAAAGCAAAAAAAAAAAAAAAAAAAAATTAGTTAAAATGTTAGATTAGAAACACGTTAGCGCAAAGAAATCTAAATAAACATGTACAACAAAGGGCAAAAACAATCAAAAGAATCAAATAAGAACACTAACTAACCTAAGGTGCAGTACGAACGAAAATTATAAACTGAATGGGATGAAAGAAACATCTACACATATATATACTATAAGAATTTAGGGTTTTAAGAATGCTTTTCTCGAAAAAAAAAAGAATTATTAAGAATCATTTAAAGAAATTATAGATATTATCAAATCTTAGATCCTAACCAATATCAATAGAAGCTATAACATAATTTAAAGATACAATCATACGTAAATCCGAAACAACAATAATAGGAAATATAACATAATTTCAAGAAGATTTTATCGTAAGAGAATATTTGATCATAACCATAATTAGACATGGGTCATCACACATATATGGACTCTACCAATACGATCAAATATAAGCCCAAATTCACACGGATGATTAAATCGACGTCCGAGATTTAATAACAGAACAATCAACGGTTTGAAACAATCAATAAGTAATAGCATTTTTCTCTTTTATATTTGATGCTTTATTCATCCTTCATATTTTCAAATCTTGTCTGAGCCTCTTATGTCTTATCTTTTTCTTATTTTTAGAATGAATTCACTTATTCTTGCAAAAAATGAGATATATAATAGAGTACATAAATATGACTAAAAAGCATATAAACACATGAAAGAGAGTTATGAAACTAATTATTATCATAAAATAGAGTTGAATATTAAAGAGTTCAAGTAGTGGCCAACATCAAATTTTCCTCGTATATTCTAAATATTCTAAACAAACTAAAGGTAAATTAAATTATTTATCAAACAATTGACCCTAGATTTATATTTACCGAAACCAAAATCCCCATAAAAACATATGATGAAAGGCTTAAGTTTTTTACTCACTTGAATATTGTCACTATAGCCTCTAATGTTTGAGAGCACAAAAGTATGCATTTGGTATAGTTTGAATTAACGATGAATTTACTTTATTGATTTTGCATCCGAGAGTTTAACGTCCTTATCATTGCTTCCTATCAAGAAAAAAGTATTGAGATATCAGTCAAACTTATAAAAGTATTTTCCTATATAATCAGATTACGTTTAAAACAAAAATTAAGGTTGAACCCAAATCTTTAGTATATTGCATAACATTTCATTATTATAGGGAAGAACATACATAACTACAGGGAAAGAAACAAATATACATAAATGAACACAAGAAAGATAAAAACTATAAAATTTAGATGGACGCACATTTGAAAAATTCAATGATTAGGTTACAGAATTATGTTTTGTACCAATATAATATTCATAATAGTTTTAACTAATCATTTAAGGGTTATTCAAAATAAGCATAAAGACATTATTTGGCATATGTTTTATACTAATGCAAGCAAAAGTATCTAAAAAACTAATGGTCTTCGATCATAAAGTATCATGCTAATTAACTCTCAATTAGCTTAAAATGGCAATGGTATCGTATCAAGTACTCTTTTATTCTAGAAGAGTCGTCCTACGAGTAGAAACCATGTCCACTAACTCATGTTCATAAATTAACGGATGTTAAATCCATAATAACCATCTAAACAGTTATCATTATTATGTTTATATACATAAGTTAAGTAAAAGATTCAACTCATTGATTCATAGTGGTCTTTATTTAATCATAAAGTTTTTTATCAAAATTTAACGCCAACAAATATGAAAATAATCTAGCTACATATAACGTCAATATATAGCCACACTGTGTTTTAATGTTATATATGTTTTTTTTGTAAAGCCGGATTAAATAACCTTTTGGTTTTTACAATTATTATAAAAATCTTATTGTTATTACATGATACAATCAAACAACGGTTTCATCTAAAAGCATTTGGAAAAAAATCAAGTTGAATGTTCATGTTTAATATAATTTAAAGTTTCCGTATACTATTGGTAGTTTACCTTTATGCCGGTCAAACTTATGGTTTATTTCTATTTTGATGTTAGACATGGACATATTTCATTTTTAGAAATGATATATTTCATATAATCTATTTTGAAATATATTTTGTTTATGATCTATTTCGTTTATGATCTATTTTGTTTCACGAATGTCTTAACATTTCTTTTTCTTATAGTTAAAAGTAATTTTATAATATTATGATATTATGATATGCTGATATTCTTACTAATATTTTATAAATTTTATATTCTTGCTCACGATCATAATTAGAAGAACACCATTTTTAATTAATGCATATATACGAAAGAATACACATTACATTATCCAATACCAGATTATATAATAAATGGTCTGATGAATATCCATTAATAGAATCGAAACACTGATAACAGGCTTTTGGCCTATATTAAGAACTCAATTCCTAAATTACTAATCCGATGTAGATATAGATTTAGGTTCGTTCAGGGACTGGCAATACACTTTAATTCCTTTAAACACAATTCTAGCTAAGCGATTCAAGTGGTTTTAAAGTGTCACAAAAATAAAATAACAAAGCAAAGTAAAATTCGGTTGTAAACAAATATGATAAAGGCGTTAGACAAGGGAATTATCTCAAGGAATAGATCATCAAGAACCAAGCAATTATTCAGGATATTAATTCAAGTACAAATCTAGAGCACAATCACGATTTTATGAGGATCCACTGTCGTGGTATCAACAACTTTATCAATCAATCTAGCTCCCTAAACTGTCGTTTGAGACTAAAGAAATTAACAAGCATTAACGATTGAGATTGATAAGTTCACGATTTGCCTTAACTTCAACTGTCGTTGGCTAAGGGTCAAATCGCCCATCTAAGTTTATTCAAGCAATTTACTACACTTTTGATGAGTAAATTAAACCTAAAATCAAAGGCTAGGTGATCAAGCTAGACTAGGCAATAAGTTCAATAAGATATCAAATATAAGTATGATCCTATCTATGCCGAGTTCATGAATCTCTAAATCCCTTTGAAAACCTTAATCTAACAAGGACGATTACTCGCACATGATAGAACGAAAAACACAAAGTGAGATGAAAGTATTCATAGAATTAATTAAAGAGATAAGGTTCAAGAGAAAACTCAATAACAAGTAGATGAACAACTCTCGAAATCCAAAGCAAAGTGCGACGAAGATCTCTCTAGGGTTCTCGATCCAAAGACGTGAAAAGCAAGTAAAAGTTTGTAAAGTATTTTTTTTTTTGTGTAAAAACTGTGTGTAGAAAGTAAAGAAGATGCGTCTATTTATTCTCCAAGATGTTTCCTTCTTTTAAGGGCTGCGGCGGCTGGGTAAATCCAAGGTGGATCTAGGGTAAATCTTCTAGGTGAATATTCCCTTTAATGAATCTTCTGGAAGCAAGTCAGTCAAATCGGGGAGCGGGTGCTCCTTTAGCTCCAGAATCTTCCAGAAGATCGTGTTTTCCTATCTTTTCCACCAAGACTCCTAGCAAACTCCAATTCTTCATTCCAGCAACCTTTTGACCTAAAAAGACTCGATACAAAGGAGAAAGACTCGATAAAACCCTATAAAACAATGGTTAGAATACCCCAAAAATGGAGTATATCAATTCTCCCAGACTTAGATCTTTGTTTGTCCTCAAACAAACTCAAAACTAAGCAAAGGAAAAATGTTTGAAAACGTGGAAACTCTTTTATTCTCAGCGAACCGTACTTTTGGCTTTCAATCTGCAGACCACATACGCCATATTACGAACGACAAAGCTTCGCCAAAACAACCTCAACACATTTCCCAACCAGGCCATTTCCCAATAATTCGTTGCAATAACACAAACCAAACGCACTCAAAGTATGCGTGAGGATCTCGCTAAAGACACTTTCTTAGAAAATACGGCGCTAAGGGTTAAAGGCCATTTAAGGGTGGAGTTAGAGGTGTTTAGAGTGTTTAAGGGTTACCCGACGTTTCGTAGAGGATGCAGGATATTGCACAAAATTGCAAGAGAGAGCGGGTCTGTTTGATGTCCACATTCTCTAAATCACTCATTCCATCCCCCTTTATTTCCTCCTTTCTCTCGTGAACCGTTGTTCCCCTTGGGTATAGTCGCTGGGTTTGAGAGACATATATTCTTATAGATTCCCACTCTTCATCACCGAAAAATACTTTTTTTTTTTTTTTGAAAGTATGATGATGATGATGATGAGGGTTTTGATTACACAGTTATGCCTCTCAAACAAAAATATTAGAATTGATGTACATACCCAAGTGGATATCGATAATGTTCCTTCCACTCCTTCGTTCACAAAACCTCATAAATAGAGCAGGTGCTCTGTCCTTTAGAACGAGTGATCTAGAGGTTGTGTCGACCCTTCTCTCTCCGGCCCTTTTGCGCATATGCTGCACATATGACAATGAAGTAACAAGACAGCAAGGGGTTTGAAAAGAGATAAGGTTAAAGGAGGGTACTAGCTAAAAATGAGCTAGCTATTCAGGATCAGCAAGAGTGGTAAAAAGGAAAAAGAAGTCCTGAATATGAATCGGTTCCCTAGTCTAGTGCCTATAGCGAGAGAATTTTTGGTCAATATGGAACCTGGAAGATGGTGCATTGAAGTGTTCCAGCTAATCCTTGCAATCCGCGTTCTGTAGAAATGGTCACTAGAAAGAGAGTTAATTAGCACAAGTGGTTCAGAAATCGTCATAGAATAAAGTCCTAGTTTCCAACTAAAAAGTCTTGACTCGATAAAAATAAACAAAGAAAAACCGACTCAAAAGGACATAAGAAAAGCAAACATCCAAAATAAATGACATCAGTCATCTCCCCCCAGACTTGCTTCACACCGACCCGGTGTGAAAATAAGAAAAGGAAGAGGGAAAAAGAGAAATAAATAAGTCCAAATGAAAAGAAAAGAATAAGAAAAAGAAGAAAAAGTCTTATCAGAAAAAGGGTGGGATAGAAGAGCGACTAATCGCTCGCAGTGGGCTCGGAATCCTCCTCTTCATTTTTGGTGGGCTTCTTGCGTTTGGAAGAGCGTGTCATACGGCCTGATGGAGATGGTGCAGCAGCTGATGTTGGAGCAGGCGCTCTCGGGGCAAGCGGAGGAGCAGGAGACGTAGAGGGAGCAGTAGCAGTGGCCTTTGAACCATTGCAACCCTTCTAGAGTATGTGGAGGATGCGACGCATAAGTCCATTGTTCTTCTTGGTGGAGTCCACCATCCAATCACGGTATTCTCGGTCCGAAGGGTCGTTCGGTAAGTCTCGGAGTGTGTACTCACTCCTGTAAGGCCGACGCAGTTGCGCCTTGCTCTTCTTGACCGAGACGGTATCCATCTCCAAATCCTCTATCTCGTCGTCGCTTAAGAAAACAGGGGTACCAGGAGCAGCTACTCCGGCTCGGGTGCTCTCAGGAGGAACAGGCGCTCCAGCTTCAGTGCAAAGGTAAGCATTACCCGGAGTAAAACCGATGTTTTCGCCATCTCTCAAATTGGTCAAGGATGGTTGAGGTAACCTGCAAAACAACACACGGTCATCGCGTCCAGTGAAGCGGTAAACGTTGGCATCCGTCATGATTTGACAAGTGATGAGGAAGTTGATATCCATGACACGCTCCTCCTCTTTGCATGCCGTGTTGCTAAAATCGACACCCACGTGCTCGAAGAGCTTTGTCAAGATGCTGCCTATTCGCTCCGTCTTCGTCTTCCCATCCGTGGTCCTTTAGTCCGCGATCTCTCGAGCAAGGACGGCTCCCATGTTAACATCGAGATCCACATCACAAGCTAACTCCGGTACCGTAGAAAGAACTTCCTGCACCCCATTGTATAGGAGCACCAGCTCCTGAATCCGTACCTTGTTATGGTTCTCTTGAGCAAACAAGATAGTAGACAATGCCTTAGCCGCAATACGGATGGCGGGGTTGCGGATTGATGATTGTGCTGCACTGCGGGATGCGTAGTGGCCATGGGCAATGAAGTTCCAAAAAGCATTCCTTGCCGTGAAAGCGGTTGGTAGAGCGATGGCTTCCGGTCCGACATCAAAGCCATAAATCCTACAAAGGGTCCGAATGGAGATGCTATGCTTTCTCCCGTTGGCGAAGAACGAGAGAGTCCCTTGAGAGGCCACCGGTTGCTTGGGATTGGCGAAAGTCAACTTAGCCGAAGCCAAGCATTGTCGCACGATATCCGGGTAGAGCACGTCTGTGGAAGAAACGAGCTCGAGGAATTCCAGAAGTTTCACCTGCTTCCAGAAGTTTCATGATTTCCTTTTTAACTACGTCCTTCAGATTCGGGTTTAGCCTCCTCTGATGCTCAATAGAATTCTTTGATTCATCTTCTAGGTGTATCCTATGCATGCAAAGTTCAGGTGAAATTTCAGGGATATCATCTAGTGAATAACCTAAAGCTTTTCTATACTTCCTTAGTTTGCATAAAAGCAAAGTGGTTTCCGCATTATTCAACTCAGCATTAATGATTACGGGGTAAGTAGAGTTAGGGCCTAGGAACGCGTACCTTAGCCCGGCAGGAAGGGTTTTGAGCTCGAGTTTCGGAGCTTTCAGCTCGCTCCAAGGGTTGTCAACAGTGTTTCCAGGAGCTGGGGTCTTATCTTCTGGAGCAGCTGCTCCTTCAGCATCGTCCGGTTTGAGATTCAAGAAACCGGTGGACTTTTCGTTCTGACCCGAATCCAATATCCTGGCTAACCCAACTGCATCCTCACTCAAATAACCATGTTCACTTTCGGCTTTGGTCAGCACCACGTCAAGCGGATCATCGGTTAGGAGTTCTTCCATTTCGTCTTCCGAGATCTCGAGGTCTCCTTCGATGGCAAAGGTTTGCCCATTAATGGTTGGCTTTTTGAGCAATCTATCCATCTCAAATTCCATGATAATGTCTCCCAGCTGGAGACCAATTATACCATTCCTCACATCTATGATCGCACCAGCTGTGCGCAGGAAAGGACTTCCCAAAATCAAGGGATCCTTCGGTTCCTCATCAAGTTCCAACACCACAAAGTCGGCTGGGATCAGCGTGTTGCCAATCCTGACATATAAATCCTCTAGGATCCCCACGGGTAACTTCACTGACCTGTCAGCAAAAACCAAAGAAATACGAGTTGGTTTAAAGTTAGTATAACGAAGTTTCCTTGCAACCGAATAGGGCATGAGGTTCACGCTGGAACCCAAATCACATAAGGAACACTTGAAACACGTAGAACCAATCTGCACGGCTAACACAAATTTCCCGGGGTCATCGAGTTTCTTAACCATCCGGTTTTGCAGCACAGCACTGCAATCCTTAGATACCAACGTGGTACCTTGCTCTGATGAAACCCTACCAGTAATCAAACCTTTAATGTACTTCTTCATAGCTGGCATCATCTGGATAGCATCGGTCAGTGTGAGCTTTACCGTAAGTTGATCTAGCATCTCCCTACACTTCGCCTCCTCTAAATCCTTCTGCGACTTCTTTGGAGGTACTGGGTAAGGGACTGGGGGTTTGTAGATACGAGACCGAACCTGATCAACCAGCTCATTCGGTATAAGTACAGGACGAGACGGTCCAGCAACTGCTTCATCCTGTGTCTCATCTGGAGCAGGTGCTCCCTGTTGGAGCGGGTGCTCCACAGATTTTTCTGGGCAGCCTTTAGCTGCTGCCCCCACAACCTGGGGTAGAGTTCTTCCACTTTGCAGCGTGACAGCAACAACTTCTCTGGGGTTTGTAATCGATTTACCTGGCAGCACTCCCTGTGGGCTTTTGATGGCCTCCGCGGTTTGAGCTACTTGCGTGTCAAGCTTCTTAACATGGTTGGTCACGGCTTCAAGTCTACCGTTGAGGTCTGAGTACATGGAGTCTACCTTAGTGTTCAGCTCAGCAGCTGTTTTCTTCTGATTTTCCATCAATTGTTGCATCATGCTTTTAAGTTCATCCTGAGAAGTACCACTGGAGCTCGCAGGAGCTTGGAAGTTGTTGAACTTGGGCTTTTGACCTTGAAACGGAACGAATGTCTTGCCTTGAAAACCCTGAGGTGCCGTCTTCTGGAAACCTTGATCCTGAGGTTTTTGGTTCTGATAACCGGTTTGTTGTGGGTACACCTGATCCTGCGGATTCTCTACATTCGTACTCCTGTAAGAGAAATTCAGATGGTTCCTGTAGTTTGAGTTGAACCCTTGGTTTCGGACATACCCCTGCCCATTCATGTAATTCACCTCCTCCTGATCACAATCTCCTCCATCGGTCATATCCTCAACTAGTACTTCTCCATTCTCATCGGCAAAGTGAACCATCCTTTGGTTCCCTTTGAGCAGCAAGTTGACCTTAGCCGTTAGGTCATCGATCTTATGAGAATCTGTTCCATTAGATTTCGTAGTTCGATCATACTCCTGAGACTTTTGCTTGAGCTTGCGGCTAGGTTCTCAATGACCTTGTGAGCACTTTCCTTCGTCTTGGTCATAAAATCACCATCACAAGCAGCGTTCAACGTGTTCCGGTAGTCCCAATCAACACCGTCGTAGAAAATTCCCAGCAAGTTCTCGTCCGTGAATCCGTGATGTGGACACTCCCTTTTATACTCCTTAAATCTTTCCCATGCCTCATAGAAAGATTTTCCAATTTGTTGCTGAAACGTGGAGATCTTGTTTCTCAATCCCGCGGTCTTAGCTTTGGTGTAGAAGTGATCTAGAAACGCTGCCCTACACTGTGGCCAAGTCGTGATAGATCTAGCTGGTAAAGACTTGAGCCATCGTGAAGCCTTATCCGCGAGCGAGAAGGGAAAAAGCTTGCACTTTAAGAAATCTGGGTTCATCCCATTAGAGCTTGTCGTGGAGAAAATCTCCTCGAAATTCTCTATATGGTCTATCGAGATTTCAGTGGGCAGTCCGTGGAATAGATATTGCTTGACCAGCGTGATCATCTGAGGCTTGATCTCATAGTCTTGCCTTAAAACACCTGGAGGAATGATTGCAGCTCGGTTCCTATAGAAGGCGTGAGGATTGTCCATATCCCCGATAGCACGTTCTTGTTGTCGGTTTTGGTTTTGTTGCTGTTGCAGCTGAGCCATCTGATCTTGTAGCCTCTTCATCTCGGCCACCATGTCAATATCTGTTTGGTCACCCATGTCGACCTTATCAGATTTTTTCTTTCGGTTGGTTCGTTCTAGTCTTGCAAGTTCCGAGTTACTAAAGTACACGAGAGGTGTTTGTCGACTCTTTCGGGTAGACTTTGCTTTCATGCACCTGAAACACAAGCAAGAGAAACAAAAAGGAACGAATTAGTACCTAGTCTAGAAACGTATTTTAAAACTAAAGGTATCAAAGTAATCCCCGTCGCAACGGGGCCAATTTGATAACAGGCTTTTGGCCTATATTAAGAACTCAATTCCTAAATTACTAATCCGATGTAGATATAGATTTAGGTTCGTTCAGGGACTGGCAATACACTTTAATTCCTTTAAACACAATTCTAGCTAAGCGATTCAAGTGGTTTTAAAGTGTCACGAAAATAAAATAACAAAGCAAAGTAAAATTCGGTTGTAAACAAATATGATAAAGGCGTTAGACAAGGGAATTATCTCAAGGAATAGATCATCAAGAACCAAGCAATTATTCAGGATATTAATTCAAGTACAAATCTAGAACACAATCACGATTTTATGAGGATCCAGTGTCGTGGTATCAACAACTTTATCAATCAATCTAGCTCCCTAAACTGTCGTTTGAGACTAAAGAAATTAACAAGCATTAACGATTGAGATTGATAAGTTCACGATTTGCCTTAACTTCAATTGTCGTTGGCTAAGGGTCAAATCGCCCATCTAAGTTTATTCAAGCAATTTACTACACTTTTGATGAGTAAATTAAACCTAAAATCAAAGGCTAGGTGATCAAGCTAGACTAGGCAATAAGTTCAACATTAGATGAAGATATCAAATATAAGTATGATCCTATCTATGCCGAGTTCATGAATCTCTAAATCCCTTTGAAAACCCTAATCTAACAAGGACGATTACTCGCACATGATAGAACGAAAAACACAAAGTGAGATGAAAGTATTCATAGAGTTAATTAAAGAGATAAGGTTCAAGAGAAAACTCAATAACAAGTAGATGAACAACTCTCGAAATCCAAAGCAAAGTGCGACGAAGATCTCTCTAGGGTTCTCGATCCAAAGACGTGAAAAGCAAGTAAAAGTTTGTAAAGTATTTTTTTGTGTGTAAAAACTGGGTGTAGAAAGTAAAGAAGATGCGTCTATTTATTCTCCAAGATGTTTCCTTCTTTTAAGGGTTGCGGCGGCTGGGTAAATCCAAGGTGGATCTAGGGTAAATCTTCTAGGTGAATATTTTCATTAAGTGAATATTCCCTTTAATGAATCTTCTGGGAGCAGGTCAGTCAAATCGGGGAGCGGGTGCTCCTTTAGCTCCAGAATCTTCCAGAAGATCGTGTTTTCCTATCTTTTCCACCAAGACTCCTAGCAAACTCCAATTCTTCATTCCAGCCACCTTTTGACCTAAAAAGACTCGACACAAAGGAGAAAGACTCGATAAAACCCTATAAAACAATGGTTAGAATTCCCAAAAATGGAGTATATCAAACACAGAATATGAAATTAAATCTAACAAAATCTTTATAATATCGTTACATGAAAATCATAAATAACATTTCTAATTTTAAATCAATACAAATCAAAAACTAAATTCATCCACGGGAAAATTTGTCTTCGAGATTAATAGATCTAATTAGAGGTGGGTAAAAATACCCGAAACCGAAAAACCGAACCGAATCGATCCGAAATTATCTGAACCAAGTCCTAAATAATTTTTGGAAAAATTTATTGACCCTCAAGGGATGAATCTATCAACATTAGAAACTACAGATGACATTAAAATATCCAACATTATGCTATAGATATATGATATGAGCTAAAAAAAAAAATACGAAAAAATAATTAAAAGTGATTGTAGATGACAAATATATCTAGATGACATGATTTACATACCCAGGTCCATAGTCGATCAAGCAAAAACAAATAGAGAGTCACCTAAATAACAGACCAAGGCATATCAATTAGTTGACTGAATAACATTATGTAAACACTCTTTAAAAAAAAAAACATTATGTTAACACACAAGTACAAAGACAAAAGAAAACTGTAAACAAAAAACCAATAGAGAATTATATTTGAGAGATGTATCCAGAAACCAAATAAACATATATGTGTACAAACAAAAGAGAGATGAACAGACAAAATACAAATTTACACAAAGATGCATACGCCAAAAAAATAGGGAATGAATCGACTCACAAAATAAATCAAGCCGAGGCATGAATATAGCGAAGAAGAATCCAAGATTACCTATACAAATAAGAGAAAAACAAAAGAAACGTTAGATTAAAAACACTTAATGTAAGACAAACAAATACTCATTTACAATAGAAAAAAAGAATAGATAAAAACTAAATAACCTAAAGATGTAGCAGTAACGAAAATTATTACACACAATGGGATCGCAAAACTACATCTACATATATTTACTATAAGATATTAGGGTTTTTAATTTTAATAGATAAGAAAAATTTAAAAAGCTATAGATATTATCTAATCTTAAATCCTAGTCAATCTTTACCGGAAATATAACATATTCTAAATATACGATATATATATTAAGGAATATTCGAGCATAAATATATAGAAAATAAAGAATATCTGAGTATACGATCAACATGAATAATATAATCTAATATAATTATGATTCCATAATTACTTAAATAGATACTTTATGTTATGGGCCCTTATAAACAATTCAGGCCTTCAAGAATAACAAAGTAAATTAAGTAATTAACCAAAACAAAACAGCATCATGAAAAAAAAACGAAACAAAACAAACAAAATAAAGAAGACTACCATTAAATTTAAGTGTATCTAAAATAAAATACACAATAAGACAAGTATATAAATTTCGTTAGCAAAAAAAGAGAGATAAGTATATAAAATTAACATTTAAATTAGAGTATATCCGACTATTGAGACAAAATCTCTCTAACTTCGGTCCTGAGATTTGAAAAATTAGATTTAAAACATATTAAGACAAAAGAAAAGATCACGACTATTTGAATCACCTTTTAAAAGCGTTTTTGTTTTGATCCATTCATTTTTTTTAAAACTTTGTTCTCTGTAACCTACCAGCTTTAACAAAAAAAAAAATATAAACCTGCCAAATCAGAATCAACGATGAAAGAAAGAAACACAAAAACAAATCATCATGATCTAAACTCTAAATTTGATAAATATATAAATATAAGAAATAATGGGAGTGGCTAACAAAAGAATATCAACGAAGAACAAAGCAAAAGTACAACGTGGACTAACCTTAAACTTGCTACATATAAGAAATTATGGAGGTAGTATAATATATAACGTTAGATTGTAGGATGGATGAATCTGGCACAAAAACACAACATCAACAACAAACAAACAATTAGTAAAAGCATAAACAAAGAATAATCAGATAGACGGTAAAAACACATGATAACATAAAATTAGACCTAAAAATCTATAAGAAAACGAAAACCAAAGATATCACGAAACTACAGAACACACATATATAAGAGAAGATATTAGGGCTACACAAATATCAACCACATCTATATATATATATTAGGGTTTTAACAGAACGAATAATTAAAAAAATTATAGATATCAACGAATCTTAGCTCCGAATAAACCATAATGGGAAATATAACATAATTTACGTGTACAATAATCATTATTAGGAATATTCGACACAGAATATGGAATTTGTTTTTGATTATCATACAATAAATAACATAACAATAAATGTAAAAATTTACGTAATGGACTCTATTAATTAAGTTGGGCCTCATCAAATAACAATCAGTATTTCGAAAGCCCATACGCATATTAATGATCAGATCGACGATCGAGATCTAATCCCACGAAATCAACGGTTTATAACACCGATGGCAGATGGCGTAAATATATTAATTTGGGCAAGGACAACACTATAATTAACCACCTCAAATTGAATATGGGGCTGACACGTCAGCGCTTTTGCACCATATTTAATAAATTAGATCATACGGAAGGATCCTAACATAATAAAGACGATATAGAAAAAAGGAAAGAAAGATTGACATGAGATATGCATGGCTAACGAAAAAAGTGAAACGTGGAATAAAAAGGATTGCACGAAAGGCCTATGAGAAAAAGGGATCAAATGGTAAATGGTAATTCAAGGCCAGTTATGAGAGTAAGCGGAAAAACGTACGCTTCTGGTTTTTATATTTATTATAAGAAAATTGACCGATAAATCCAAAAATATCTTTTTAGTCTAGTGGTTAAAACCAAATATTTTCCTTAAAACATATCATGAGTTTGAAATTTACAATTGTTTTTTTGTTTAAATTTTTAGTTTGCGGCATATTAAAACTTAGAGCTGGTCCTTAATAGTGTTAATCTCTTTACTTGAGTATATATTAGGAGGATCCATAATAAATGAATTAGAAAGTTGATATTAATAGTAACTAATTAGATATTTGGTAAAATTCCCCACCCCCTAAGCCGTAGGTCTGCCCTTATACACTAAAAAAAAAAGAGAATAATGAATTACTTATTACAGAGAGCTTATCTCTGCCCAATGATTCACATCACAATGCTAATTCATACCATTATATACATAAAATAGATCAGAAGGGACGCTGGACAAGTGCAACATGAGCAATCGCATATCATCCCAAATGTTTTGAAAGATTTTTGGACCCAAAATAATTTTTTTAAGACCATCCCCACCAGTGAATTTTGTAGAGTATCAACAGACTAAAAAAAATTAAAAAATGGAACAATCAACAGATTTGGCCGTGATACATATCAGTTGACTGAGCCGGGTGATACGGTATCACCCGGTGATGTGGCACGATTTCATTGTCTTGTATTTTTTTTTGGATTGTAATATTACATTTTTTAGATTTTTTTTAATGTTTTTATATAAAGGAATTCCCTAATATGCCACCATTTTTAAAAAGTTCCAAAAAAACACTTAATCAATAGTTCCAAAAATACCACAGATACAAAATTTGATTTTCAATAGATTTGTAATTAAAATTTTTGGGTTTGGATTAACTATTTCTAAAGCAAGGTATCGATTTTAGGGGTAGGGTTTGAGTTTGGGGTTTAAGGTTGAGTTTTAAATGTTAAACTTCATTTTAATTTTGTGGTATTTTTGGAATTTTTAACAAAAGTGGTATGTTGGAACTTTTCAAAAAAAATGGTGGCATTTTTGAGAATCGCCATTTTACTATATATAACTTTCATTATTATCCAATTTGCAAAAAATTATATTTTTTTTTTCATGATACCGACACCGGTCTCACCACTGGAGACAAATTTATTAACAGTATCATAATGAATCTCAAACAATAAACAAAGATTAAAATTTATACTAAAATAATACTAATGATACCCACACGGTATAATAGGTGTGCATACTCTAAGAGTCCAAAAAAATTTTGTATGATTAAAAAATCAATTTTTGACAAATTGCACAGGACTTTAGTAATTGGGATTATTGTCCTATCTACCATTTACTTGAAATTGTCTTTCACTATCTGCCACTTTAGAAAACATCTTTCATATTCTACCACTTTGCACTATTGGGTTGAGTCAAAAAGACGAATTTAACCTTCTCACAAGTGAGCTGAGTTCGTAGACAATATTGTCCACCGCCGACTGCTGTCTACTATCGTACTATTCACCGCCGTCTCCGACTTGTCCACCGCCGTTGTCTCCGACGTCGTCTTGTCTCCGGTGTGGACGTCTTATTACCGTCGGTGTTGTCGTCTCCGACTTGTCATCTAGCGTTGTTTTCCGATGTCGTTTTGTCTCCGGTGGAGACGTCTTGTTCACCGTCATTGTCTTCGGTGCAGACGTTTTGTTCACCGCCATTGTATCCGATGAAGGATTGTCTCCGGTGCAGATGTTTTGTTCACCGCCGTTGTCTCAAGATGCAGACGTCGTCGTCTCCGATGCAGACGTCGTCTCCGATACAGACGCCGTTGCCTCCGGTGTAGACGTCTGTTCACCGCCGTTGTCTCCGACGGCGTCTCCGATGCAGACGTATGTTCATCGCCGTTGTGTCTGGTGCAGACGTCCACAGTCGTCGTTTTTGATGCAGACGTTTGTCTCCGACGTCATCTTGTCTTTCGTGGTTGTTGCTGTTTTTTCCGGCGCCGGCTCCTCCATCCACCACCACCTTTCTACCATTGAAAGAGAAAGAAGAAATAGAAATGGTGTGTAAAGAGGAAAGAAAGAGAAGAAGAGAGTGTGAAGAAGAAGAAGGTAAAATAGTCATTTGATGTAAGAGAGAGAGGAAGAAGATAAAAAAATGGTAGAGAAATGAAATGAATTTTTGGAAATGGAAGTTTTGAGTATACCATTTCTCAAAAATGGTATAGAATGTAATTTTCTCTTAGTAATTTATCACTATAGAGCCGTCCATGCAATAGATCAAGGCATAACACAGACAACACACAACATATCATGCTTAAACACAATCAACATAACTTTTATAGTACTATCATGGCATCTCAACCTTCTTTCACGATCTCAATCAACTTCTCATCATCATATCTTCCACACATCACATCTTCAATCCTAGATCCTAGGAAAAGCCTCCTCGACGCCAAAGATAAGTTTGCATTGATCCAAATAAGATAGTTATGAAATTGATGATAGTTTTAATGTCATCATCAAAAACTAAAACTCCCCGAAACATTGACAATATAAAAAAAAAGTCATGTTCATCGAATTCTAAACGATGCATCCACACATCAAGTATTCAACGTAGGGATAATTCTTATATCTATGATTTTTTTACTCGCAAAAATAGCTTTTTTTTTTAAGTTAGAGATTAATGAAAATTAAACCTTGAAATTACTTTTCATATATAAAGAGGTTATTTTAAATATAAATAAAATTAAAAAAAAAAATTTGTTTGAAAACATTAAAAATTGAATTTAACAAATATACAAAAAAATATTTTCTAGCTACTGAAAATGGAGAGAAAATAAAAAAAGAAACATTGGAGGCCATTTTTGATTATTTTTTGTTAATGTGTGAGTCGTGCGATTTTTTTCATCACTATTCATTTTGATTTTATTTAACTCGGTTATACTCTTTTCCAAACAAATTATATACTCATTGCCAAACGAATTTTCAAACTTCCATTTTAAACTTCCAGTTAATACTCATTACCATTTAAAATCATTCTAAACCATTTCAACTTAAATATATTAATTAACGAATATCCACTATATAATGAAAGAAATATTGCCATTAGTTTGAAAAGATTGACTTACCATTTTTGTTGTAGATAGGGTCAGGGTTAGGGGGCCTAAATTCGTGCCTGCGTGTATATATATAACCAACCTTAACCACGATTCACCAAAAACCTAAGAAATCGATAAAATTCCAAATACTCCCAAGAGAGAATGGCTTCTTCCTCCTATTCTTTTCCCGTTATTTCTGTTGCTGTTCTGCTACAACTTCTCTTAGCCTCTGCTTCATCCTTAACCTCCACAAAATACATCAACGCACTATGCGAACATGTCGACGACAAAACATTCTGCATCCAAACTTTGAACGCATATCCACCAGTGGCTTCTGCCTCCAGCAAGGTACTAATCTATTTTTCGAAACCATTGGATAGAGTTATCAGTTGTTAATTTCTACTAGTGTTTGTTTCAATTAGGTTTTCGAAGTTATGTTTTAAATTTGCATCCTTGTTTTGGTTCGGACTCTTGACAATATATGGATTTTAATTTCCCTAATCTTTAGTTCCAAGTTGCTAGTGCGGTGCTCAGCCTCAGCATATCCTATGCACAAAAGTCAGCGCGTTTGATCGAGAAAGCGACTAACAAGAGTCCGAACTTGAAGAATCATTTGGAGGCGTGTCAACAAGAATTCATGCAAATTGTATTTAATCTGAAGAGCGCTGGGAGTGAACTCAAGGAGTCACCAGATACGTCAAACTATGACGTCATGGTTTGTTACGACAGCACGGTGAGGGTGAAGTTGGTGGTCGGGAAAAATAGAGACATGACATTGAAGAAGGTCATGAGCATGACATTGAAGATGGACAAGCTCATCGCTATTGCTGTTGGTGCCACGGAACTTGTTGGTGGGTGAAGACGAAGATGATTTAATTCGTTTCTTCAAAGATTATTGTGATTTGATTAATTTCCTTTTTTTGTTTCGTGGACTTTTCCTAATTTGGTGAAGGACCGAGTGATTCTAGGCGATGCAATATTTTGTTTTTAAGAAGTATTAATGCTTTTCTTTTTTCTTCAACACTTTCCCTCATTTGATCTAATTGCAAGATACTTAACAAAAACGTAACGATCGAATAGCAAAATGTCTTGTAAAACTGTTTTCGTTTTTCTCGGGCTATTAATTTGTTACAGTTTCCTTAATTTAACTATTTGTTTGTTTGCTGAAAATGAGGTGAATATATCAAGTTATATATACTAGCATAACGCGTGGTACTCACGGATTTGGTTGATTGATTTAGTAATTTCGTAAGGAATTATTGCCGAAAATACCATTCGTTAACATTTTTCAAAATCTACCATAAATGAGGTAAACTAAATATAAATATTATTAATATATCATTTATGATTTTACCACAAAATATATCGACAAAATATATAGACTACCGCGTCTCCAAAACCTAGTATTTTTCCAAAATAACACAAAAACTAATTATAAAATTTAGTATAGTCGTATACATGAATTTTTCGGCCTGTTTTTTTGGGCGATGCGGTAACTTCGTTTTTCTCCAACTATAAATGTGTGAAGGCCCCAAAGAGAGACCACTACACTCGGACAAATACTAGTTTATTCACGTCATTTGTCTCATCTCAAGGTGGCAAACCAAGGAGAACACGAAGCGTCCAGGGTGGATGCCCCTGAGGAAACTAAATCAGTTGTTGATGATGTCTATAGTTTTGAAGACGATTCTGTCGTTGGAAGGTTCAATAGGTTCGGCACCGAGATGTCTGCCATGGTCTCCACCTTGACACAAGTTATTTCTGCTCGCTCTCTAACATCTTCTTCAGTTGAAGTTCAAGGGACCCACTCTTCTTCCTCTTCCGCTGGACTTAAGAGAGGAAAGCTTCGAATTGATTCGGCTATTAATCCTTCGTCGACCTCATCATCCGATTGGGTAGCCTCTTCCCTTGTTCCCATCGGTGAGAGTCTGTCAAATATCACTATTTTTGTTAGCTGGTTTGTTTATTTTCCTTTCATAGTATTATTTCTTATCTAAGTTATCCATTATAATGCAAAAACAACACAAAAGAATTTGTAGACACGACGATGTTTCTTTCAGCTTTCACTATTTGGCGTTTCCGCTTATATTTTGCAAAAATATGAATGTATAAGATTATATTCTAAAGCGTCACGCATCAATTCTCTTTTGAACAGTCAAGGTCCTAATCGCTTTTCTATCCAGAAAAATACACAAAAAACGCGTTACAAGCGGAAGTAGGAGAGAGAAGGAGGAAATACAGGGGAGTAAGGCAGAGGCCGTGGGGAAAATGGGTGGCCGAGATACGTGATCCACATAAAGCGGCTAGAGTTTGGCTCGGGACGTTTGATACAGCGGAAGCTGCTGCTAGAGCCTACGACGAGGCTGCACTTGGATTACGTGGAAGTAAGGCAAAGCTGAATTTCCCTGAGGATGTAAGGATTCTTCCTCCTCCTCCACCAGCTGTAGCAGTGGCTGATGAAGCACGAGAGGGTCTCAGGGATTACTGGAGTTATTCACAGTTGTCATTTTTCCGGTCAGGACAAGAAGATAATACGGACACATTAGAACATTCACCAATGAAACAACCTCTGCCTCCTTCAAGTTCTGGTCCACGTTTCACTGATTTTTCAGGACCTTCCTCCGCCTAATGCTTAAATAAGTTCAATGAAAGAGCATTTTATTATTTATCAGTACATTCTTAAGTGTAAACTAATTCATCTTTTTACTATGTATATATGTTTTCTGTCTCTTTCTTTGCCTTCATTGTATAAGTTTTCTTCATTGGTTTTATTTTATCATGAAATACGTCCACCTCTAAAAGTTAGTATTCAAACAATTTCGGTGTTGTGATCCGAATCGTATTTGTAGGAAAGAAAAATATATATCTAAACATAAAAAGCAAGTTAGGCCAAAGACAAAAATTAGGCGAGATGCAGCATAAGAGTAGGCAATAGGTTAGCTCCATGTCATGTAAATGGTACAATTTAAGCTATCTTGTCACAATATTTGCCATGATTCTTGTCTTGGACGGTTGGACCCATAATTATATTTCACATTTGATTGATGTTGATTTGGAAAATGTTACAAAACCGAAGAAAATCGATAGACAAACACCAAGGATAATACAATGATATATTTCAAACCTAAGACTAGATGAGAACAAACTTTCTCGAAGTCACATTGATGGTAGTACCATCTCAGCTTTGTTTCGAGTCTTACGAGTGACCACCAAAGAGAATTCTCGTACGACATGCTCTGAAAACGGGCTAACACTAATTTTAGCGTTAATTTGAAAACAAATATTGGCGTTCTCCTAATTTGAAGAGTCTCTTTCTTTGTTTTGCCTTTGTCACAGTTATTCCGGATGATCTTGACTTTTTTAAAACAAGCTCAATGGCTCGTCAAACCACAATGGCAAGGAAAGTTTTTGGAAGCAAATGTGAATTGGGTCTCTCATTAAAGTAACCAAGTAGCCGATATGATCACCAAAGAATTAGAATTTTTTTTACTTACTTTACTTATCCTTAGACCATGTGCAATGGAGACTCCGTCGAGCGTGTCTAAAAACATTTTAGAATTAAATATATTAAATTTTAGGATATTTGAGTGTCTAAAATCTTTTTCTGGTTTTTAATCTAACTACAAAAAATCAATTACAACCACAAAATCTTACCTCCAATTGGTTTAGGGAAAACCCTAAGTGAACCGGTTCAGGTTAACCGGGTTGGTCCGGTTTGGGTTAATCGGGTTAGTCCAGTTTGGGTTAACCGGATGGGGTCGGTTCGGTTAAACCGAATTTCCCGAATTAGGAAGTTTCCAGAAATGGGAACTTTCCGAAAAAGAAAATTTCCCGAAAAAGAAAGTTTCCTAAAATAGAAAGGTGTTCGGAACCTAACTCTATTTTGTGTTTGTGCAGATTCGTAGCTGCTTTCCGTTCTTTGCTTGTCCTCCGAATCTCTAAGGTGAGGGAGTGACTTGTGGATACACTTTATTCTTAACTTTTCTCACATATGTTTATATCCTGGTTAGGAATAGTTATGCTTAGGTTGTACATAGCATATCATGTTAGGTTGCTAGTGAACATGGAATGTATTACATGGATGCTTGACTTGCTAGGTTGACCTGTCACATGTTAGGGGACTGTGACAATTTATTATGGGGACTATCAGTTAGACTCACTGGTAGCATGTGGTATATATGGTATATATATGGTTGATCTATTGAGGTGTCATATCCTCGTATATATATGGATGTGAATGGTTATAGTGTCGGTTGCACTAAGGGTGGCTTATGGCTTTCTTGCGGTGTACACAGTTTGGTTGTGAATGGGGACATACCCCGGTTGGGTGTGCCTGGGTATAACTAGCTTTAATCACGTTATATCATATGTTGGTTTGGTTACGTGTTTTGTGTATCATGTGGGCAGGGATGACCTTACCTCACTGAGTAACTAGTTACTCACCCCTTCTTTTTCCCTTCTTTAAGTGATGGGATGGAATAAGAGCTTAGAATGTTTCGGTGGGGTGCTTATTTGGGAAATGCCACGCTTTTGTTTTATTTCAGACTTTGGTGTTTCTGAGATGCGACTTGATTTTCATTGGTTCCGGTTTATTACTTCTTTCAACTATTCATTTTCCGTATTTACTAAAAGCATTTCAGATTTATTCGGTTATTATACGCGCATTTTAAGTTTACCCAATAATGTTCATACATGAGCCTGGTGATCCGAGATATGGATATTACATTAACAACCGTTATATGGGTAACATAAATCAAAACTCACTGTTTTGACTATTAAAACCCCTCTGCAACTGCCGCAGAATGTACCACGCCCACGCCGAGGAACGCCTTGTAGCTGCTGCTTAGATCCCTTGATTTAGGCTTCGATCCCCACTTTCCAGGCATCTGCTTAGGAAAGGCAGTTGACTTGGTCGAATCCCGATTACGATCAAAAGGAAAATCTTGACTTGCAGTGGAATAACGGCTTTGCGGAGAAAGAACTCACTGTTTTGACTATTAAAACTTCATGCCATTTTAATTTCTTGGCTTCTCTTTCTAGCTCATGACTTTTTAGATGTTCCTTTTATGAATTCCTCGTAGGGCTGGATTTTTTTTCCCATGAATTGGTCCACTTCGACTTGCTTCCCAAATTTTGCGTTCGGGCTCCATATGCTTGGTTATATGACTCACCGACTATCTCGTCGTCGCGTTTACTTTATCCTATTCCGATGCCTTCTTTAGATGTTCTCAAAGTGGGAAAATCTCTTTTAGTCCTGTCCTGGCAGCAACATACGGCGTCTGAGTCTCTGAGCTCCGGTGTTCGTCTTATAGTCTTTGACCAACTTCAAACATATTGCTTTTATCTACTTAGTTCATAATCGAAATTTAAATCTCTTTTTGACCTAAGGGCGTTTGCTAACTTTGGGTGAATCGTATATCCCTCTTCCTACATAATCAACAAACACGTGAAAACCACGTAAAACACGATTGAAGATGTTTTATGACTGGTCTTCCACCCTTCAATCATAATAGAGGGTAAAAGAGAGAGAGGGATCACATGGTGTCGTGGAGACCAAAAGAAAGAATACCCGGGAAACAAAGTGAGAATAATGGGGAGTCCAGGCCGAACAAAAGCTGGTCTACAAAGTTTTTGAGACTTTGAGAAAGCAATTTGCTGGAACCAAAGTGTGAGTCGTGTATCAAAGATTGGTTGATAGTTCTGCATGAGACCTAGCAGTTTTGATCGCATAGTCAGTTTGATTTCTTGCACTATTGGTGGATTAAAAAAAAGGATGAAGATATGAAGTAAGCAAAATCTTTCAAATTCTATCTTGATTTCTTTTCTTTTTTCAACAAATTCTTACTAATGAATCTTCTTTTCTAGTTTTTTTTAGAAAAGGATTTACGTTCTAGTATACACACAAATCTACATCATCATCTATATATCTTTCTCACAAATTTAATCAATATTCATGGTATTTCTTTCTGTTTTTCTGAGAAAACTATATTCATGGTTTTTTTATCAAATTTCTTTTCGCACCAAGGTGATCGCTTGAAAAAAAAAAAAAGATGGAAAAAGTAAATTAATACGATGTAAAGAATAAAGAGCAGTGGTAAAGAAGAAAGTAACAACGAAAAATACCATAACCAATAATTCTATTTTTATTCATAGTATTAGATTAGTCATCGATCTAATCTTTGATCTTTCCATCAACCAAATTTTGTATTTTTTAAAAAAGATTTGATTGTTGTCTAACATAGAATAAAATGTAAATTTAATCTAACTTCACATTAGCTAGTGGCGTTGGCACGGACATTAATACTAGACTAGTATTACTAGTAATCATAATAAAAGAAGCGTAAAACCAAAAACAGAAGAAATCAAATCAAATGTTATCGTATGAGAAACGTGAGTAAAAGACACATTCGCTCATATGGAAAGTAAAGGTGACTTCATTTCAAAAAAAGAAAGTAAAGGTGACTTGTAGAGGACAAACACTGGTTATGTGTCGCGGACTGTGCCGAGATAGGAGAACGGTTGGGCCCCACTTCTGCTTGACGTGCCATCTTTGCATTTTTTCTTTGTCAGCCTTTATCACAATTGTCTCGGTTGGAAGTATTTACGATGATGTTGTAACAAAAAGTTTGCCCATTCTTTTATTTTTGCCAATATCGGATGAATCAGGTAACTAAATTCTTAACTATTCCTCTTTATTCGTAAAAATGTAACTTAAATAGAGCGCTTTCGATAAAAAGAAAAAAAAAAATAGAGCGGTATACAGTACTTTTAAATAATATGTTATACTTATTTTGAATACTCTATATTATAGTTATGGGCTAATTTGCTCAGCAAACAAAAAATTAATAATTAGGAAACTAACAAAAAGTAACATAGGTGACATAATCTAATCCATTAAAATTAGGTTAATTGGTTAGGTTTTCAATTATATTTCTTTTGTGTTATTTATCCCAATTTCCCTATAGTTATTGTGTTATTTTGTTAAAAAATTATACATTTTGTAGGAAAATAACATCTGAGTAAAGAAAATTCATAGGCACTCACCCAATTTACTCTCACCATATGATTATTTACTTTTTACCACATTTTATTTTTGTTTACGAAGTTTCCAGTTTCCATAATATATGGTATTTAATAATTTAACAATATGTAATATATGTATATATCCTCAAAAAAGGAGTGATGGTCGTAAATCGTAATACTCATTTGGCCTGCGGTGACAGTAATTATGTTGACTCCACCGCCAAAGACCGCACTCATTCTCTCTCGTCCACGACTCTAGTAACCATTTAAATACTGTTCCTTTCACGTTCTTCTTATGTGTTAGCTTCGGTTACTTCTTCAATTTATTCAAATATCTATTAATTCTTAGTTCAAACTGAAAAACCTCTTTTCTCTCTACAAATTTAACAAAACAAGAAGAAGATGGGAAATTGTCAAGCAGTGGACACAGCGAGAATCGTGATACAACACCCAAATGGGAAAGAAGAAAAGCTAAGCTGTGCAGTATCTGCTAGTTATGTGATGAAGATGAATCCTGGTCATTGTGTTTCGCTTCTCATTTCCACCACCGCTCTCTCTGCCACTTCTTCCGGCCAGGGAGGCCCTCTTAGGCTCACCAGGATCAAGCTTCTTCGCCCCTCAGATACGCTTGTACTCGGCCACGTCTACAGGCTTATCACCACCAAAGGTATACTTACTCCAAGCTAAGGAACCAAATCTTTTTTTTTGTCACAAACATACTTCTGCTTTGTTTTTTTGATATGGCAAGTCATATTTAGTAGATTTATATCATTAAGAGATGATTTTTAACGAGCCTTGTGATAGTTTTGCCGCTTATGTACCCTCAAATGCATTTATACTACATCTTTGTGTGTTCTTTGTTTGGATGGGGTCTAATCCAAATTTGGAAACTTTATGGGGTGGGATACAGAGGTTATGAAAGGTTTAATGGCTAAGAAATGTTCGAAGTTGAAGAAAAAAGGTACGTTGTCAGAGGATCAACTAAAGATGGTGGAAACAATAAGCTCTACCAAACTTCTAAATGAAGATAAGGTAATTTGCAATTTCTAATTAAGATTTACTTGTTTAATTATAGTTTAGTGAACTAATTACGTGTTAAAATGGGTTTTAACTAGATTGAAAAACGTATGTATTGTATATGCAGACGAAGAAGCAAGAGAAAGAAAAGTCAAGAATCTCAAGATCATGGCAACCCTCTCTACAAAGCATATCAGAAGGAGGATCAAGCTAAGAAAATTCTAAAAATATGGGGAAAGATTAAGAGAAGCTTCGAAATATGAGGATCAAGTTTCGAAAATAGGAAAGCCAGTGAAAGGCAAATGACAAAAAAAGTTGGGTCCCTTGTAATGTGTGATATTAAAGCGAAAAAAATTTGGAAGCAATCATTCATTTTTTTGACTGGACTCAAATTCTCACAATAGAAAATACAAAAACAAAGCTGGCGTTACGAACTTAACGAAAGCGTCGAGCGTGCTTTGAGCTGATCATTTTGTTTAGATTAGGACCATTAGGTGAATATCCGCATGAGATTACTATTTTTTTTTAATAAATATTTTAATATGTAAATTAGTAATCTCGTTATTTTCTAGGAGGTTTGATTTAATAATTTAAAATATTTATGAAATTTGAAAAGTAACCCATTTTGGACAAGAGTTTCACTCATCAACATAATAGATGCGACTCAGATTATTTCGACCCAGTTCGTCTAAAGCCAATTCAAGGGAGTTAAAACTTTAACTATATAGGTGATTAGATTAGGCAACTATAGTTATTATCCAATTATAGTTACTCAATCAACGATTTCATTATCAATAGGGTCTCAAATCTTATAGTTAGGCAATTAATTAATCTCTAAGATCAAAATATAAGAGATCTTCTTTTTTTTGGGTCAAAGCACTAGGAATTTAAAATGCAGAGTTTAGGTCTCTAACTCCATTGCATAAATCTTCAATCGACCAACTTCACTTGAGGAAACACCGTAACAAATCATTCTCAGAAAGATCAAGTCCACAATCGTATGGAGTCACTCATCCAACTCGGTAAACATCTTTCCCAAGTAGACGTCGTCATGTTCAGTATCTGGATTTTCCCGCTCTCGTTTGTTACGCAATTTCAGCTTAGCATTATTAAGGAATATATCCCACATCGGAAGTTAGAAGGGATATTAAGCAATATATAAGAGATATGAACCTCTCCACTAATTGCCAGTTGGTTTTGAGTTGAAAGCCAATGAAACTTAATATGGTATTAGAGCCCACGATCCACACAGTCCAATTCGATCCATTATCCATTTGACCCAAAGTTGGTCCATCGATCCATGCCCGAATATTCCGAGATTAATGGTCAAAAGAGCCATCATCTCGAGGGGGCGTATTAAGGACAAAAATTCCACATCAAAAGTTGGAAGGGAATCTAAGCAATATATGAGGGATATGGGCAAATCCACTCATTGCCATGTTAGAATATGCAGTATATAAGTGATACCATGTTAGAATATGAGCTTCCAACTCAAAACCAATAGACAGTTAGTGGAGAAGCTCATATCCCTTATATATTGCCCCTTTAAGCATAGCTCACTGTCTATGTTTCGACCTAGATGAAGTGGTAGCAATTTTGTAATCCTATAGCAATTATGCTTTGTTTCTACGTTATAAATCCGAACTAATCAATTACGAGAATCTTCGACCCTTTTTCTCTTATTATTACCTAATTATACTTTTAGCTCAACAATTGGTGCGCCACGTAAGAGTTGATATTCTCAGGTGCGAAGATTTGAGTTCGAAAGATAGATGACGAGTGACCACAAGCCGGTAAACTGATCACTCAAAAGGTTGTTACCATAACCACAAAACTAAACCCACAGGTTCTCAGGATGAAACTAAAAGTACAAGCCTACGAAGGTGTAACAGACTTGAGGCGACACATGACCGCTTTTACGATCGAAATGTGGCGAACTCAATTCACTCCCGAGGAAAAAGATATTGATTCTGCCAACTCTTCGTGGAACATCTCACTGGATCCGCGATCGACATGTTTTTTCCACTCGAACCAAACTCTACAAATAACTTCCACCGACATTAATTAACATCGTTTGGTTCGGTTGTTTAATTTGCGTTACATTAAAAATTAGATTTTAGTTATCAGTGCGTTTTTTGTTGGATTTTTTCCGTCGAATAAAAATTCTTTGGAATGGTTGTTGTAATTTTTTTTGGTGTTTTCGATAGATGCAATGGTTTGGTATGTTTGTGTTTATTGATATTTTACAAAAATCAAAATTTATAATCTTATTACATAAAAGAGGAATTTGACACGTATGCAAAATTGTAATTCACGAAATTGCGACATTTGTCTAAGATAGATATGGATGATGAAATGTGTCAAAAATTAAATTCAATTAAACATGGAAAGCTTATAATAGTCAAAACTAATAGAAAATAGGAAACATTTCTAATAGTTAACAACTAATAGAAAAAAAGGAAAATTTCTAATAGCTTAAACTAATTAGGGAAAAAGAAAAAAATGTAATAGTCCAAATTAATTATAAAAAAATTAACATAGAAAATAAAGAGAATATAAACCGTAAAAAAATATAAAGAGAATATAAAATTCAATTAACACAAATAAAATACAAATGATGACATAAAAGAGATTATACAAATTTAAAATTTTCAGATATGCAGAGCCAAACAAAAGAAAAATGAAATATATATAGAAAATAGAGAGAATATTAAATTTAATAAAGAAGGTGAATGAAAATAAAGAAATTTAAAATGGTAAACTAACAAAATAATAATAAAGTAAAATTTAAAATGATAAACTAACAAAATATTTACCATGTAACTAACCAAATAATGAAACATGAAAATTGCAATAGTCTAAAACTTATAGAAAAAGGAAAACTTATAATAGTTCAAACTATTTAGGAAAAAAAAATGTAGTAGTCTAAACGAATTATAAAAAAATTAACATAGAAAATAGAGAGAATATAAAAGGTAATCAAAATGAAGAGAATATAAACTGTATAAAACATAAAGTAGAGAGAATATAAAATTAGGAAAAAATATGAATGATAAAAAAAAAAGAGGTTATATAATCTGAAAAACAAAAAAAATAAAGAAAATATATGAAAATCTCAATCTAAACTTTTAAGATATGGATAACCAAGCTAAAGAAATAAAAAAACTTAAATCCATAAGAATATGCATAAAACAAAGAAAATGAAAATCTTCGACCTATGACGGTATTAGGAAGGTTAAAGCATGTTCACAGTTTGCGGTTATGAATCTCTATGAAATTAAAAGACCCGATGAGATTTATCAATCATGGATTTATATGTGATGTTAACTAAATTATTTATAAAATATTTTTCTACGGGTATTTAATGAGATTATTTATCTATAGATCTTTAGTGAATTTAATGATTTTTTAAAAATAATTTTATTACATATCTAATATAATCAATACGAGTAAGAATACAATTCCTTTTTTTTGTTATTAAGAACATGATTTGAATATTCCGGTCATACATACTTTTGGATCAGCATGATATGAATTAGTGCATGAGAATTAAGAAATAAACTGATCTTCAAGATTTAAAATCCATGTTTAAATAGTATTTTAAAATCTTTCGGTACTTTCCATATTGCTAATTAGAATTTAATTTTTTATACAAATAATTTTTGTACGCTTTTATCCGCGTATTCAAGCGGGTCCTAATATAGTATGAGTATCAAATAAATGATGTATCAGAAAAAAAAATATTCTTTGTTAAATCAGTACTAAATTTCCAATAAAAAAAGAAGAAATTGGTCAAATACAAGTTAGAGAAATTAGGTGGAATAACCCAAAAAAAAAATCTAGAATTAAAACCCTAGCCAATTAATGTAAATCTAATGGACATAATTGTGCCACATGAGTTAATTTTTGTTAGTTTACTAATTATAATTTTTTTTGTGTACTAATGTCTCTTTTAGGGGTGGGCCGGATCCGGATATCCGGCCTATTATTATAATTTAAATAAAAAATAAATAAAATATTACGAAAATTATTTTAAATTTAATTTATTATATATAATTTTTAGAAAAATTAAAAAAAATATATTTTTAATATATTTAAAAAGTCCGGATCCGGATATCCGGACTTGAAAATAAGTATATCCGGATCCGTAATTTTACTATCCGGATCCGGATCCGGCCCTCCGGATATCCGGATTTTCGGAGCGGATCCGGAGCGGATTCCGGATAATAATTCCACCCCTAATCTCAATATATGATTGCAAACTAAATTTCTCTTGTAAATGTATGGAACTTTTGGGGGGGGGGTTAAATCCATAAATTTCCGTTGCCAAAAAAAAAAAAAAAAATCCATAAATTTCCAACTTTTTTCTTTTACAACATGGTAGAAGAATACAAAACAAGTATATCCGGTCTCTCATATTCGTCTTGATGATCGACTGACCTAACCACACAGTACGGAGTTGATTTTCAGCATTCCACGGTAGTCCAAAACGGGCACACAAACATTGAAGGAAACAATGCCACGTGTCCGGTTTAGCACCATAAGATTAACTCTTCCGATTTTAGATACCGCACATAAACCAGAGGAGAGCTATAGAGAAAAACGAAAAATCTCATTTACTTTTCTTAAAATTTGTAGAGAAGGTAAAAATGGCAACGAGAGGAGTTGCTGCTGCGTGCGTAATATGGAAGCACCGAAGAAACCCTTCTTTTCGATCACTCTCGCATCGTCTCAATCCCAACTTCAATTCTCGTATCATCCCAAGCGGTACAAAATCCCTTCCCACTATTCAGAAATGGAATATAGATCTTTGACTGGCGTATATAATTCTCCTTGTAGGGTTTAAATATCAAATTAGGGCGATTCAAGGAGCAAGTGTTGATCCTGCTGCTTCACCATTGAAGAAGCCAAATCCTGAGAATTGGAAAATCAAAATGCTTTACGATGGAGATTGCCCTCTCTGTATGCGTGAGGTCTAAAAAGCCCTTGTTTTCCTTTTTTTTTCATGCTCTTGTGTAAAGACTGAACCTGTTTTCTCCATTGTCAAAAAGGTTAATATGCTTAGAGAAAGGAATGAAAAACATGGAGCTATAAAGTTCGTTGACATAAGTTCCAATGATTATTCCCCTGAAGAAAATCAAGGGCTGGATTACAAAACAGTAATTAATTTGTCTATTTTGAATTGTTTTGGTCCTCTTTATTGCGATGGGATTTTGATGGAGATATTTGTTAGGTAATGGGGCAAATTCATGCGATTCAGTCTGATGGGAATGTGGTGACTGGTGTGGAGGTAGTAAGCTTATTTATATTCAATGTTTAGGCTTAATCCATTTCATAATATTATCTTTGATGTTTTTTTGGTGGAATGTTCTTAGGCATTTAGGAGATTGTATGAAGAGGTTGGGCTTGGATGGGTTTACACTATCACCAAATTTGAACCTGTAAGCCAACTTACACACTCTCACTTTCTATCGCGTTGTCGTGTTCTGCGTTTAGGGATGATTTATCATACGATTACTTGCAGATAGGGAAGGTAGCTGATGCTGTGTATGATTTCTGGGCTAAATATCGACTTCAGGTCACAGGTATACTAAACGACCTGAAAAATGAATAAATTTTTGACAAGCTTATGATTGGTGCATTGAAACTCGGATATTTTTGTTGATTAGGGCGGCCTTCTATAGAAGCTATTCTTGAAGCAAGAAAGAAAAATAAGGTAGGGAGAAAGAAAACTCAACATCCATTTTATTAGTTTTTCTCGGCAAAACCGATCAACGGTATAATTGTGTTGGCAGGTAGAAACATGTGGTGATAGCAAGGCGTGCAAGATGTGAATTTTTGTACATGATAGTTCTTGAATTGTTGTTACCAATTCGGAGTTCCTTACATTTTCTTTCCTAGCTTTATGTGAGTTTGAGCGTTTGTATGTATAGAATGCGAGCCCGTTACGTATATGTTTAGCTCGGCACAATAAAAAGATTTAGAGACTATGGGATAAAAAAGTTTGTAAAAAAATCATATTGGCTTAGATTGGTAGCCACTTTATAATTTATACATCCATTATATATTTGGTAACGTTTTAGATGTACCAATCACCAATCGCAATTAAAGATTATGCAGTAATAAGAAGGTTTTGTCAAATATAACTGCATTAGTCCCGCAAGTTTGCCGATACACCAAAAAAATGCAATGCAATCCTTGTGTTTCGCATATTCGCTCTCTTGGGCATTTAATCAAACACCTTCCAGGCACCAAATCGCACAGAAGATTTCACTCCACCACGAGAACTTCATGTTTCAAAAGCCTCAGTTCTACCCAGCAGAACCAAATTCACCTCTACGTTGATACCCTTCTCCAGTGGAACCAGGTCTCTCTCCCTCTCTCTCTCGCTCAAAACGAAATGTGAACCACTGGTTTTATCTCTGTTTCAATTGTGGGAATAAACTTTTCAAGGGATTAATGTTTTGTTTGTGGCTGCTATGTGGGTTTTGAATGTGTAGAAAATGAATCTTACTGCAACTAAAGAAGCTGAGCAAGTAATGGAAAGACATATCGAAGATTCTCTTGCGATTTTGCCTCCTATAAAGAATTGTTACAATGATTTGTTTGACCACATCAGTTTAATTGATGTTGGAAGTGGTGCAGGCCTTCCTGGGTTGGTTCTAGCCATTGCATGTCCAGGTGCTCTTTAGGATTCATATATGGTTATGTAGTTTTCTTGTATCAGATGCACCAGATTATTGAAAAAGGCCAAGTTCTTGTATTCAGATTGGAGAGTTACTCTACTTGAGTCTATTAATAAGCGTTGTGTTTTCTTGGAGCACGTCGTGGATGTCACCGGGCTTACAAACGTTAAAATCGTAAGGGGAAGAGCAGAGGTACAGTTTTAGGCCTCTTTTATTTTTGTTAATGAGTTTGAGCAATAATCATTAGTAAGTTCACTTGTTTAGTTTGCTTCTCTTGGTTTCTTTAGTATCTATGGTACCACAATTCAGATGCAGTTTCTTACATTCTCAAATAATTCATATTGTGTTATTTGTCTCCATTGAATATACGGTGGATTCTAAATTTTATTGTCCTACTTTTGGTATAGAACAGAGTTGTGGGCATGATGTTATGTACAGAGAGAAGTTTGATGTGGCTATTGCAAGAGCTGTTGCGGAGATGAGAGTCTTAGGTATTTTGTTATCTCAAGTAACATTGTTGCTTATTAGTGGTCAAGTGGATCTCAGTTGTTTCTTATGAACTTTCAGCTGAATATTGTCTTCCTCTAGTCCGAATTGGTGGATTGTTTGTAGCTGCCAAGGGCCATGACCCTAAGGTAGGAGTTATCATTTGTGGCATTTTGTTTTTGATTTATGTTTTTAGAAGCATTCATTTATGATGCAATTGTGTTGTGAAAACTAAGTTTTCTTTTGGGAAATTTATTTCTTGCTACTTCATTTAATGTGTATACAAAGGTCTGGGTTCTGGCTTCTGTTCTTTATAACTTGAACGTTGTTTCAATTTGTCGAAAACAGGAGGAAGTCCGAAATGCAGAGAATGCAGTTCGCATGTTGGGTGGTTCCATATTACAAATTAGTCCAGGTGTGTTTTCTTTGGGCCTATGCACATTCACAAGATTTATCCAAAGACAGTTAAACATCACTCATTATAACATATCAGTGACTAAATACATTTGAACTTTATTGAAAGTTTGCGTAATAATAGTTGTACAAAAGAGTATACTAAGGAGAAAACCTTTGTTATCTTAGTAACGTTGGGACATCTCTTGCTAAGCTGGGAAAAGTTTGGTTTCATTTGCGGAAAAGTCTGAAATATTTACTCATAATGTTAGCCTAAGAAATTTGGGGTAAATAGAAAGATGTGTGGATGATATGATTTGAGCTGAATTAGTAGACACAACTTGTAATATGATTTTGGGTACCACCATAAAATCTGCAACACAACCATGAATTTTCAATAATCGAACTTTGCATATATAAGCTTGTCTGGAATAACTTTTTTGTTTATGATTTTTTGGTGTCAAACTATAATGCAGTGGATTCACATAGCCCATATGGACAACGAACAACGGTTGTTTGTCGTAAAGATCATTCCACACCACAAAAGTACCCACGTGAAGCAGGTACTCCGTCTAAATTACCATTGTAAATGATGTCAAATGACTCAAATCACTTTCCGTTAACCGTGATTTGTAAACATTTAAAGCAACAATAGTTTATCACACTTCTCTTGAATCTCACATTCATTCGCGTTTTTAACTAATGTATTTTGAAGTGTTCATGTCGGCATGGCCTCGGAATGAATTAGCCAATTTTTTTTATTAGTATTTCAATTATCCAATTCTTTCTAGAAGTAGTATTGATTTTGGGCAAATCAGGAGAATTTTCAGTACAGCTCCGAGACTGCCATACTAGTAATAAGTGACCTACATCTAGTACATGAAACTTGTTTGTTTGTGACAAGTCCATGACCTATATATAACATAACTACCCGTAAAGCTCAATTTGTGCATTTTATAGGATCAACATGCAACTAATTTTGATTTATTTCATAGCCAATAGGTAAAGCTTGGTTTCAATCTTTGGTCAGTCGATAGAGTTGTAGTTTGCATGTTAGTGCATGACTCGATTTCAATCTTTATGACTGCTCTGCTTGTATGCAAATGAAGACAAAGGCTTTGTTTCATTCACGTAGTTGTCAAATTACCTATGATAATAAGGGAAATGTTAATGTTGAAAATGACTAGGAGATCTAACGTATCCATGTATTTAATTAGGTCAAAATTCGAATAATATGAAAAGAAAATAAGACAATGGAGAATAGGATACACATTGTATGTCACATATTCCCACGATGTAGACATGTGCTCTTTTTGCTTCATTTCATTCGTTTCTTGCTCTTATTGTGTCCTCCAATATGAGTTAACTCCTCCATTGGTCAATCGTGTGTTTGTGTCTTTTAGTGGATAGACTCTTGTATTAGAAATTTAGGTATCCAATACCATTTCCAATTTTCATTATCCCTATGATTTCTAAAATCAGATAGGGATAATGAAAATTAGAAATTGTATCGAGTTTAGAAATCGTTTAGGTACATCCCTGGGTAATGAAATATTAACATTGAGTTTAGAAAAAACGGAAAAGAAAAAAAAAAATTGAATTCTACCAACTTTTTAGTCTGATGTATAGGTGAGGGTGAATTTGTGAAATAACAAAAAAGAAAAAACAACTACTCCTGATATAAAAATTAACCAATTGGTTAGAGGGAGATAGGAAGAGTAAGAGAGAGAAAAAGGTGGAATTTTTGTTAGTTTCTACATTATGATTTTTTGTGTGTGTTATCTTTGCTAATAACCCTATAGGTGATTCGGATAGATAAGAAACGAATAAGAAAGTTTTATATGAAAACCCTACTATAGTCTAAAGCAAATGCCATAAAGAGATGCCCTTTCCACTAAATTATTGTTAAACACAGATTCGGTAGACATAATACAAAATATAGACAAGTTGCTCGTACCCTTTTTATGCTATTTCTCTCCAAACATATTATTCTTTTGACATAGATTATACCTACTTGGTTTTAAAATATTCTGTTAGAGACCAAATTGTTAGGAATACGATTGTCAAAACAATATACTAAAAAAAAGTTAGGACCCTCTCCTTATACATTCCACACTCATTCACCTATTGTACAAAAATCCATCAACATATATCAACAATGGATACAAATTACTAACGGAAAAGTAGGCGTGGGCATAAAACACGAAACCGAAAACTGAACCCGAACCCAAACCGAAAAACTCGGGTTCGGTTCGGTTTCGGGTAGTGCCTATTACCCGAATGGTTTCTATTCTCGTCGGGTTTTGGGTTTCGGGTTCGGTTTCGGGTTCGGGTATACCCGTGTTACCCGCGGTTAACCGAAATACCCGAATACTAATTACAATAATACCCAAAACTTCTTCACATGTCGTCCGCAAAATATTCGGTTTTAAATTGGGTATTTCGGTTTTTTCGGGTTTTAAAACTGGAAAATCCGGTTTTAAATTGGGTATTTCGGTTTTTTCGGGTTTTAAAACCGGAAAATCCGGTTTTAAATTGGGTATTTTGGTTTTTCGGGTTTTAAAACCGAAAAATCCGAAAACCGAATGGTATTAACCGAATACCGAATATTATTCGGTTTTTACGGGTAACACGAAAACCGAACCGAACCCGAGTATACCCGAACCGAAACCGAACCGGTAATTCTAAAAACCCGAATGATTTTCATATTCATCAAACCGAAAACCCGAATACCGAATAACCCGCCCCGAAACCCGAATGGGTAAACGAATGCCCAGGCCTACGGAAAAGTAGTAAATAATTAGGAAGTCGATTTATGAGGTTGGCACCAAAATCTGCCAAACTTTAACTTGAGAGTCAAGTGCTCCACTGTAAATGTGATAAGAAGCCTCAGATTCTGTACCGGAGTCACGAATTGCTCCAGTTAAACATTTAACGGGTCCTCTATGCCCCTCCAACAGAGCCAAGCACGAAAAATCCGTTCCCAAACATTTCCACAGCCTCACCGTTTTATCTGCCGAGCCACTACAAAGTATATCCGAAACAACCGCAAGACAAAGAACAGACTCTGTGTGACCTCTTAGCTCTCCAATCACAACAATGCCTCCAACTTCGTCATATCTTTCCCACACCAAAATCGATCCATCAGATGAACCCGAATACAGAAGAGAAATGTTGTAACTACTCAATGCCAATGCGTTAATACCCGAATGATGCTCTGAAAATGTTGCAACCAAAGAATGTTTCTTCTTCTTCTTCTTCTTGTCGTTGTCCTCGCCAATGTTCTTCCTCCACACTTTAATTTTCCGGTCAGAAGATGCTGTGTATATATCTCCCTTCTCAGACAATTCCACTGCATTAATTGCATCATCATGTGCGTTTGTGATGGACTCAAGGCATTTAAAATCCGTGGTTCGCCAGATTTTGAGCGTCCGGTCCCATGAGATAGAATAGAGGAGTGTTCCATCACTTGATAAGGCTAAACCTGAAACCGCGTCTACATGGTGAACCCATGAAGCTTTCTTGTGCCTTCTTATTTCGACTTGGTTATTTGGCATTAAACACTTTGCAAAACGGTCGCTAATTGTTGGCATTGTCGCTAAATGCATGTACTTTTTACCTCCCGGTTCTTCTTCAGCGACACTATTTATCTTCCACACACGTATCTTTTGATCTTGATGTGCTGTGAATAGTTTATCCGCTAAGATTAGCAAAGACTTCACTGCTCCTCCACCTCCTCTTTCTCCTGTTATTACATCGCCGCTGCTTGTTGCTTCAGCTAATGTTTCTAACGTAGTTGCATTCCACAACCTGACAACTCCGTCGCTGGAGCCTGTGTAAAGCCTTTTCCCTACAAGGGCTAGAGATGAAATGTATGAGGATGTTTCGCCAACAATAGTAACGATACATCCATGAAGTTCTTGAGAAGAAGATGTTTGATGATCTTCAAGAGAACAATTTGGTTCTTCTTGGCTTTCGTGGCATCGTATCATTGTTGCTTATGAAGGACCAATTTTTGTAGAGTTACTAAACAAATTACCAATGTTTGTGGCGTTAATATGAAGAGAAAATATTGGTGCTTAAAAAAGGTGAAGTTTGGGGAAAGTAGTCGTGGAAACAACAATTGGCTTCAAGACTTGGACTATTAATACATATGAACTTGGACTACATTGTGAACAAATCTGACCGAAAACGAAAAGAATAATGTGACGAGAAGGTGACTAGGATGCAATATGTATTCTAAAATCTTATATATATTTGCATAATCTTGTTTGGTAGATTTCTTTGTCACAAAAGTGGAGAAAAAGCTTAAGGATGACCCTCGATTATTATTTTATTAGCTAAAGTTGGGTTGTGTTACATACGTTGTCACAGATAGAAATTCCTTAGGTTTTTATTTTTAATTTTTATTTTGGGTCTAACTTCTTTTACTTGAATGTCTTCTGATTTAGAAGATTTGCATGCGGTATTAAGAAAACTCGAAGGACAAAGATTACCTTAAAATATTAGGAAATAAATTGTATAAGATTTTTATTAATTAAATTTGGATGTTGTTGACCTTATATTAGGTTCCACCTAAGTGTTCAAATCAGGGGAAGATATAGGAATTCGGGGATTCTCGTTTTATTAAAACTCATGTCAACTATTACAACAAGGATTAGAAAGAGTTGGTTGAATCCTCCGTCCGTCCGGCTGAGAAAGATAATCAGACCCTCCCGGGTTTAGAGAGGTGGCCAGATTGTTTACCAAGCTGGATAAAGAAAATTGTGAGTTAGAGCCTTAATGCTGGAGAGTTCGCATCAATAATTCATTGTTCTCTCATGTAATTAACACTCCCTTCTTTTAATTAGGTACCTCAATTTGTATTTGTAGGTGAAAAAGGTTAGTTCTTCATCTATATTTCTATTTAAATTAAACTATAGTAATTATTGCAGTCTGATTAGCCTTTTTTTTCTTCTTGGGCATGGTGTTGTATTTCCTCAGGGCCTATGAATCGTGGGTTGACCTTCTCGGGCTTTCCATGTTTTTATAGGTCGAACTAGATTCAAACTGGTTCTTTCGGAGGGGAGAAGTCCATCCTAATACGGTGTTAAAATTGTATTCATAAGCCGAATAATTATTGAGATATTACACACCGGATGATCGAAAAATGAGAATTACTTTCACAAAAATAAAAATTTTGTGGTTTAGAAGTTAGATGTCTTTCTCCAATGGTGATTACATGTACTAATGAAAAAAAAAAACTTTAAAAGGATGTTCGGTAATAAACTATCTTAAAACTATAATATAAACATATTCCGAGTTGAATGTGAATCTTGATCTTGATTTTTGTCTTCCTTTTCATCAGATATGAGAGGCATGTATTTTAGGCCTCGTTGAGTTGATAATAAGTTTTAAATAGGCTGGAACTATATAAATATGATTCCAAATGGACTTATGAATAAAAAATCTATCAAGTGAGGCGAGTTGTTGGGCGTCGGCCCAATTGGTTCAATCGGATGCGGATGAGAATGTCCCCACGCCTCCTAGTTTATCACCGAGGGTGGTCCCTTCGGAACCTAGGTCTTTTGTTGATGGGTCCATGAAAGAGACTGATATCGTTTCATGAGTGGGATGGATATACTTTTCCTTTGTAGGTGCAAACCTCTTGATCAGCGCACGTAACTTGAGACGCAGCCTCTCTCTGCTTCATGCCAAAACATATTCTCATATCTGGACTATGCAGTGTATCATACACTGTGTATGCTTGCACATCACAAGACGACAATCACTTTTCTTGCAAACTCTACCGTGAGCTCACCACATGATTGGCCGGCGTTTGCAGTTCAACTAAAGGTTCACCACATGATTGGCCGGTGTTTGCAGTTCAACTAAAGGTTCTTAAGCAGATTAAGGAAGACCATTTCTCGCAAATTCCCGATGTTTGGATTTTTAAACCGTTTTACTAAATTTGGTGTTGACAAAAAAAAGAAGAATAAAGTCCATCCTTATTCTTGTTAGCTTGGTGATATGCTCAAATTTCCCTAGAGCTACTCTCTCAAATTAAGAGATTGCGTGCAGTACTTAGGGTATCAAATCCACAGGGAATCAGATCGCACAATAGATTAATAAGTTCGTATTAAGCTAAACAGAATAATTATAAAGTAAAATTATTGCAGAAAATAGTAAATCAGGAATGATTGCAGGTTCTTTAAATTCAATAAGAGAAAAATGTTAAGCCTTAGGGAATTCGCAGGAATGATTCCAAATTGCAGAATAAACTTAGTATCGGGATAATTATGAAGTGCAATTCTAAAACTCGAAACTAATGTAAAATAGATCAACTGTCGTTGCAAATATTATCTATGTTTAAACCCTAGAAAATCAACTATTGTTGCGAAATTAGTTTGATCTAAACAAGCATTAAAATTAGGTTCGATTGTTCACAAAGATCCAAAGCCAACTGTCGTTCCGAATCGAATCTTTTCTCACCTATGATTTAGTCCAAGTAATATACTAATGATGTTGCATCTATTAAACAACCTAAGATATCCAATTCAGGCCTAAATCAGAGTTAAAACAAATAAGGTGAAGAATATAAATATGAATGCAAATCTCAATAGTAAATAAATTCTAACAACTCTTTATCATCCTTTGAAAAACCCTAAAACCTAACTAGGAGATTACTCAGACATAGTAATGAATAATAATCTCTTAGTATAAAAATATCTCTTAGAAAATAAAGCTTAGCCTAAACAATGGCTTAAAATATCTATTTATAAGATATAAAAATGACTTGGGCAAAATTGTAAACATTTGGAACTTTCTGGGGCGAAAACAGAAATCTTCCAAAAATAATATTCTGTCGCCATTTTGGTCGTGTCGAGCGACATGGATACTGCGTCGCTCGACAAAGCTTCAAATTTTGTTTTCCGACTTCACGACTTTGACTACTCGTTCCATTATGCTCCAAAATGATCCAGTAAACACCAATTAAGCTCCAAACGTCCTTATACCTAATAAAAATACGAAAGACTCGAAAACACCAAAAGGATTCTAGAAAATGGACTTATATCATTGTTGAAAACGGGTAAAAACCATGATATATTTACTCCCCCAGACTTAGCTTTTTGCTTGTCCCTAAGCAAAACAATTGTATTCACCCCTTTAGTAACCACATACCGCATAGTCAATATATGGTAGTACTTCGATGTGTCCCTAGAAGCTTAGCAGTTCTCCAGATTGATTCCAAACCCCTTAGAGAAACTCAGACATTCGGTTGCAAACCCCTTTCATTTACTTAGGTGTGGTCTTATCGAGAGAATATCGATCGCTGGACCTTCTAGATTATTTCACTTCCTTTGATACTTTCATGCGTTTCACCCTCTCACTTCCCTCCGTAACTGTTTATCCAATTAAGGATATCATAGAGATGCATGCCTTTTTGAACTTTTTCTTCAAATTTTTTTATTTTCGGGCTTGCACTTTTCTGCTTAAACTACACTTTTCTGTAGACTTTTTTATTTCCTTGACATCTCTATGAATTCTCTAGATCAGCGCTCATTACTGTTGTTTCTTGTGGTAGACAGGGTCATAAGGATTTTGTTTGATCTAGGACAGTTGTATCATCATTAGGAAGAAGTTTCAGAACGGTATGCCCTCGCTTTCTAATGTTTGAAAGCTGAATCAAGTCTTGCGATTTCCAACGCCTAAGACAAGAGATTATAGTTGATTAAGGGCGGGGTCTGCAACGTCCTTTTTGGCGTAATCCAGAAATCTGAACTCGCACCGTTAAACCGATCTACTTGCAGTTACCCACCTTGTAAAACCAATCAACTTGCATTGTAATGGTCCTTGAGTGTTGTTCAAAGCAAGTAGATGGGGAGTTTTGACCTGAAAATTTTGAAAAGCTGAGTCAATAAACTCAAAATAGAACACATAGTAGTAACTACCTCCCCTAGACTTAAATGACACTGTCCTCAGTGTTATTAAATCAGGAGTAGGTAAATAAAATAGATAAGAAACAAAACGTAATGAAAAATCGAATGAGAATGAGTTACCAGGGGGTCATGTCGAGTGGCACGACCCTAGTGTTGATCGACACTTATAAAATTTGCCACATCGAGCGATAATAAGCTCCTCGTCAATCGACATAGTAAAGTTCCTCATGTCGAGCGACACTGATTGCTCCGTTGCTCGACATAGCCGAATTCCCCTCGGGTTTACACTCCTTAATTCCTGCAAGATCAGTAGAAAAACCAAGCATTCTGCAAAAAGCTTGTTGCTTGCATGAGCGCGTAACAACCTTTTCAACTTTAAAATCATTGATAAAATTAGGAGATTTAGATTTAAGTGCAGGAAGCTCGTACCTTTGCTCTTTGGGAGAATCGTGGGATGGGAAATTTGGAATGATCAGTTCATCAACAGATGAGGGACTAGATTTCAGCTCCTTGATTGAGTTTTCATCCTCTATAATTTCCACTGAAAAAGTTTGACCGTTGATTGTGGATTTTCTTCTTGGGTTCTCCATGTCAAAATCTATGACAATATCACCTATATCAAGCTTGATCTTCTCTTTCCTCACATCAATTGCAATGCCAACATTAGCTAAGAAGAATCTTCCCAGGATCATAGGATCTTGAGGCTCGTCATCGTATTCCAAAACCACAAAGTCTGTAGGGATTATGCAGTCTTGATTCTTAACTGGTACATCCTCTAGAATACCTTCTGGGATTCTCTTTGATCGATCGGCTAGAATAAGAGAGATCCTAGTAGGCATGAAACCAGTCATCCCAAGTCTAATAGCAACAAATAAAGGCATCAAATTAGTATCGGATCCTAAATCACAAAGAGAATGAGGAAACTACCTCGTCGAAATTGTGCAATTAAGCAAAAAGTTTCCTGGATCCGGTAGCTTCAATGGGATTTTGCTCTGAATCATCGCGCTAACTTCTTCTGAGACCACCACTTCCTTCTTCTTCTTCTTAGGAACTGGAGCTGTGTTCAAGAGAATCCCCATGATATCTCTGGTAAGTAGCGCTCCTTCCACATGACTAACTCCATTTGCAACCATCCTCTTGACATACCATATTAACATCGGTGAAAGTTTGACCGCATCGACTAAAGGCATCTCAATCATGATCTTGTCAATCATCTTCTTGCAAATAGCCTCTTCGACCTCCTGTTGGACCTCCTCTCTCTGGGGAATGGGACCTTAGGCTCATAAGCTCTCTCCTTTGCATTAACTGATTACTTCGCGATTTCTGGACTCGGCTAGACGGGGTATCGATCGACAAAGCCTAGTTGTCGATCGACACTTGGTTTCTCAATCGTTGAATCGTGAATTTCTTTACGTGTCGATCGACACACTCTAGCAGTGTCGATCGACACTAGAGATTTCATTGTGTCGCTCGACGGTAATTCTTTGTCGCTCGATACTAGTTATGTACTCCCAAATATAGCTTCAAACTCATCGAAATAATCCTCTTCTTCAGTTAGAACAACATTGCAAGCGCGCCTTGGGTTCGTATCAGTCTTCGCAGGAAGAAACCCCTCTTGCCTCTTGATAGATTCTGTAGTTTGAGTGACTTGAACATCGAGTGTTTTGACGTGAGTGTTCAAGGCTTCAATCCTCTCGTTTAAATCAGTGTAGAGCGAAGTCATCTTTTTCTACCCTTTTAGAAGCTGCTCCATCATGAATTCCATTTTACTGGTTGCAGACGGAGGAGGCGGAGACTGATAAGTTGATGACCCATAATTCCTGGTGTAGTTGCTGCTCTGAAAAGTCTTATGATAAGACGATGAACCAAAGCCTTGTTGATTGTTTCTTTGAAACCCGGTCCCATTGATGTAGTTTACACCCTCTTCTGCAGTCTCAACCTCTTGCGCAAAGTGAACCGACTTCTTCCCAGCTAGAAGACTATGCATCGAATCAAGCTTCCTAGTGACTTCTGCTAGTTGATTCCCACTGATGTTCTGTCCAGCCTTGCTTCTTTCGTAGTTCGCATTCTTCATGTTGTTGTTGTTGGCCAAGTTTTCTATCAGTCTCAAAGCAGCTTCTGGCGAATTTGTATTCAGCATCCAAAGTCAATGAATATCTCAATGTGATCCCTCTCTAAAAAATGCTGAACATCTAAACATCTTTGAAGCAGTAATGAGGGCAGTCTCTCTGGTACCCCTTGAACCTATGCCATGCAGCCTTGAATGCCTCAAAATCTCCCTGCTTGAAAGTAGCAATCTTCGCTCTAAGATCTTTAGACTTCGCATCATCAAAGAAATTGCTTAAGAAAGCATTCTTTGTATCTTCCCAGTTAGTAAGCGAGCCCGGTGGAAGCGTCCTTAGCCAATGCTTAGCTTCTCCATGTAGAGAGTAAGGGAAAAGCTTGCAGAACAGATAGTCTTCTGATACTCCATTAGCCTTGATACAAGATGCAAGATCCTCAAACCTCTTGATGTGGTCAACTGGATTCTCATGAGAAAGTCCGCAGAACGAGTCCTGAGAAACTAGAAAGAAATACGTCGGCTTCAGTTCGAAGTCGTTTCTCTGGAATGGAGGTGGCCGTATGGCAGACCTATTAGCATATAACTGTTTTGGACGGTTGAAATCTGCTAGTGTTCGTCCTCGCGCGACGTTTTGATTATTCCTCAACAAATCTGGTTGATTCTGGAGAATTACTCTTACTAAACTCGATCAGGAGAGTGGAACAATGAAGCTATCAAAGCAATCTTACTTGAAAGGGAAAAAGAGATCACTAAATTAAAACCAAGTGGCCTAGATGCTCCAGATGCTTATGACTAGCTTGGTAACTCCTCAGGAATCTACACAACTAAGTCTAGCTACTACTCTGCAAGAGAAACATTAGACTCTCTGACCCGAACAATACCACCATCAAATTTCAATTGGAACAAAAGCATTGGGAATGTTAAAACTTCACAGAAACTAAAATTGTTTATATGGAAAGCACAAAGTGGAGCTTTACCAGTAGGAGAGCAACTAGCCACCAGAGGAGTAATAGCTCAGTCACACTGTGTAAGATGTGGTGAACCAGAATCCATAAACCATATGTTGCTACATTGTGACTATGCTCAAAGAGTGTGTGATAAGGTCGAGTTTTAACCCAATCAAACAACTACAAGTGCACAATAATCACAATAGTATAGATAGGATCGAATCCACAAGGACCTAGTTATTGTACTACAAGTTTGTTAGAATCAAATCAATCTAAAAAAAATAAGAGATTTTGGTTTTAAGGTCACGAAATTAAACAATAAAGGTAGTTGAAATTCAAATTAAACAAATGTTAGGCAAATAGATTTATCGCAGAGTACACAAATCACTAAACAATATATCGAAATTGAGGGAAATTATTCTAGAACTTAAATCATGTCGTGGCTCCGATTACTATGCTTTAACACCCTAATAGACTCAACTTTCAATGTTTATTACAAAGTGAAAACACGCAATAAGCTGAAGATTTAGTTGTTCATAATACTCCATAACTAACCTTTCGAATTGTTCTGACGCATTACTCATCAAATACTAGTTCAAGCAATATACAAGGTTTTGGAAAGTATATTAAACCCAATATCTGATGCTAACTTATCAGAAAATCATGCATCATTACGCTCAAGTAAAGATAAAGAACAAGTATAACATCCCTAATTATTTCGACAAAAGTTAACAATTCATGAACTCATTGATTTCCTACAACCTAACAAAACAAACATGGTGAATTAAACAAAGCAAAGAGATATTGAATTCATGATAAATAAAATTGAATTAAGGAGTAAAGGTGGAAGGATTCTTCTATATATCGAAGTACAAAGCGAGATCATCCACCGGAAGCTCTTGAAACTCAAATCTAATGATAAATCCCCAAAGAGACTTGGTGGCTGTTTTTCTATGCTAAAAACACTTATTATTTCGGCACACCCTTAAACAAGAGTCTAAAAACAAGTATATATAGGTCTAGGGTCTTCTAGGGCTTTGTTTCGGGCAAAAACGTCTTTTTAGTCAAAAACTACTCAAATATTGAGCATCCACACCGGAAAAAATTACGTGTCCGGTATCTGGGCCAAAAGTGGATTTTTGTGGTGAGGCAACGGTCCGTGGTACCAGACCACGATTCTGTCCGGTGTCTGGGTCGTTTCTGCACCTGCTTCATTTTCGAGGTAGTTTGATATGTCTTCTGTAAATCGAGTGTATCTTCTTTATCACAACTGCAAATGAGATAATTCAAACTCCATTGAAAAGCTGACTCAAATATCTTGAACATAGTCAAGTTTCATAAAATTCCAAGTTGATTTGATCCTCTGTTTGTGGCTAAACTTCAGACTCTTCAATTCTGTCCAACTTGATAAAATGTGATAACTTGAGAAATCTTTGGCTTTGACTAATTCTTTGGCTTGTAAAACTTGTTGTAGCCTAGAATACACCTCTTTAAGGTCTTTTTGCTTCTTTTTGATGATTTTCCCTCTTTGGTGTAAAACCTTATTAAAATACTTAGAAAATGCATTGAAATAGATAGTGAAATTGGTAAAACATGGAGTATATCAGTGTGGCGACTAACTCTTTTTAAAGATACTGTAAAGTCCTCCTGAATCCCTAATCTCCAAGAGGCTCTAGAGGAATCAAGCAACTTACCACCTACCAGAGTCGGAACAGGACCCTTATTCCCTTGGATCGCATGGAACCTATGGATCTCTCAAAATCACCACATCTTCAAATACCAAATCTTCACAGTGGAAGAGACAATCACTAAATCTATCCATGACGCAAGAAAATGGATGGAAGCTCAAACATCTCCATCATTGCCACAACCAGATAGAGCCATACCCATCCCATAAGCAATCAAATTGATGGAAAATACCGAATTTATACAGCATGCAGCATGGAGGGACTCTGTTGGATTGCTAGAGATCACCAGAACAACATCATCGCCAAAGGAGGACGAATGGAACTCAACTTCAGCTCCACTCTAATGGCGGAAGCCATGGCCGTGAGAGAAGCTTTGTTCCACGCCACCAACAAGAGACTGAGATTGCTTTAGATTCCAAAAATTTGGTCCAGCTACTCAACAACAACAACTTCAAGCTTGAAATTTTTGGAATCATCCAAGACATCATCAAGCTATCAATCGATCTAAGAGTCACCTTCGCGTTTATCTCTAGATCTAAGAATTTTGATGTTGATTCTATTGCTAAATCAGTCCTTACCCATATAATTCTCGGTTCCGGTTTAATCCCGGTTTAATGAAATATAACCAAACTTTCGACCAAAAAAAAAAAATGGTAGAAACACAAGAGAGGAGAAAATGTGCAACATTGTGATGAAAGTGTGCAAAGGAGTAGGGAACAAAGAATGGGTCCCTTGTTTACGTTTTTGCCGATTTGAAAGCATTCATTGTTGATGAGTCAACTTCACTGTCTCCTTTTCTATCCATCACGTAGTTTTGTAATTCTAAACTAACTCGTAATTTACACGAAAAGTGAAATGCCCGCAAAACTAATCTCTAATAATTATCGGTAATTTACATGTCACTTTAAATGCTTTGCTCGTTATATACCAATGTTAATTAGGAATATTTAAGAATTAAGATGCTTAGTTTTCTAAGAGTATTATTTTATTTTTTGTGCTTGATTTAGGAAAATTTCTAACATTTTATTCAAATAAAAATTATGTTCCCTCGTTTTTTTTTAAATGGCAATGTCTGACTCGCCCACAATGAATCAACGCATCTAACATCCTCAATAGATGATACCACTGTCAATGTACAAGAATTCCATCATGGTATATCACAAAATAGAAACCTAAATAACAAGATCAACTGTTTACCGTGAATTCGTGATAAACAAAATATTAGAAAATTTTCTTGTTCCAAATATATTCGAAAGTTTTTCCCAAAAAATGTAGACTCCTTTCCCCGGCTAAACCAACAAAGTTGGAGTATACAATTCCATCAAAGAGCTGTTCAAAACATTAAAAAAAAAAAAAAAAAATTAGAAAAAGAGTCAACCTTTCGTAAATTAAACATTTATTCATTTTTAAATTTTGCGTGCTTTAATTTTACTCAATTGATGAGCAAATTATATGAAAAGGCATCTACCCATCTCTATTTTTTCTTTAAAAATTAAACAAAAAATAATATATTTTTTATTTTTTCTTTAAACATCTTGGAGTTTGTTCTGTTCTTATACATGTTTATTATTTTCTTGTTCATCAAACTTTTATTGAATGATTTGAGACGTTAAAAAAAATAGAGAAAATACTTTTTTTTTATTTGGTGGAAGAAATAGATTTCTTTTTTACTTTAAATTAGAGAAAAAAAAGCATTCTATAATAGATGATTACATTGAAAAAGAAAAATTCATATTATTTTTCTTTTAAAAGTAAAAATAAAGAAATACATTGGAAATGGTATGAAGAAGAACAAAAAATATCTAACAAGTTACATTTGTCCTTAAAAGACAGCTCAACTTTCCTTATTGTTTATTTCTTTATCCAGGAACACTAATTTGTTACTTCTAGGTTCAAACAATGACATCTTTATTTCTCTATGCTTCTCCACTGTGCTTCTCCGTTGTGCTTCTCTCTCTCCCGATGTCTTCTCCATGTTATCTCGCAACTTCTCCACCGAAAGTCTCCACCGCCGCTCATCACCTCCACCGCGCTCCTCCAGCACCACCACACCAAGAGGAGTTTCTTGGCCACTCGACCAGACGCCGTACGATCACTGGTTTCGAGCTCAGGGGCGATCTACGAACTCCTCCCCCCCATCGCAACCACCAACCACGAACTCCACCTCCTCGTGTTCACCGGCGACAGGAGATCCAATGCATACCTCACTCATAGTGAAGAAATATCTCCGACTTCGCCCTCCGCCGTACAGAACCGCCGCTGCGGTTTCTCGAGGATGAAAAATTCCCTCACGGTAAAGCTCCATCCGTCAAAGCAGCCAGAAGCATATCCATGGTCAGATCTATTCATCACGATGACGCTGCTGTTGACCCATCTCGAGCATCCAAATCCAGAACTCCGTCCGTTTATGCCACCGGAACTGACCATCCAGAACGCTGCAACACTTCTTCCGACAAGGATTCAACCACCGAACAAACAAAACGCTGCAACGCTCCGTCCATGAAGATCTAGCGAGAATTTCTCATTGTCCCCAAGTTGGAACAGTGCCTCTACTCCCCATCGGAAAGTTCACAACGTCAAATCTTCCGACCATCGGTCACTGGCCGGTGGTTGATGCGTCGCCGACGGGAATGGGGGATGAAGTTAGGGTCTCTCTAGGTCAAAGCAGATTGATTTACAAGGTTCTGGGCCATGGTCAAATAGGCCAGGAGTACTATTCCAATGATCAAAAATCTTTAATCAGCCCATTAAGCTTAGGGGTTATAAATATGGATATTATCTCTAAATCTAGGCAATTAAGGCCTTCCTACATTGACTTTGTTGACGGCTCTCGAGATCCGATTCTCATGCCGGGCAAAAGTCTCTCATCGGCCGATCTTCAACCCTTTCTTTAGGGTGCATCAACGACGGTATCGAACCCAACTACTTAGTGTTCCCTCGAACACTTGTTTTAGGATATCAAGTGAATCATCTCCATGGATCGGTTCACTTCGTCGAGCAAGCCTCGTCCTTTAACACATCTATCTTTAACTTTATCGCATTGCTTGTTTTTATCATTTTGCCGTTGAGCTTACCTCCGGTTGTAACCGCTAGCTCTTTGAGCGTTTAATTAATGTTACAAATTTTGACCAAAAAAAAAAAAAAAGGTTCAAACAATGACGAGTAACCTGTTGAAATTTAAAGTAAAAATGACAAATAAATAAGTTGTATTTGTCAATTTTTATTTTTAATGAATCTCCATACTATTAAAAACAAAGTAGTTTTAGTTATAATGCTTGAGTGTTTTAATTTTATTGGTTTAGTCTTAAAAAACTATGACATGGAATGATGACATATCTTTTGAAAAAGATGGCATGGCTTAAAAATAATTAGATTAAGTAATTTTTGTTAATTAGAAACAACTTAGAATGAGATTTTTGTTCTTAAAAGAAAATAAAAATGTTCTACATGAATTCCTTTCATCAAGCATTATGAGCTCGAGTGTTTCATATTTGCATTCTTTATTTTATAAAACCTAATTTTTATATTCTTTTATATGTCCTATTTGTATTAAAAAATCATTATGTCTTCCATATTTTAAAACAATATCTAAAACAATAACATCATCAAATTTTTTACGAATATTAAGTTACGACTAACATCATATTTTCAAAATAAATATTCTATATATATATATATATGATTCTACACCATTGTCCATGATAAAATTCCACATACACTATTTCTTCTTATTCTCAAATGGTCAATTTTTTTGAATTGCCAAGCAAACGCTCATGTCTAACAATTTCGACAGAAAGAAGTTTTGAAAATTTTACATGATGCCAATCAAACACACATGGAATAATTGTATTGAACTTAAAACTACTTAGCTCATATTTTTTTATCGTCATCATATATTGAGAAACTTATCTGCAATGATCAGAATTTTAAATTCTTAATTCATTATATACATGCAAAATGAATTAATTTAAAATTGTTAATTCATTTTAAAACGGATTTCTACTACTAACTCCAAATATTTAGAACATTTTTTTGTTACGATTGTAGAAAACAATTCTCCTAATTTGAATTTATCTTTTAGATATATACGTAACGATTTCCAACCAATTATCATTCCCTATATAAAGAACTTAATTCTCAATTGTCAACGCATCTCAAAACATGGTTCGATCTATATTTCTTATTTTTATATTTTATTGTGAATCTTCAAAAACTTTTTGGGTGGTTTATTATCTCTCTTCGCATAATTCTCCTAAAACAATTATGGTCGGATATTTTGTTTCAAGTTCTAACATGTGTTTCTTATCATTTTATGTTCGAGGAGAATGAGACAATGCGATGAGATAAAGAAGGAAACCATAGTGACCTTCAAAACCTAAATGACCAGTAGAGTGAAAATTAAGTAGGAAGAGTTCTTGTGTAAAGAACATTTCTATTAGACGAGAGATACGATATAAGTAAAAGATTAGTTCGCAGAAGATCAATACACGCGAATAAGATATACCATTGGGGCATGTTTTATGTTTCTAATTTGAAATAAGAAAACTTGAAACTATATTTTTATAGGAGGATGACGATCAAGAAGAAGAAAAAGATTGAGATAAACACTAGATGTTTGAGTTTAGAAAAAGGGAAGCAAAGTTTTGAAAAGAATGTTTAAAGATATTTAAAACAATACATACATTTCTATAACTGTATGTAATTTAATATGTAAATATTTAAATACATTATAGCCCGCACATAGTGTGGGAAGTCACCTAGTTAAAAAGTAATTCTCAAATGGCTCATTCGATAAAGAAAAGAAAAAAAACGTTGAGGTTGGCTATGGTGCACAATGAGTGGTTCCCTTTGTTTTTTTTGTTTTTTTTGCTAACCATTTAAGTGGTTCCCTTTGTTTAAATGGAAGAATGCACGAGTCTCATCATACGTTGCCTTCGTCTTCTTTTTCTTTGTCTTTTTATTCGGACATTCTTCTAGTATTTTCAAGATCGCTATGAGTAGAATTTATTTTCCCTTTTTCCTCGATTTCACGTGTGGATCACTTCACAATATCCATTACTTTTTGCCTGGTTCTTTGATATTAACTAATTTCAAACTTGTTTTTGTTATTTAATATTTAAAATTATACTCTTGAAACACGATCTATAACCCTTGAAAAATATCCTAATTTTATATTGCGGAATAGTTTAAAGGAGAATTGCTGGAATAGAACGTTTTTCAAATTTCAAACATGTCTCTATATTTATATATTTGATATAAAAAATGGTAAATTTTGATTTTTAACAAAGCTAAGAACTAATATATGGCACACATGTCTCTATATTTATCATGTGTTTTAGTATTAATTAATAGAAAGAAAGGATGAGATAACAAGAGACAAAAGTAAGAAAAGAAAAGTAATAATCAAGAGAAAAGACAAAATTGGCGGTGTTCGTTGTCAAAGAATGCATGCGTGTGGGGGGAAGATGGTCCAATGTTCCCCACCGGAAAAGTGGTTTTATCCGTCTAACCACTCACTCCTATTTACACTCATCTTACATTTTTCGTTACTTTCAGGATATCTTGAAAAGACTAAATATCCTAAAGAATTAAAAAATTTGTTGTAAAAATCGACCACTAAGCCCGTAGACAGTAGGGTTGGTATCCTTTCTGATCGGATATGACAAATCTGAATATCTGTAAATTTTTATACCAAAGCAAATATTAAACTGAGCCATCCAGGTATGAGTACAAAACAAAACAAATCACAATTTTTTTTTAAACCGAATATCCGCTGCGATCGGCAAACTTATAAATATATATTGTGGGGATCAAAACCAACACAGTTAGATTTGTTTAAAGGATTTACGAGAAACGAGATTTCTAGGTTAAAAACTACAAAACTAAAGCTTAAGAATCGTAAATCGTAAAAGAACTATTTGCATAAGCGTTCATGTTTATTGATTTTCGGCCCTTTCTCGAAAGATATATGTTGAAGCTAGATTCCGCACTCAGAATTTATATGTGAATTCAGGAAAAAAACTTAAGTCCTAAAAAATGTCAATAAATTTGACTAAACTCGAGACCAAGATAACGGAAAATAGATTTATATTGATGAATGATCAAGTATACAAAGGAACTTTAGCTAGAACAAGTGTGGTGAGCTAAATTGTGATTCAGTGAAAACGTAAGGAAAAAACTAGTCATTCGGCTCTAGAATCGCTATTTATCCTCCTCTCTAAGTTGAACGGTTCACCTCCATAAATCTCTCCTCATCGCCTCCATAAATCTCTCCTCATCGCCGAAGATCTTGGGCACGTTCTGATCCATCTTCCGGAAATGGCGGGATCTTCTCTTGAGACGTTGAGCGGCGCTCACTTGGTCCATCCCCGCTGAGTTGAACGGTCAATAAGATCTTCAGCTCCGGCGGCAAATGGGCCGGCGAATTAGGCTCAACATATTCGAAGTTTAAGCTGGCCTGTATCTAAGTTTAGCACGATTCTGGGTCTGAAGCCTAATTACGAATATAATCCAGTCTGATTATATTTTAAGCTTTATGGGCCGGATTTCTAATGTTGAAATCCAGCTCCATACATGGATTTTGTTACTGAACTAAGTCGGTTAGGCCTATTACAAAGAGATAAATGAAACTTTCCTAATCCTTTGAGATTTCCATTTCGTCGCATTTTCTTAGACTTATCCTTTGAAAAATACATGAAAACTTTGTAAGTCGCAAAGACTTTCCTTTTGCCAAAGTCAGCGACGTTTTGTGGGCTTTTATCTTGTGGAGTTGCTTCGCATTGGACTCATGGCTTCGGCTCAATTCCATCTCGTCATTTCTCTAAGTCCATGGCGGCGAAGGCTGACTCTGTTTTAATGTTGAAATCAGCAATGTTGACTTCGGCACGAATATCTTTGTATGGATTTGCATACGGAGCAGTTTGTGTATAGGCTTCCTTCGGCAAACACGTTGAACTCGGTAAAGATGTTCTCCAATCGGCGAAGTCCACATGAACTTGTCTTCGTTTGGGTTGTCTTTGTAACTTTATTTTGCGTATGGAGTAGTTTACGTATGGGACTGACATCGGCAGTTCTGTCCTTGGCAGAACTGTCCGCGGCAGAATCGATCTCAGGAGAAACAGACTCGGCAGACAAGGCCAACTCGGCAAACTGGCTTACTCGGCAAACATGGCCAACTACCCAACTCAGGAGACAGTGCCAACAAGTTATGCAAAATAAACTATGCACAAGTTTTCTGCAAAACAACTTGACCATTTCTAACCGTTGTTCTCGGGAGAGGGAATTTCAACTCAACATACATCATAAACTTTATGTATATTTGATGCAATGTATCTGATTAATTGCAATAAAATTTGTCTTAATAAATCTACTTGAGATGTATAATGATAGGTTATGAGTTAAGATGTTAGCTTAATCCGTTTTATTTTGAAGATATCATTAACATAGGATGGATTAGGTTTTTTTTATCACTTATTTTGAAGGCATATTATCAAAAAAATTATTTATTCTGAAGTCATATGTAAATTCTAGTGTTCATGCAATTTTGTAGGTTTTTTTTTCTAGTGTTTATAACAGATCAAAGCGGATATTCGTGGATGTCTAAAAAATATTAAGATATATGAATTTCCACATATTTGAAAATTTATGGATCCAAACGGATCAAAATATCTAAGATCTGAATCGGGCGGAGCAGATCACTAACACTGGATTTTTTTAAGATATATTTTCCGCTTCCAGGCCTAGTAAACATGCCAAAATATTATTAAATACACAAATTGAAATCCTCTATATATTAAAGGAGAAGCATTTTGGGATGAATTTGCATAGGTGTCACTCCTACTCCCACAATTTTTCTCATTATTTTTACTTAATAAATTAATCCTACTATACTACAATCTAAACACTCTATTTCCTATTATACTAATATCCAAACACTCTATAATGATCCAATTTTTTTCTACTTAATAAATTAATTTCTACTATACTACTATCTAAACACTCTATGTCCCACTCTACTAATGTCCATTTATAGAAAAAATTATAAAAACTCACCATACCAATTATATAAAAACTCACTATACTATTTTTATTAAAAATTTATTTACAAGACCATTTTTAATATAAAAATCTAATTCACAAAACCCTTCTTCAAAGATGTAACAAACTTTGGTTTAATTTATTTTTAAACAACTCATGAACTTAAAACTCACATGATAAAGTTATTAGTTCAACAATAATTCAATTACAAAAAATCACTATACTATTTTTTACTAAAAAGTAATGAAAAAAATCCTTCTTTAACTAAAAATCTATGAACAAAAACATACCTACTATATCAAATCTTATTGGTTAACAATATATATAGTAAGATAATAACTAACATAATCAATTACGATTCTAAATTTATTTTCAAATATCTATTACATTACTTATTTGTTATTCAGTATATTCTGCTTACAAAATTTTTGCGTCTACAAGAGATTTCCTAAAGTATATCATTCTATTATCTTATGAAACAACTAAAAAGATCTAAATTCTTATACATTGACTCACACATCCATCATCATGAAGAATAAAAGAAAAATTGGCACCTAAAAAAGAAATTTTAAAAATAAGTCCAAAATTTCATAGTTGTAAAAACAAATACCATTTTAAATATACATAGGCAAATAAATGTCTATCTAAATTAATCACGTAAATAATTTATTGTAGGGGTCAAAACTCCCCTTGAATAATCGATAGCCTAAAACGACTGAGTATATGTTGAACCGGTTATCCCGCAAACCAGCTAGCCAAAAACTGAACCGGATGAGCAAAGATTTAAGCAATGGCCCAATTCAAGTTAACCCAGTGATCAAGTCCAGAAGATAAAGGCTCATTTAAGGCCTAGCCGACCTAGTGGATGTGGCTTAAATGGAAAACCTAGATTACTTAGGAAAATTTCCAATCCTGTATTGGGCATGGTCCAACCGACTTAAGGCACTATAAATACTTATGTACATCCTCATGATAAGGGATATTAAAACCCTAATTCGAATCATTACTTTGTCTTTGTGTTTTAACCTAAGAAGCTTTCCTCTCTTCAAAGAACCTTACAAATTAAATTGTGAGAATCCAGCTCCCACATTTATTATACAATTATAAAAGTCACCAGAAACACATACAATTAAATATTTTTTTATAAATTATTTTATTTATCTATAATCAAATAATTTGAAAATTAAATTGACGGCTACAATTAAAGCCGTGTACAGCACGGGTCTTATTCTAGTTAAAATATTAAAACAGTCTAATTCAGTTGGATTAAGTATTATATTTAGTGTTATTTGGAATGATTAATTTATCTGGAATATTGCTCTCTACTGAATTTAATAACTTCTTAACTAATTTTAAAAATAATGTGTCAAATAAAGAGTGAATTTAAAAAAAAACAGCTAGAAAATAAAAAACGAAATATTCAGAGTACTTAATTACATACACATTTTCATAAAATTGCTCCAGAAAATACAATTACTAATTCTTCTGTTTTTATCAGTAAATACAAACTCTGTGAAAGTAAAGTGGTGATTATTAAAAAGTAAAAGAAACATGGGCGAGTACTCGTGTGAGGTGTTACCATCGAGCAATCAAGTAACTGCTTACTTTAATTACAGTTTTTTTTTCGAAAAATTGTCAACAAACACACACAATTATTTGTGTATATATAGATACGTGTGTGCATGCGCCTCCTCTATACCAGTGAATTGTATTGGAGTTCAGCTGCAAAATTTTCTTATTCGATTCTCTCTCCTCTCTCTGATGAAGGGAACTCTAAGATACTTAGCAGGAATTGGAGGGCCAAATGGGTTTGGTTCAAGATCTACAGCTGAACAAGTTACACAACATTGCTTTCTTCCTTGTTCGCATCTTACTGCTATTATCACTGGTTTGTCTCCCATTCACCTATATTATCATTCAGTATTTGGATCTTTAGAGTTATTTTCTACACAAACAAATGTTTTTTTTAATACACAAACAAATGTTTCAAAGGTTTATAATAAAAACAACATAATGGTCACAAAGATTATTAAAACGAAGTATACTCGCAAGACCGAGGAACATGATAATAAAAATATTCTCCCGAAATTCCTCAATAGTCACCACTTTACTTGTCCGACTGAACTACATTTGTAGAGAAAAAGAAAAGATACTACCATTTTTTTGTTCTTCTACATTTTTACCAATCAAGTTGAAAACAAAATATTTTTTTTATTGTATATCCTGTTTTATTCTGAAATAAATGAATCCCTTATATAGTATTAGAAAGTTGATTTCTCTTAAGATTCTTACATGTAATCCCTTCATTCACTCTCACATTTTTAATATGATATAACATAACCTAAAATATGACATGGCAAAAATTATAGTTATAGTGGGTCAAATAAAATGTGACATGTCATAGTTATAGTGGGCCAAATAAAATGTGACATGGCAAAAATCATAGTTATAGTGTACCAAATAACAAATGTATTTTAACCAAACTAATATTATTAGTGGCCTAATTTAACAAATTCCTTTAAAATTAGACCTACTTTCTCACAATAAAATTAATACATTTACAAATTAATTTCCGTCACAATAAAATTTGTGAACAGAAATATTTTATAACAAAGACTTACCAAGTTCTTTTATAAAAGACATTTTATTATGTTTTGTGATAAAAAAATCTTTCCAAAATTATAAAACCAATATATATACACGTTTTGAATAAAAAAAAATAAATATAAAAAAATCATTTCGAAAATGACAAAAACAAATTTACATAATTCATAGTTAGATTTTATATGTTTGTTTTTTCTAAAAATTCACATTTAGATATTTTACATGCTATCTAATTTCCTATTTTACATCATTCATTCAGTTGAGTAACATAAAAGTTCCCTAAAATTTGGTGGTTATCATCTTTACAAACACAACTCAAAATTACATTTGATTTACAACAAAAATTTAGAATCTTTTACCTTCTCATTGTTAAAAGAAACTAAATAATTGTTTTTTTGAAAATTATTATATAAATCATTTTTATGCTAAATTTTATTTAAGATATTTGGACATGCTAAATTTAACATAATTTATATTTAGTATAAATATGAGTTAGATATTGTTATTCACAAAATGGGAAATTCACACAGTCTTTACTAAATAAATATTTGGATTGAACACAATTAATCTTTTTAAATATAAAATTATGGTTTTTATTTAATTTAATATTAGAATATTTAAATAATGTTTAATCCGCGTATGACGCGGGGAGTCACCTAGTTAAAAGATAAATGAGAGAAATTATTCTCTCCGTAAAATGGAAGTGAAAATGTTATTTATTTTAACAGTCGTTCTTCCTCTCTCTTATTAATTATTAATTTTTTTTCTCAATTCTATCTTCAAAAAATTACAAAATATGTCATAATTTTCAAATGACCTTTCCAAATCTGCCATAAATTGAAACCTCTTTTAAAATATGCCACAGACGTCTACTGTTTATAGATGAGAAAAAGACAAATTTGCCCCTCCCACAATTCACAATCTTCTCCACCACATATTCTTCCTTCTTTTCTTTCTTGAAACCATTCTCTCTCTCTCTCTCTATCTCTCTCTCTCTCTCTCTATCGGACGGTACTCTGTGGTATATTTTATATTTTTTTTCCTACGACACAAACGTCTAGTTTGTGAACGTCTTGTATCTCTTGTCCTCCAATGTCCACACAAACGTTGACAAAAAACGGTGGTCGACGGTGTTAGAGACGGTGGTGAACATAGTCGGAGATGGTGGACGAGACGTTTGCCATCGGAGGACAAAAATTACAAGACGGATGACAAGAATAACAAGACACAGAAGTCTACTCTGTGGTAGATTTTGTATATTTTGTCTTCTGACACGGACGTCTAGTTTGTGAACGTTTTTTATTTCTTGTCCTCCGATGTCCACCACATATACATTGACAAAAACGGTGGTCAACGGTGCTAGACACTGTGGTGAATATAGCCGGAGACGGTGGACGAGTCGGTGACCATCGGAGGAAAAGAAATACAAGACAGAGGACAAGAAATACAAGACAAAAGACAAAAAATACAAGGTGGAGGAGAAGACGGTGATGACACACTGAACTAATTAGTTATTATTTCTGAGGGTAATTTCGTCTTTGCTCAGTAGACGTCCGTACATATCGTGGCAGATTTAAAAAGGGATTTCAATTTATGGCAGATTTAAAAGGTCATGTGGATATTACGACAGATATGAAAATTTTCCTTTCTATCTTTACTCTTACCAATGAGACGCCTAATGTTTTGAAATTTGATTTCTATCAAAAGCCTTTTAGTATGCACCCAACTCCAAGGGGACAACTAATATTTCATTTATCGCCTGGAAAAATATTACTGTTTCCATTTTTTTTAATTGAAATTCTAGGAAAAAATTTTGTTTCTAAAAGATTGATTTTTTACATTCTCAATGCATTTTTAATGAAAAAATAATTATGAATTGTAAATTTCAAGACACATTAATTGGATTTATTGAATTATTATTGGGTTAGAATTATAGAAAATTTTTTAGTGCAAAAAACAAGGCATTTATAACTAATAATTAATGTGTTTTTTTAGAAGATGTGAAAATTCTAGAACATAAAAAAAAAAACAGAGGGAGTACTTGTCTTTAATTATTGTTTTAAAAGATGAATATAATTTTGCAAATAAGATCTTCATTATAACTTGTTTTCTAATATTTAGGAAAGAAACTTTTTTTTTTTTTTTGAAATTTTTTAGGAAAGAAACTTTGCAGGCAAAAACACGATATGCATATTAATGTTATATGAAATAAGTGTTTTATGTATAATGCCGGCGACATATGAATTTTGTCGCCATTGAAATTTGAAACATTAGGTTTGGTTGGTTACAGCATATTTCCATATACAATTGATTTGCCTTTTGACTTTAATATTTGAAACATGTCTCATCGTTGCAAAACATTACTTTATTAAATTTTCTTTAGCGATCAGCCTGCCCAAAACGTACTTTATGCCATCTTTATGTTCCCTAATTTGTCGGTTGAAAACTTATACAATGAATAAGGTCAATGAATAAGTTTTTAAAGTGGCCTCTCTTTACTCTTCCTTTTTGATGCAAAAAACCAACAAGAAGGCTGCTTTTAGAGACATGAATTCTAGATAACTAATTTCCACTACCTAATTGCACTTATTAAACGATTCCGTTATACCTACTCTGAGTTGGAGTATGGTATTATTTTTGAAGACAACATGGAGTATCAGTTATGTGAGATGGACATGTTACAAGTATTGGTATTTTGGGAATATTCGAGAAAAAACTAATTGATGAGCATTCAAATGGTTCATGCAGTTTAGATACTAGATTGTACTTATTTATGAAGATTCTGAACACTCTTTAACAGGAGGATCATCTGGGATCGGTGCAGAAACGGTGAGAGTGTTAGCAAAGAGAGGGGTGAGGGTAGTGATGGCAGTACGAGATATGAAGAAAGCAGAAATGGTGAAGGAGAGGATTGTGAGAGAGCACCCAGAAGCTGACATTAAATTGTTCGAGATTGATCTCAGCTCTCTCTCTTCCGTTAAAAGATTCTGCTCTCATTTTCTTTCCCAAGATCTTCCCCTCAACATTCTCATGTACGTAAGATTCACTATAATCGCTACTACATGCATCCATGCACGTACGTATATATATATTTCTAATGTAGTTTAATTATTTATTTAAATTTAAATATATAAAAATCTAAGCCAATCTCATATAAACATGTGGAATTGGGTTTCTCACAAAAATTTGAGAGTTTCTCAAATGAAAGCCCCATCTCATTTTCTCTCATACTTTTTAATTACTTTTTAATTTTAAATTAGTGAGAAACTCATATAGAAATTCTCATTGGGAATTGTCTAACTTTGATTGTTTCTAATGGAAAAACATGAATCTGCAGAAACAATGCAGGGGTTTTCTCTCCAAATCTTGAATTCTCGGAGGACAAGATTGAACTGACATTTGCTACAAATTTTTTGGGTAATTTTGGGTTCGACTTATGTAACACACATGAATATGTATGTGCAACTATGTGGAGTGAAAGAAGTTAATTGATGATGGAATTTATAACTTTGCAGGACATTACTTATTAACGGAGATGCTGATAGAGAAAATGATAGATACGGCAGACAAGAGTGGAATCGAAGGACGAATCATTAACCTTTCCTCTGTGATTCACAATTGGGTCAAGCCTGATTGTTTCTCCTTCCCTAAATTACTCCATCCAATTAAGTAATTCACATTCCTTTTCCTTTTTCTATATATCTATGATATGGTTTATTTTGTGCTTAATAATTTGTGTTGGGTAAATCCAAGGTATAACGGGACAAAGGCATATGCTCAGTCAAAATTGGCAACAATCTTACATGCCAAAGCGTTGAGTAGGCAACTAAAGGTACTTTAAAAAATTTCACATTACATCTTTATTTTATCCTCAACTTTTTTCCCCAGAAATTATAATTCGAAATATTCACAATACAGGACAGAAATGCAAACGTAACGATAAATGCAGTCCATCCAGGGATCGTCAAAACTGGGATTATTAGAGCACACAAGGGTCTTTTGACAGGTGAAATACACATCGATATAGAAGTGCATAATGAATCTAATAAGTAAACAAAAAACAAAAAATGATGTGGTTTGATGCAGATTCTCTGTTTTTGATAGCTTCGAAGCTGCTAAAATCTATAAGCCAGGTAGGTGTACATTATATGTGCCTTTTACTTTTTGTCGTAATAGTACATTCATGGCCCAACAAGTTCATCCTCTTTTTGTGACACTAATTTCTTTTCTTACATCACAAATTAAAAATTTGTCATCAATATTAATATTCAAACATAGACACTTATATTAATAATAACACATCTTCAATATCAAAATCATGTCTAGCAGCAATTATAATATACGATCTAACCATAGTAACGTACACATTTTAATAAACTTTATAATATATTAACTCTCTTGAATATTTGCTATGATGTTAGGGCGCAGCCACAACATGTTATGTGGCCTTGAGCAGCGACACCAAAGGTTTGAGTGGAAAGTATTTTGCAGACTGCAACGAGACAAATTGCTCCGATTTGGCGAATGATGAATCTGTGGCTCGTAAGCTCTGCACCCATAGTCGTGCCTTACTCCATGACTATTTGCATCAATCTCAAATACACTCCCTTCCTAATTTATGTCTTCTGTAAATCTTCTAAATTCACCCCCCTTCCTAATTTATGTCTGTTGTAAATCTTCTAAAAAAACATTACATTTTTGTTAAAAACCATCCATCAAGTGTAGTCAATGGCGGATCTAGAAACAAAAATTGTATGGGGCACAAAATATTTATCATATAATTAAAATATTACAATAGCCAGTGGCGGATCTATTTAATAATTAATATATTATAGAACATAAATTTTTTCTCTGATTTATAGAATCAATAAGCATGATTAATGTTGAACAGGATTAAAAGTTAAAACATATATATGTTTCGAAAAGACGCAACTTTTAACAAAACGGTTATCTTGAAAAGACACAACTTTTAGAAATAACCACCAAGCAGTTTTTTTGCAAAAAGACACAATGCTTCGTAAATACGCAACCTTTCAAAACAATCTCTATATATAAGCTGAGAGGACACAACAAAGAAAGAATCAGTTGTTTGGGTTTGCTATTATATATAGATTTATTGTGTTTTTAATCTAAAAGTAATAGAACCTCCATTTTTTGTTGACTGATTCATTGTTTTTTGGTTTGATATGAAATTTTCAGTTATGTTCGCAAGTCATGTTCATCCTTATGCAATTATGGCCAGTTATTTTCTCAAATCTATATCTTTATAATATTTTAAGGTTGTCAACAACCAACTATCTCTGACAAGACAACACGTGTCACTTCTTTCTTTACAAATCTTTATTTAGTAAAAACTTTAAAATGTTTCTTCTAGGTTTCGAACCCAGCAAACCTCAGTCATTTAAGTGGAGAAGAACCACTAGACTACTAAAGACATTTGTATATATTACGAAAATATTTTAAGGTTGTCAACAACCAACTATCTCTGACAAGACGACACGTGTTACTTCTTTTTTTACAAATCTTTATTTAGTACAAAGTTTAAAATGTTTCTTCTAGGTTTTGAACCCAACAAACCTCAGTCATTTAAGTGGAGAAGAACCACTAGACTACTAAAGACACTAGTATATATTACGAAAAAAATATATCTAAGCCACTACTAAATTTTTTTCTAAAAGGCATTCACAATAGTAGGAAATATTTTGAAATGCCAATTACTTTTCTTTTTCTTGTAATGTGGAATCTATTTAATTAATTTTTCCCATCTAACATTTTCATTCTTTAAATTCAACAAATTATTAATTATTTTACCATCAAATTGATTCTCTCATTAATTGGTCCCATCCAAATTCAACGTCCACATTTAGTTACAACCATAAACTTCAAAAATCCAATCAATTAATTATTGAAGATAATTAGGAAATCTGAACATTTTACCTTTGTAGGAATCATTTTATGAGATTATTGCATGAAATATACTTTTTTCATTTTTAATGCAAAACTACACCCCTATTGTGAAAACTTGCAAAACTACTCTAAAGGAGTAGTGAAATTACAGTTAGAACCTTAATGAAGAAACAATAAAACTGCAGTCGCAGTGACCGTTCTATCATTTTGGAATTCTTCGTTGGAAATATACACCAGAAGTCTGCAACAAAATATGGAAGTCTACTTCGTAATTATTTAGTAAATTTAATTCTATAAATACATAAAAAATAATTTGACCATAAAATCTTTTGAATAATTAAACTAAATGCAATTGTGTTGTTTGAAAAATAAAAGTTCACCAAATTAGCATAAAGTAAAATAAAAAGACAAATTAGAATGAAAAACTCTACATTTTAGAAGTCTGCAACGAAATATGGAAGTCTACATCGTAATTATTTAGTAAATTTAAATCTATAAATACATAAAAAATAATTTGACAATAAAATCTTTTGGATAATTAAACTAAATGCAATTGTGATGTTTGAAAAATAAAAGTTCACCATATTAGCATAAAGTAAAAAAAAAAGACAAATTAGAATGAAAAAGTCTACATTTTGGAAGTCTAAAACGAAATATGGAAGTTTACATCGAAATTATTTAGTAAATTTAAATCTATAAATACATAAAAAAAATAATTTGACCATAAAATGTTTTGGATAATTAAACTAAATGCAATTGTGATGTTTTGAAAATAAAAGTTCACCAAATTAGCATAAAGTAAAAAAAAAGACAAATTGAAATGAAAATGAATGAATGAACTACATACTATCCTTTTGGAAATATTATATTTCATCACATTACATTGAGAAGTTTTGTGACAATGTCGGGACATGGTATTAGTAATTGTTTTGTATTATGTATGTATAGTCTTTATGATTGTAAGATTGTAATAGATTAACGTTTTAGAGATTTGTGTTACATGATCCATAGTTTATAATGAACAACTTATAAGAAGTTTCAATGTAGGGTTTGATTATGAGAAGTTGAATTCACTACGAGGGGATGTAAAATCTTGAATATAATGAGTCATATATGTCATTGACATTAGTTTGTGGGTTTATGGGTTAAAAATATGGGAAATGGATTGACATTACAATTTGAAAACATGTTTTTACCTTTAGGGTTGCATTTAAAGTTAATAATTTCAACATTTTAAATGTCAAATTTGCCAAAAAAATCTAAAATTATGAATATATTAAATGTTTCGATGATTTATAATATATTTAATTAACAGTTATGAATAATCTAAAGGAAAAAGTCGATTTTGGTTTTGAATTGTAGACTTCCTTTGTAGCATATTTGACATATGCAGACTTCCAATGTAGACTTCCATTCGATTTAGAGTTTGAATTGCAGACTTCTATTGCGTTTAGGGTTTCATTTTAGAGTATATGGTTTCGTGGACATCCACATCACATGGAAGTCTACGTAACCGGAAAATGATTAACCTAACAAGATCTTTTTGTCTCCATATATAAGCAAGTTTTTTTAACCCAAGCCTCCTAACTTTTTCTCTCTTCTCACGTATTTAGAGAGATTTTTGAAGAATTTTTGCCCAAACCCTATCTTCTTCAATTCTCCACCGATTTGAACAATTTTTGGGTCTATTCCATACGAAACTTCGTCCTCATTCTGTTTCAAGCAACTAATTTCACTTTCAACAAAGGTATGTGCCTCTATTTTCACTTTTTCAGTTCGTCAACCATGTTAAAGGTTTGAAATTTAGATGTGTTACTTCATTATTGGTTGAGTTTGTGATTCCTCAACTTTTGCTTCCTTTATTTTGCAGATCTAGAGATATGAAAGATGGTGAAGCTGAATGGAAGACCACCGATGAATGAGAAAATCTCAATCCTTAACACATTCGCAAATCTCAGATCTTTGGTGAGTTTTTTTCTCATTTGTTGCTTATTATGAAAACAAAATCTTAAAAAGCTATATGTGTTCCTTCAAACTCTTTGATCTCTACTAGATCTAGTCGGTCGTATGCTTTTTTAGATGATTTGATTTTGTTTGTGTTTCTCAGGTTACAGAAGTCTACACGAAAAGTCTCCTTACAGAAGTCTACACGGGAAGTCTACTTAACCGGAATTTTTTTTTAATCTAACTGAATGTTTTTGTCTCCATATATAAGCAAGTTTTTCAGTAAAAACCTTAATTTTTATTTTCAACCCTAGCCTCCTAACTTTTTCTCTCTTCTCACGTTTTTAGAGAGATTTTTGAGAAATTTTTGCCCAAGCCCTAGCTTTAGTTTTTGCAAGCAAATTGGTATTTAAGAAAATCATGACCGTGTTTATTGCAGGCGTAAAGCTATGATGGAAGTTTATTTTCTTTAGGTTTGGACTGGTGGTGGACAACTTGTTGATGGAGTGATGGGGTCTTGTTCAGAAAGGAACTCTTCTGATTGTATTTTTATTGTAACTAAACCATTTCACAAGCTCTGAACTTCACTTTTGGATCTTTCTCTTCTCATTTCATTTGATTCTTTGTTGTAAAATTGTAATAAATGATGAGACTATTTCTGTTATATTCTTTATTCTTTTTTGCTAGTGGCTATTTTTTACTAGTTAATGTTGATTTCATAATATTCTCTAAAACATAAACCTTGTAATTTGTTTTTGTCTTTTGCTTTTTGCAACTCTTATAATCTCATAATTGAGAATTTTTGATGTTTATGAAGTTTATATTACTATTCTCTCTGGTCTTCGAACCAATAAAGAGGACTGCCTGAGTTTATGAACTAAGTCTACAACAAAACAAAAAGTATACTGAAGTGTACAACAAAAGTCTACTTCATAATAAAAAATGGATTGTCAAATTTAACAAATAACTTGCAATAGTCTTACTGATTAAATACTCACACATACTAACATGATACAAATCCTTCTCCTTGGTTTGAATTGAAGTGAAAACAAAACTTTTTTTTTTTGAACACTAGTTTGAACATGAGAATAACCTAGATTGAATACAAGTCCGAACACAAGTTTCAAAATTAATTTCTTTTTTTTGCACAAGTTTTAACACAAAGTTGAACATAACAATAACTTCAGTCCTGACATGATAATAACTTACTTTTGAACACAAGTTTCAACACGGTAATATGAGGCTTAGTTAGCAACAATCGAAATTCAACTGTAGACTTCCCTGGAAGTCTGCACAAATAAGGTAATTGGTGGTACAAATATAAAATTGAGTTTGAAATGCAAATTTTACAACTAAACATGTCCAAAGCATAGAAAATAACTATTATAACTCAAGTGGAGGACAAAAGTTTTTCGAAAAATAAAGTTTAAATCTATAAAAATGCCTTTTAGTGTTTCTGGACAATGTAGAATTCTGTTTTTTTCGTAGACTTCCCGTGTACACTTCTAATCAGTTGCTAGAATTCTACGTTGAATGAGCTAACTAGTCACCAAATGAAAAAATTAGATTTACCCCATCAATATTAGTCATAAACATGTCAAACTTACATAGATGATAGAGAAATAGGTACCACACATGTGAGAATAAAAAAACATGAAATCTCTTTCTAGAATGACATATAATTAGGTTTTCAAAAAGACTGTGTATTGTAGACTTCTATTTTCTCTGTAGACTTCCCGTGTAGACTTTCAATCAGTCGCTGGAAGTCTACGTTGAATGAGCTAACTAGTCACCAAATGAAAAAATTAGATTTACCCCATCAATATTAGTCATAAACATGTCAAACTTACACAGATGATAGAGAAATAGGTACCACACATGTGAGAACAAAAAAACATGAAATCTCTTTCTAGAATGACATATAATTGGGTTTTAAAAAAGACTGTGTAATGTAGACTTCCTCTGTAGACTTTCAATTTGTCCGTAGACTTCCCGTGTAGACTTCCAATCAGTCTAACGGAAGTCTACAGAGGGGTACTTTTGCATTTTAGGCAAACGCTTTGCAGACATCCAGGGAAGTCTTCACAACCGTAGACATCCAAGGAAGTCTGCACAAAAAGAGGGGGTAGTTTTGCATTTGACCAAATTTTGACTTTTTCGAGGGAAGTCTGCAAAGAAAAGTAGACTTCCTAGGAAGTCTGCACAAAAAAATAGACTTCCTAGGAAGTCTGCAATGAAAGTCGGCATCCGTACAGGGTACTTTTGCAATTGCCAGAAGTCCACAAATGGAATGTGAACTTCCTAGGAAGTCTGCAAAAAAAAAGGGGTAGTTTTGCATTTGACCAAATTCGTAGGCTTTAGTAGTAGACTTCCCTGGAAGTCTACACTGTTTCTGGAAGTCTGCAAATATTGATCAACTTTTTACTTTTTTGGTCAAATGCAAAACTACATCTTTTTCTCTGTGCAGATTTCCCTGGAAGTCTACTTTCCGATTTCCAAATGCAAAACTACCCTTACGTTTTTGCAGACTTCCCTGGAAGTCTACACAAAAAGGTCAAACTTGTGGTCAAATGCAAAACTAACCCCGTCTACGTGGCACTGTTTTTTTTGTTTCCAAAGGAATCATGCAGACTTCCTTGGAAGTCTACTTCATATTTTTCACATAAATAGTCAAATGCAAATTTGCCCTCTTCGTTGACTTATGGAAGTCTACACAGAAAGTCTACGAGTTTCAGATCTGAAATTTTGAATTAGTTTACAATCCCGAAGTTCCATCGATCAGTGACATTGCGGGCTGATTTCCCATCGTTCTAGAAGAACCCACAAGACAATTAACATACTGTTGGAAAGCCCCGATACCAATTTCATATCTATTGGAGTTGCGAGTAGAAAGTATCGTTGTTTCTGTACACTGCGATTTTCTAGATCTGAAATTTTGATTTTGCAAGTTTCGGTTCTTTTTCATACGTTGAGCTCGTTTTTTGCTTCCTCCAACACTAGAACTTGAAAATTTAACCGATATTGAAGAATCTATGGTGTGTTAAGACAAGATTTGTGGGAAATCCTTTTGAAAACGAAACTTAGAAAGATTTGTGGATGAAATTGTAGAGGGGAAGAAAGGAAATAAGTAATAAGGATTATAGAAGAGCATTAAGAGCTTGAAAATCAGTTGTTGGGCCATTATGAGCTCGAAATTGATTGTTCGTGGTGGATGTTCATTGTGGTTGGAAAATTGATGAAGATGACATTTCGTTAAATAAGTTCATTTCTGTGGGATTGTTGAGACTTTTTATCTTTGACTAGAAGTCTACGAAACACAAAAGGAAGTCTACATAATGGCAGTTTTGTAAATAATTGGACAGTTCAGTGGCAAAGACTCAAAAAAATAGAAGAGAGAGAAAGAGAGGTATAGTTTTGCATTTGACCAAGAAAAAAGGTGTAGTTCAGAAAAGTTCCCTCATTTTATTTATAATATATCAATACTGAAATAGTTAAGAATCACCTTACTTTTATATGTTCATGCAATATAAATAAGAAAAACCACTAATTTAATTTCAAATCAATTACAAAAAATTGGTTGTTTTTGTCAAACATAAATAATAAGATAAAACATATTGTTTGCCTTTACATTTAATAAAACTTTTAAACAATATAATTTGTGAGGATATTTCTTAAATATCGCTTATATACAATAAAATAAATTTAAAATTTATGTAAATAATTTTTCCACCCAACGCGTGGACTTTTTCTAATATATAATAGGAAAGTCTTCTCTCCATCTAAGGTGTCTACATAGGCAAAATCTTTTTTTTTTACAATTAATTTTAATTTTAATTTCATTTAATTCATATTTGTGTATATTTATTGCTACTTATAACTGGTCCAATTTTTAATTAAATAAAAAACGAAAATAAGCCAATAAATAATTAAAAATAATATATTTAAAATTATTTGAATATTTATTGTTTTCAATACAAAATTACTACAATACATATATATTATTATAAAAAAAAATTACATATTCGATTTCTAAAATTAGAAATATGTAAAATGAATATACATAAAAATATAGATAAAGGACATCAAATATTCAAAGAAAGAAAAAATTAAATAATGTGAATGTCAAACGATTGTTAAGAGGTCGGTAATCTAAAGAGAAATAAGATTTATTATTTCACTAAAAAGATATTGAAGCATCTCATTAAAGATGTGATAATAAGGTAAAATTTTGAAATATATGATGAGATAATAAAGACGAAATTTGGAGTATACAATTTTGTTCAAAGTGTTATATTTGAATTTTCTAGAAGTATAAAAGAAAATTTTGAAAGTGTTATAATACCATTACTTTAAATATATAATAAGAAATATAAATTTACACACATAAAAAAATGGTCACATTATCATATGTTTAACATATCACATGTAAAAATGAAGTTGTAGACCATAACATTTATCGTTATCGCTATTGAATATGTCTATTTTAGTATTTTATTATGAGCGATAAAGATAAAAATTTACAAAAAAATGATATGTGATCTATTTACCATATCACATGTGGAGTTTGAGATTTACACCATGATATATATAATTCAACAAAATAACAAAAACATAAAATAAATAATTGATTTTTTCACTAAATTTAATAAAATTGTAAAACAAAATATTGCGCATCGCGCGAATTGTATTCTAATAAATGTTATAATACTTCGCTTGATATTTGGATGAGTTTTCCTAAACCTTAAAAGAAATTTATGGGCCATGTCAAGATAGATGAAACCACACCAAGTGAAACCAATGGTTGTACTCAACAAGGCATTGTTTCGAGGACACAAGGAACAGTTGGTCAAGCAATCGACATCCGGTACCATCATTTTAAACTTCAGCTTTTATTTGGCTCCTCTATTTATTTTATTCCTCTCTTAATTTGATAAGTCGGATAAGTCTGCGAGAATTCCTGTTTATTAACTCCTTTGTTCATGTTTGGTTTTTATGTTTTTAAATATCTCTAAAACTTTTACTTTAAAATTTTTTTTTATTGATTAAACAATAGTTAAAAATTATGACACTTTTCTACGAACTAACACTTTGTATTCAAAAATCAAGTATCTATTGTTAGAACCGTTCTGGACAAATGATCTTCATCAACAACTTCCACCCAAAAGATAATTACTTTTTGAACAATTTTATTTTTGGGTAAACACGAGTTCTTCCTCAAGAACAAAAGTTGGGAGCTTCTTCCTATTTTAATTGCAAGTAAACAAAACTAATGTCGTATATATATCTAACAAAATTTTCCACATAGAAAATCATCTTATATCATCACGTCAAAAATACAGTGGGATCACAAAAGGCTTGTTAAAGTTTTTTATAACAGCCTTACAAAAACCAAAAAAAAAAAAACAATCTAAGAAGAAAAGAAAAATCTTCATAAGAGAAAAATAAAATTAACTATAACACAAACTATTTTACTTATCTTGAGCGAGTCAAGGACACCTAGGATTCCGACCAGGCCCTCCATAGTAAAAATATGTTCCCCATACATTGTTTTTACCTTGTCTGATGTCATAACAAGCCGGATGGTCGGCTAAGACATGGAGATTGTTGAGAGGCAAAAGATTGTTGTCCCAATCAACGACTTGTAAGTTTCTAAAGTAGGCAGCTTTCTCAAAGCCTTCATCAGCGAAATGGCCACTTCCCATTTGCGTTCCAGTGTGAGTGCCGCTTGATCGGCTGTTCACGACTTCGCCGCCAAATTGAACCATACTTGCATGACTCCTCAAGTGGCTAAACAAGAAGACAGGCCAATATCCGACAAGAAGTCCGTTTCCTAGTTCAAGCCACCAATGTCCATGTTTTGGATCCTACATAACGTTTCAATTGACCACAATTGGCAATATAAAATTTAGATTCAAGACCGAAAATGCATAGTTTTTGGAAGATATCAAGGACAAATAAAAATCAAGAACCCAAATTCAGTTTGGAATTGGACAAATAAATCGGCGAAATTGTAATTAAGTCTACGGATATTAGAAAATAAGTGAATGGTTCAATAAATCGACTGGGTAAAAAATCAAACAAACAAAATATAATTCAACAATTTAAAATAAGTCAACGGAGGTGAAAATTAAGTCGACGAAGCTAAAAAAAAAAGTCAGTGGTTAAAGAAATCGACAAATTAAAAAATCAACCAATTACAATATAAATCAACTGTGTAAAATAAGTCAACTGTGTAAAATAAGTTTATCGTGATTTTTTAACAATTATAATTTTTAGCTTTTATATAATGAATATTTAAGATAATTTTTTAAAAATTAAAACTAAATATGAAATTTAATTTTAATTTTAAGTTTAATAATATTTAATTATTTTACATTGATATAATAATTTAAAATATATTTAGGGGTATTTAAATACTTTTAAATAACAAAAAGTATAGTTTTCTAATTTTTATAAGATTAAGTGTAGTTTTGAAATTGTTATTTAAATTTAGGGTAGTTATCAAAATTTCCCATTTATTATTCAAATGTTTTTTTCATCTTCTTCCAACAGTGTTTACATGTGAACCAAACAAAATTCTTAGAAATACGTTTCAAGTATATAATAAATTTGAAAAACATGCATATTGAAAGTGAATTAAAATCTAAACACAAACAAAGAGCTGATGAACATCCGTTATAAATGGATTTGCATGATTAGAATAACAAAACATTTGTAAATCCATCATTATATGACGTGCCAATCAAAACATATCATATACTGTATTTATTTATACTATTGTGGCTCAGAAAAGTTTACCCATATAGATTTCTAGTTAGTTGATTGACATTAAATTTCTCCTTTTACTGCAGGTGCAGTGAAGTTTTTTCTGTCATCAATTTCATATCCTCAATTTAATGCGCTTACCAAATCAAACCTTTTTTATTTATTAACAATGTTTTAAAAAGCCGAACCTATCTTTCTTTTAATAGTTCAGTTTATGAAATTCGAGGTTGGTCGCTTTCTTTATTGTTTCTCAAATAGTTAAACGAATTCAAAGCATCTAGAGTGGTACACTGTAATAATAACCAATTAAGCATTGTCTCCGGCTGCATGATTCTAACTTCTTAGATAACTCATACTTTTAGGTTTACATATAAGTTGGTGGTGATTGTGACGTCCATGAAACTTATACAATACGAGTTATCGCCTAAATTGCTTACCATATTAATCTCAAGAGGTAGAGTTGTTTAATGAAATTAAGAAAAGTAGCTGAAAAACACATTCATTATTCGAAGAAAACAGTGAAAGAACTGTTTAAAGGACTCAAAATTACAAACTGTGGAATAAACTTATGTTAAGTGTGTCGGTTGATTTAATTAGTGGACATCCGTATCAAGTGAGTTATTGACTTACTATATGTCGGTCTTTGTTCTTTTAAAATGAAATATTTTGTTTTAACCGACTTTTAAAAGAAATCTTGAGTTTGAAGCAATCATGGGAGTGATTGTTTGGGTTTTAACTTTAGTCTCCAGATTTATTTTTATAAAAAATACTGTATAAAATATTTACCAATCAAGTTGTAGCTTTTTTCCTAAAACTACAGTCTTGTTTCTAATTTTTATCAATCATAATGTAGCTTTCTTTTTTAAAGTTACAAAAAAAAAAAAAAGACTTTCTTTCTGGATGTAACATGTCAAAACCGTAAAACCATATTTGTTGGGCTGTAAAAGTTATTTGGTAGTAGCTGTACATTTCTTTTTGCGGTAAATAACTTAAGATTTTTGTTCGATTTATTTTATATGTTACAAATAGCAATAAATTTCTAAATTATAACAATTTTATCTGCATAAACTATTTTAATTAACACTACATCACATATTGTATAGTTACCAATCATGTTTTATTTTAGAATATCTATAGCTAAAACTTACATTTACAACAAAAAAATCTATAACAAGAAAATGTACAGCAAAAAAAATGTACAACTACATCCAAAACACTTACAACAAAATTTATACGACAATTATTTTACAGCTACAGTCGAACCAATCACCCCCGCTAATAAATGAGGCATTAACTACTTGTAAGCATTTCTAAATGTGTAGTGTGGGTAAGGGTCTACTTCTTAATATCTAGAAAGAAAAGAAGAACACCTATAAATGCGCTAGATTACACATTCCGATAAATTTCGAAGTTCGTTAGTATATTCAAAGACAACATGCACGTACTATACTATAACTAGGTACTCCCTCCGTTTCATATTAAATGTCGTTTTGAAAAATGTATCTGGTTAGTATTTGGATGTATTTAACTCAAAAACACATCCAGATACATGTCAGATATATTTTATCAAAACGACACTTAATATGAAACGGAGGGAGTATTCTACTATGACTTGATATAAGTTTCAAAAAGATGTTTTAATGTTTTTTCTTGTTTTAAAATAGAATTGATATTTGACTATGCATTTTATTTTGTTTAATCTTGTGTGACCAATAATATTATGCATCCTCTTTCAAAAATGGTTGAATTTTGTTTTATTTTATATATTAAATAATATTTTAACTTCTTAATCTCTGCAATTGTAGTTAAAACATCATATATTTTTAAATCGGAGAGAGTATAATTTTCATCATAGCATATATGATAATGCTCTGATAAAACAAAACTAATTTAGATAGATCAATATTCTATTTGTTTCATGTGGTTTGACCAATATTATGTATATGTATTTTTCTTAGAAAAAGAGTATTATGCATATGTTGGAAGAAATTGTAGTATAAGTTTTGAGGAAACTTTTGTCCTTATTTATGATTGAATAGATAAAATATGGTTAGAAGTGAGGAATTAAATGGAAGAAAAAGAAGAGTCACCTTCCAAATCATTAAACCGATATCAAACTGTCTTCCTTTATAAGAGGACCTCGGGGAAATCGCTGCACCAATCGCGATTTTATTGTTGGTTTGTACGAACCCTGAGCAGAGTAAATTGTAGCAGCCAGTTGCCTGGTATGCATCTGTCTGCTTTTTCAAATTTTCAACTCAGTTAAATTATCCATTACGAAAAATTTGAAAAAATAAGTAGAGACACTGGTATATATTTACCGTCCAATATGTGAAGAATCTTGGATAATTATCTCCGTATAGCTCAGGACTAACCTGCCAAAAGATCATATGCTATATAATCAGTAATCACCAACCTAGTTATTCATTGGACCTACTCTATATCCCCACCACATTCAATTGTAATTCAGTACTGTATAAATGAAAAGTACAGTTGATTAGTGGGTCAATTCGCCATTTAGAAAATAAAAAGGTTACAGTCTTGCTTGTATTTTAAATGATACTTTCCAATTTATCTGATTAAGTTACACACTTGATGTAAAAGCAAAACAATCAAGATATGTAATTGATACCTAGGTTGATGCTCTAGTGATTAACTAACTATTCATTATCTGATTATTGGTTAGTAAATGTCACCAATTTTATTAGTCCTGGTCGAGTAACAGGACAAAAATATTTTTTTTTTGAAAAAATAATCATAATTATGTTATAATAAAAAAAAAAAATTATGCATAGTACCTGCCAACCCGCTTCAATAGTGTTTAGGTCATGACCAAAAGAGCCGGAGATGAGCCAAATCTGAGATAAACTGAACTCATAAGCATCAGTGACACGTGGCGCCCACACGTTTATGCTTGCCTTTGCTCCATAATATTGTTCTCCGTTTACAAACACCACCGCGTGCTGCATGTAAATTAATTAAACTCTAAATATCAATGCTAAGTACCTTTAATTGTACACCTAAAATCATTCGATTTCACACACATATTTTCTCAGTACTATCAAGGAATCTCGATCGAATCATCTTTTAAAAACCATGTTGGGGAATAAAATGCTTTATTGAACCACCAAAAGTTAAAGTAAAGTAAAAGAAAACATTATTCCCTCCGTTTCATATTAAGTGTCGTTTTGATAAAATGTATCTGAAATGTATCTGGATGTGTTTTTGAGTTAAATACATCCAAATACTATCCCGATACATTTTATCAAAACGACATTTAATATGAAACGGAGAGAGTATTATTCTCCCGCATGATCGATTGGTACGAGAGGTGAAGAAGAAGTTAGTTACCTCATGGCCGCCTCCAGAGGAATCTCGTCTGATGGGTCTTCTCAATCTCCGGCCAAACCGCCGAACTGATTTTGCCCTCAAAACATCACTTTGCGTTGTTCTTCTCATTGGTATTGACCCAATTGGGCAACTTTCACCGGACTCACTCCATAACTGATTAAAATGTTCCTCATATGTTGTTTCATTTCCTCTACTTGGCCTGTCTGGCAAATTCTGCATGTTTCCATTAATAGAATCATTTTTTTTTCTTTTTATAAAAACTATATAACAAGTACAAAAAAAAAGACTAGAATCACTACCAGTGGTTTCTGCCCTTGTAGCTGAGGATGATCAAAAGCTGGTTGCAGATGAGACAATACACATTCTATTACATCACCATCTGGGCTCTACAGTTTCACAACGAAAAAATGTTACTCTAAATAAATAACTAGAGAATTTAGTAAAATGTGTGTGTTTGGTTACGTTGATTGTTTTGATGGAAGGCTTGTTGATTCTGTTGAGATAGGCTTCCACTCTTTTAAGCTTCTGAATCTCTCTGTTGGGTCTGAATGAAGTGTTATTTTTAAGATGAAGAGCCGACCCGAGTAATAAGTCTAGTTGAAGAGAAAGAAGGAGCAGAAACCCAATATATTTGGATATGATAACTGAAGAACAAAATGAAGAAGAAGACATAACTAGAGAATGTACAGATATTTTGGTAACGAAATGGATAGGTCTGTTTGTCTCCTTGTGGTTTCTTGATTTATTTTACAACAAAGAAACAAAGAAGAAGTAGAAGCAGAAGGGAGAGGGAGAATGAGAAGTTGGTTTCATTCCAATGTCCACACAGAGGAAAACAGAGAGGAAGCAAACAAAACTACTAATGTTATTTTCGCTTATTTCCTCTTTTTTTTTAGGGGGTTTCTTGGGTTTGTGGAATCTCAAACTTTCTCTCTCTTTAGCTTTTTGTTTGAAAATAATAATAATAATAAAGAGATAGAAAAAGAAATGAAGTAAGTGGCTTTGTAGTGGCTTTGTGGTTGTGTTTCTGACAGAGTCTAAGCTTTGACAGGCACGAATTACCATTTAAGAGAGAGTGCTTTAGAAGGTGGGCCTTTTACCTTTTGCCTTTTCCCACGTTTTTTACCCATAACCTCATGTCCGCTTAGCCATTTTTTTACGTCAATTCATATGGTAACAAGTTAATAATCTTAGAGCCATGATGAGGATGGGACATGGATCTATCATTATTCCACGAAAGTTTAAGGCTCAAACTCCCAATTTCATCCTCTTCTTCTTGGAGTTTCGACAATCCTAAGATGAGTAATAGGGAGAAAGAGAAGGAACAGAAGAGAAAAAGTAGAGACGACCACTCAAGAAAGCTACACAATACACGATTAACAACAAAACAAAGTATAATTAAATTGTATTGACGGGCACATGTCTTAAGTAACCCCAAAGCGCTACTCTATATATATATATATTATATATATTGAGCGAGAGCGGATGTCTCTTCAATCTAGCATGTAATAGTAATAATATATAACGATGGGATAAAATACAAACCTAATCAAGGATTAAACACAAATATTCTATGTGATGGGAATTGAAATATTTCTAAATAGCTTTGGGACAAGTTACGTGTTAGACTCCTCCAAAATAAGAGAGAAGTATGGGTCTGATGATTTCGAGATTATTTAGAAAATGTGACAATTCATTCAAATGGCAATCCTAATCTTTGGAAATTTACGGGTATCCAAATCTATATATAAAAGGGATTACAGACAGTAAAGGCAATTTTGAATATTGCAAACTGAATAAAAAATATAAAACGAAAATATGTAATATTTAGATGGAAATTGTATAGTGTGATATATCATGGTTTTTACCCAGTTTAGACCATGATATAAGTCCTATATCTAGAGTCTTTTGATGTTTTCCAGTTGGTTTTTAGAGTTTTTACAGTTACTAGACGTTTGGAGCATAAAAGATGTTTACTGGGAGTTTTGGAGCATTACTGAACGAATTGGCAAAGATTGAAGCAAAGAATCGGATATCCAAGTTGGTGTCGATCGACACCATCTATGGGTGTCGATCGACACCCTGTTCGATCAAGAAAAAAGCCCGATTGCGAAGAAGTCTGTTCGAAGCCCAAAAGTTCCAGATGTTTACAATTATGTTAATGACGGTTTATGTACTCTATAAATACGTTTTCGCAGCCATTGTTTAGGCTTATGCTTTATTTTACTTAGTCTAAGAGATATCTATCAATAAAAGTAATGGTTTCTTCTTTGATTATGTCTGAGTAGTTTCCCTGTTAGGTTTAAGGTTATTCAAAGGTGTTTGATGATTTGCTAGATCTGAACTGAATTGCATAGGATTAATATCTTTAGAATGTTCTTCATCTTGTCTTGTGATTAATGTTGATTTTAGATTCATGACCTAAAATCTGATCCTAAGATAATTAATAGAAACGACAGTTTTATTGATTACTTGATCTAGACTTTGATGAGCAAAATTCCTTTTCGCAAAGAAATTTGGTTTAGGGTTTTGTGAACAATTGAACTTGAACTTTAATGCTTGTTTAGATTGTTAATATTCGCAAAGAAATTTGGTTTTCTATGATTTAAATTTAGATAATCTCTGTAGCGAAAGTTGATTATTTTACATTTTTGTTCATGTTTAAGAACTGTGCATCATAATCCTATCTTTTATTTATCATCTGGATATCTGATTCACCTGCGATTTCCCTATGCCTAGCTTCTTTTTAATTGATTTACAACCCGAATTTACTGCTTTGTTTACTTGTTTTTCATACGCATCATCCGGCTTAGTTTAATCTGAATTTAATAATCTATTGTGCAATTGATTCCATGTGGATTCAATCCCTAAATACTGTAGTTGATCTCTTAATTTGAGAGAGTAGCTTAGGGTTAATTTGAGCTTATCAAATTTTGGCGCCGTTGCCGGGGAATCAATGCCATTAGATTTATTTTATTAGGATTTTGTCTAGGCTTTTTATTTTTATTTTTGCTTTGCTAGTTTCTTTTGTCTCTTTTTGTTTTGCGTTTCAGGTACATGCCTGATACTAGAAGCAATCAAGACAAGGAGCTAGTTAACTACAATCTCGAGGAGCTAGCACGTTTGGAACGTGAGAACAGGAGAGCAGTCAGAAGAAGAAAGGATGGCTGCTATACCACCCGTTATATTCACTCCGGGAGATGATGGAGTTTTGCGTGATCCGGCAGGACTGAAGTATAATGCGCAAGGACAAAGGATCAACGACGACGGAACGGTGATCGTCGAATAGAATCTGGCGATTCGGGCAGATGGTGTCGCTCGACGCCAACAACCTGTCGAGCGACACGAAGGAATTGCAGGTGACGATCGACACCAACTCCAGAATCGCCAAAACGTTTTGAGGAACGACGACAACGCTGTGAAAGGCTGAACGCTAGCAGATTTTAACCGTCCAGAGCAATTTTACGCAAATAGATCTGCAGTCCGCCCTCCAGCGTTTTAGAGGAACGATTTCGAGTTGAAGCCTGCATACTTCTCACTAGTTGCACAAGACCCATTATGCGGTCTTCCTCATGAAAACCCCATGGACCATATAGAGCGATTCGAGGATCTCGCATCAAACATCAAGGCAAACGGAGTTTCTGAGGACTACCTATTCTGCAAGCTTTTCTCGTACTCTCTATATGGGAAAGCTAAGTATTGGCTAAAGACGCTTCCACCGGGCTCGTTAGCTAACAGGGAGGATACGAAGAATGCTTTCTTAAGCAGTTTCTTTGACGATGAAAAATCCAAGACTGATGCAATTTCTATCAAGAGGCAAGAGGGTTTTATTCCTGCTAAGACTGATGCTAACCCAAGGAGCGCTTGCAATGCCGTTCAAACTAAAACGAAGGATTATTTCGCAGAGTTTAACAAAATTTTCAGGACTGCAGAGCAATTATCGATCGACACTGATCCCGAGCATCGATCGACACCACTCACGGAGTCATCTGAGAACTTGACACAAAAGCTTAGTGTCGATTGACACCCACAGGAGAGTGTCGATCGACACCCACAGGATAGTGTCGATCGACACCCCGTTCAGACTAAGCCAGATTTTGCGACGATCGCGATTGCTTCAGAGGAAAAGGTTTACAAGCCCAAGCTTTCATTCCCCAAAGATAGGCGGTCCAAACAGCAGGTTGAAGAGGAGATTTATAAGAAGATGATTGACAAGGTGATGGTTGAGATGCCTCTTGTTGATTTAGTTAAGCTTTCTCCTGTGCTTAGAAGATACGTGAAGCGACTTGCAGCAAATGGAATTATTCCTGAGGAAGGAGCCTTGTTGACTAGAGATATCAGAGCAATTCTTCTGAACACAACTCCAGTGCCGAAAAAGAAGAAGATGGATGTGGTAGTTTCTGAAGAGGTTAGCGCGATGTTTCAGAGCAGAATCCCTGTGAAGCTTCCAGATCCAGGAAACTTTCTGCTTCATTGATCAATCGCAACAGGGCAGTTTCCTCACTCTCTTTGTGATTTGGGGTCTGATATTAATCTGATGCCATTGTCAGTTGCTATTAGACTTGGGATGACTAACTTCATGGCTACAAGGATATCTCTGCTTCTAGCTGATCGATCCAGGAGATTCTCAAAAGGAATTATAGAGGATGTGCCTATTAAGATTCAAGACTACATAATTCCTACGGATTTTGTGGTTTTGGAGTATGACGATGAGCCTGACGACCCTCTGATTTTGGGCAGATCATTCTTAGCTACTGCTGGTACTCAGATAGATGTAAGGAAAGGAAAGGTCAAGCTTGATCTAGGCGATATTGTCATGGACTTTGACATGGAGAACACAAGGAGAAGATCCACCATTGATGGTCAAACATTCTCTGTGGAAATTCTAGAGGATGAAGCTTCAATCCAGGAGTGAGAATCCGGTCCTTCATCTGTTGCTAAACAGATAATTCCACAACTCCCCGCCCACGATCCTCCCAAAGAAGAACGTTACGCGCTTCCTGAACTTATTTCTCAATCTCCTGATTTAAATCATGATTACAAACTTCAAAAGGCTGTTACGCGCTCATGCAAGCAACGAGTTTCTCGAAAGCTTTGTTTTTCTTTTGATGATTTTTCAGGCATTCCTAAGGAGCGTAAAAGGACTTTTAAACCGTTCGTGAAACTGCGAATTATCATTCCTCAAAAGCTGAAAGAGAAGGGAGATGGAGTTATCCAGGAGATGGTGAAGAAAACACAAAAGCTTTTTCCTGGAATCATTCCATGGAAGAGTGCAGATCCTCCAGATATCTAGTTCCTCAAAACAGTCAAGCTAACGGACTAAAAACAAGCGGTGAGTGGGAGACAACCCACTAGTAAGTATTTTATTTTTGTTTTAAATTTTCTTTTATTACTAACTTTCAGTTTAGTTTAAGTGTTTCAGATTTCTTCTATAAAAAAAAAAAAAAAAAATTTGCGGATGAACAGTGGATCGACCATTCTGTCAATCGGGTGAAAATCATGGGTGTCGATCGACACCCTTGCCAATGTCGATCGACACCACTCTCAACTGGTAACAAATTCATTCGTTTTTCAATTTATTTCATTTTCTATCTATTTTATTCACCTTCTTCAGGCTTAATAACACTGGGGGTAGTGTTGTTTAAGTGTGGGGGAGGTAGTTGCTAACATTGTATTTTCTTTTGAGTTTTTATGGTGTTTTTCAAAAAAATTTGTTTTATTCGGGTCGAAACTCCCCTTTCCACTTACTTTGAACAACACTCAAGGACCATTTCCGGTGCGAGTTAATTGGTTTTACAAGGTGGGTAACTGGGAGTGGATCGGTTTAACGGAGCGAGTTTAGATTTCTGAAGAACGCCAGAAAGACGTTGCAGACCCCTAATGAATCTCTAATTTCTTGTCTTGGGCGTTGGAAATCGCAATACTTGATTCAGCTTCCAAACACTTGAAAGCGAGGACGGACCGCTATTGAAACTTCTTCCCAAATGATGAATTCAACTGTCGTAGATAAAAAAAATCAAAAGCCTCATGACCCTGTCTCCACAAGAACAATAGTTGTGAGCGCTGATCTAGTGAAGTCATAGAGATGCCAAGGATCTAATAAAAAAATCTACAGAAAAGTGTAGTTCAAGCAAAAAAGTGCAAGTCCGAAAATCAGAAAAATCTTGAATCAAAAAGTTCAAAAATGGGCAATGCATCTCTATGATATCCTTAATTGGATACAGTTTCGGAGGGAAGAGAGAGAGAGAGTGAAACGCAAGAAAGTGTTCAAGGAAGCGAAAGAATCTAGAAGGTCCAGCGATCGATATTCCCTCGATGAGACCGCACCTAATTAACTAAAGGGGGTTGCGACTGAAAGTCTGAGATTCTCTAAGGAGTTTGGAATCAATCTAGAGGACTGCTATACTTCTAGGGAAACATCGAAGTATTACCGGATTAGCTTTGCAAGGTATGTGGTTCCTAAAGGAGTGATAACATCTTTTTTGCTTAGGGACAAGCAAAAAGCTAAGTCTGGGGGAGTTGATATATCATGGTTTTTACAGTTTAGACCATGATATAAGTCCTATATCTAGAGTCTTTTGGTGTTTTCCAGTTGGTTTTTAGAGTTTTTACAGGTACTAGACGTTTGGAGCATAAAAAATATTTACTGGGAGTTTTGGAGCATTGCTGAACGAAGTGGCAAAGATTGAAGCAAAGAATCGGATATCCAAGTTTGTGTCGATCGACACCATCTATGGGGGTCGATCGACACCCTGTTCGATCAAGAAAAAAGCCCGATTGCGAAGAAGTCCGTTCGAAGCCCGAAAGTTCAAGATGTTTACAATTATGTTAATGACGGTTTATGTACTCTATAAATACGTTTTCGCAGCCATTGTTTAGGCTTATGATTTATTTTACTTAGTCTAAGAGATATCTATCAATAAAAGTAATGGTTTCTTTTTTTATTATGTCTAAGTAGTTTCCCTGTTAGGTTTAAGGTTATTCAAATGTGTTTGATGATTTGCTAGATCTGATCTGAATTGCATAGGATTAATATCTTTAGAATGTTCTTCATATTGTCTTGTGAGTAATGCTGATTTTAGATTCATGACCTGAAATCTGATCTTAGGATAATTAATAGAAACGACAGTTTTATTGATTACTTGATCTAGACTTTGATGAGCAAAATTCCTTTTCGCAAAGAAATTAGGTTTAGAGTTTTGTGAACAATTGAACTTAAACTTTAATGCTTGTTTAGATTGTTAGGATTTGCAATGAAATTTGGTTTTCTGTAATTTAAATTTAGATAATCTCTGCAGCAAAAGTTGATTGATTTTACATTCGTGTTCATGTTTAAGAACTGTGCATCATAATCCTATATTTTATTTATCATCTGCATATTTGATTCACCTGCGATTTTCCTGTGCCTAGCTTCTTTTTAATTGATTTACAAGCCGAATTTACTGCTTTGTTTACTTGTTTTTCATACGCATCATCCTGCTTAGTTTAATCTGAATTTAATAATGAATTGTGCAATTGATTCCTTGTGGTTTCGATCCCTAAATACTGCAGTTGATCTCTTAATTTGAGAGAGTAGCTTAGGGTTAATTTGAGCTTATCATAGTGTCTTTAAAAACTGTTGATAAAAAATGGCATTTGTAAATATTCCAGAAAAATGTCAATTATATCCGAACTAGGGAAAAAATGACTATAGATCAGATTAATTGACAATGGTCCCGTAAAATTTATTTAAATGTTTTTATAACTATATGATATTGTCTTTTATCCAAAAAAAAATAAAAAACTATATGATATTGTTCGTTGCATGGTTGATGGCTTTTGGAAGGAGATTGAGCAAACATCCAGGAGGGTGGGATGATTTTATCATCAGGGAATCAAAAAATTCTATTTGGAACGCGAGGGGTCCGACATATGAGGTTACCATGCATTCAAAGATATAAGCTTTATTATGGGCGATGAAGAGCATGTTGGACAATCATGTGAACTGTCAGAGGTTTGATACAGATTGTGCCGACCTGTTCAAGATTGTATGTGCACTGGAGGAATGGCCGGCGTTAGCCATCCTGCCAAGTAAATTTGAAGAACTCTGACCATATTTTCCCTCGTTTACCCTCACGTAGATCCCTAGAGCATCTAACGCGAAAGCGGATTCCTTAGCCCGTTCAACTAAAGCTAGAGTTTTTTTTCTTTCTTATGTAAGCAATTTGCCTCCACATTAGGTAACCAATCGTGAAAGTTTTATATGGTTTAATGTTTGGTTGACAAAAAAAAAATTTATATATATATATATGATATTGTTTTATCGTTTAATTTTTAAAAAAAAGATTTCTAAAGGAAGGAAATTAGTTTGATCATATCAAATTACTCACGTCCTTTTTTCTTATCAAAAACATATTTCATTTAACGCCCTTTCAAAAATAGGATACAACCAATTGGGGATACTAATTTATAAAACAGCCTCATGCATGTTTAAGGGAAGAAGTATATTTAGCAATCTGATCAGCAGAACAATTAGCCCTCCTTCCCCTACATAAAACCTTGGTGCATGTCTCTTTTAGAGCACTCCTAATTGTTTGATGTTTTCATTTTTTTTATATATATTTAGAAAAACACTTAATTTTTAACAATATTTTTTCTTGTGTAAAACAATTTTCCATAGCTTTAACCCAATAATAATTTAATAAAATAGATTATTTTAATTTATATGTATTGAAATTTACAATTCGTTACTATTATTTTAAAAGTAAAAAAGCAATCTTTATGAAACAAAAACAAAATACTAGAAAATTAATCTTTTAATACATTTCATTTTATTGGTTCTATATTTGAGCTCTACGACAAATGTAGAACAAAAACAAGCTCCTTTATTTTGTCTTTTCCGGAAGCAAGTTAGACGTGGGAGAAGAGACAAAGCCAAGAATAACATGCCATAATGTACCTAAGGATGGCAATTCATTTGTAAACCTAAACTCTTTTCATGATTAATGAAATATTTACATTCTTAGCAAAAAAAAAAAAAAAAAAACATGCCATAATGATTAATTGATTATAGATTGTCACAAGACAGAACTAAAAACTTAATTCTTCTTAGTATTTTTTATACTATAAGAGATATGTGTATACTAGAATTCTTGATTGGGCAAATACCCTCACATAAAGTGCAATGCCACTCTAGTGAGCTCATTGGTAAGTGGTCGCGGTAATTTAACGTGTTCGTGGAGACTGTGGCGGCCGTGGATCACTAGACTGAGCAACTCTAGTGAGCTCATCTTTAGCTCCTCAACACTTTGAGTTTTGTCCTCAAAATCTACTCTACTAGTTTAAGTTTATGCTTGTTCTTCACTCTCTCTAGCTACTTTCTCAAACTATATGGCCCTGAAAGTCATATCCTTGTAAATTTTCTCTTTGCATTTTAATTGAATACCTTTTATAAAAAAAAAAGGTGCAATGCCACAACTTAGATGCAAAGATGAAGACGATATTTTTCTTACACATTGATGACGTCTTTATATTGCCTATGTGAGCACTGAGCACATCATAACTGGATGTAATGGAGCACTCATTTAAATTATATTTATCTGTGTATATAAATTCCCTACTAACATATTTGGTGCCAACTATGGAGCGACCAAGATGGCTGAAGATCATTAGGTTCTTCTTTTTCCTTTTTTGAACTTTTATCATGGAGACCATGTGCTTTGTTTTTATTCTTCAATTATTTCAGTGCTTTACAAAATAGTATATAGAACTGACTAAATCTTATATCCATAGGAACAATAGAGTTATTTGTATACAGGAGGCATATATACAAATAACATAGAATAGTCATTTTACCCACCAATAAAACATAGAATAATCATCTGATATTTGCATCTGGTTTGAATCATGAATAAATAAATTAAGATGGGTTTGAATTTGCATAAAGATTAGACAATTAAAATGGCGCATCAACTTTCAGTACATGAAAAGTGACATAATTGAAGATGGCATATATTTGGGTTGTTGACGGTCACGTGCTTACCGACTACTTTTTGTTCAACATAAATTTCACTTTACAATTGTCCGCAAAAGAGAACAGAATTTGTTCATCCCGACCTCTACTTGTTCTTCAAATTTTAAAAGAAAAAAACTGCTTACTTAATTGTTGTCATTTGTCACTACCAAAAAGACTAACACATGGTATACTATTCCTCGTTTGTTTTCTTTCATTACAGGCGTTTTATCTAGCAATAAGGCGGGGTCGATCATCATAATGTTACCACCAATTTTTTGAATCTTTGTAGCAAATAAATTATAAAACGTAACTGTTTTGCAATTATTACGCTTTTGGAAAAAGAATACTATATTATTTTTGAGTCTTTCCGATTAAGCGTCGGTGAAAACAAGAGAATTAGAGATATCGAAAGTGGTATTGATTTGATGGGATGTTGCTCCAACCGTAATCAAGTAGTTAGACCACTCAAAACCAGATATTCCTCTCAACTTTTGACAATCTTGGCGCCATGTAATTATTAGGTTTAACAACATATGTACACACTTTTTATTTCTCATCTTGTAGTTCTTTACAAATTTGTTTGACTACATTAATTCTATGTAACGAGCACCAACACTATATTTTACAAAATGAAAATAGGGTTATATCTGAATTCAGTGAAAACAAATGATCCTATATATTTTTTTATGAGTTGATTCTTTTTATTTAGTTGTACGAGGTGATTGATCTATATATATATATATATTTTATTTTATTTTCGTTTAGATGGTTGATAATTCATGGTAGTACCTCATGAGGAACCTACAGTTTTGTTGATGGGTCGTGAAACAAAACATGACTTTTCTGGAACGGAATGGATTTACTCTTTACTAGATAATTCAGATAGTTTGTTGGATGGAAATAATTTCAGACGAAGCTTTTCTTCCCTTCATGCCGAACTTGAAGCTCTTAAATGGGCCATCCATTTTTTGTTCACCCACCAAAAGACGAGGGTTACTTTCTTTACCGATTGCACCGATCTGATCAAGATGACAACGAATCCACATGAATAGCCGGCTTTTGCAATTCAACTCGAAGTGGCAACATGGAAGCAAATAAGTTAGCGCGAAGTGCTCGATGTTATCATAGTTATATTTCGTATGTAAACTCTTTTCCTCCGGTTTGGATTTCTAGACCGGTTTAGTTAATCTGATACTGAAAACAAAAAAAGATGGTTGATAATTTCTGCAACATGTTACATATTAATGTGAAGATAAAACTTCTCCTATAAAATTCTAATCTGGTTTTAGTCTTACTAGAAAACAAAAAATCTACTAATCAATTATTAAAAATACTATTTACAGGAGAATTTGTGTACTAATAGCTCACAGTAATCTTCTAGATTAAAATTCGTCCCAGGACTTTTCAAAAAAAAGAAAAAAAACTATTACGCTTTTTCTTCTTTCGTATGATCTAGATATTAAAAACCAAAAAATAATGTAAATGTAAGACTAATTATCTAAAGCAAAAGAGGGAGGAGAAACTGTTAATCCCACTTTTTTTCTTCTTCTAGAATTCACATATTCTCGGATTTAATTTTAAGTTATGACATGGATGATGAGAGAAACATGTATCAATCACCCTTTTCGTAGAAATTTTTTTCCCCGTTCTTTATGGGGACACCTTAGTACGTGATCGTTAAAGCATTGTTTGTCTAAGCTTCTACATCACAATGATTTTTTTTGTACTAATATATATGGTTGTTTCATCCTCTAGTTTATTGAAGTGTTTTAAGTATTCAACATTCTTTAGTTAATTAAACTAAAGATAAACAAATAGTTTTAGTCTAAATTTTTTTTTTTTTGGGGTATTATTGATCATCGAACCCGGGAAATTGATAACAAAAATAAATAGTTAACCCTAAATAAAAATCAAAAGCCTTGTTTAAGAAGTTTGTTTATAATATCTGAAAGAACTAATATCTAAGTTACTGTAAAGTTGGTTTTGATAAGAACTTTATTTTAGTCGTCTTACCTCGATCTCAAATAGCAATGGTCCTCATGATCCTCGGATGTGATAGTCGAGTAGCTCAACCGAGCTCACACTTACACCTGATTAAACTTACTTTCTTGTGATGACATGACTTGGATGTCAAAGAGTTTTCAGGAGGGAAACTCTTCTCATTCTTTCAAAAACTTTCATGGCTATGTTACTTGTGCAGGATCATCTTCTTTTTCCCCCATATGTAAATTCTACGTGATGCTCTCGAGGTGATTCTCCATAATACATTCCACGTCTAATGCATGAGATATATGATCCTGAATTCCTGATCCTGATCCTCTGTAGGGATGACCGAAAATCCGACCTCAACATGCGAACGCGCATAAATGTTTTCCACGCGCCAATTATTTTTTTATATTTTTTTTACCTTTGTTTTAACATTTTTTCCATTTGGTTGACGCAACCCATGTTGTGTTGATTCTACCTTCTCTACTTAATAAGAGATTGCATTATCACCTAAAAAAGAAAAAGAAAAATCTAATATCCAATCAAAACGCCCTATTCTTTTGAAAGACAATTCATATAAATTGTAGACTATGTGTGTGTATATATATGCGTATACAGCATTATATTCTAATAAATTACAAAGTGAGATTTAAGAGGCTTAGACTAGGTTCTCAAAAATTATATAAAAACAAATCTTCTATATATTATTTTGGAAGTGATTTCTTCTAAAAAACTAAAGTGTCATTCTCATATTCACTCTCACAAATTAAATATAACATGGCAAACCATAAAATATGATAAAGCAAAATCTTTAGTAGGTCAAATAACAAAACTCATTTTTCAGTAAGTATTAGATTAATGGGCTAATGATATTCCCTTAATGTTTTTAATAATATTCAAAATCTGATTTTATTCAACCTAAATCCTTAAAATAAGCATTTATTTCTTACTTTTGAAAGTCTTGATTGTCACAACAAAATATTTGTGTACATATTTTTCTATAACTCTAATAATATACATATGTGGGGCATTCGAGTGAAAATAAAACACCATTCTTCTTTTTTCAATATAATTTCTTACAACTTTGACGAGTTAAATTAAAAATCATATCACTAAATGATGCGGGCTCAAATTTACCCTAGAACCACTCTCTCAAACAAAGAGATCATCGTAGTATTTAAGGATCGAATCCACAGGGAGTTAGAATACACAATCAATCTCGGTAATCAGATTTTGCTAAGTAAAACGATTGTAAGAGTAAAAACAGTTTATAAAACAAGTAAACGAAAGATGGGTTGATTAAATACTTAAAGAGATGAAAGCTAGGTCATGGAAATTCTTTAGGTAATGATTCGAAATCAATATATAACAATTGTCAAGGTTCAATTAAGTGCCGTTCTATAACTCAAACACGAAAATATAGCCAGCTAACTGTCGTTACGAAGGCTATCTATCTTTAGATCCTCGAATCCCAAATTTCTTTGCGAATTCGTCGAATCTAAACAAGCATTTAGTACGAGCTCGATATGTTCACAAAGCCCCTAAACCAAATTTCTTTGCGAATAAGTAACTTTGCCCATTTAAACTAGTTCAGGTTATTAATCCCACTGTCGTGGCTAATCAACAATCCTAAGATCGAGATTCGAGATGATCAAGCAAGAATCAAGCATTAATAACAGTTTAAATGAAGAACCTACGGATAAACCTTAACAAATATGCAATTTCAATGATTTCTAGTCATAACCCAAGAAATCCCAAAACCTAACAAGTGATTTACTCAGAAATAGATGATGAAATCATATTAACTGAATAAGATTGCATTAAAGAGTAAGAGTAGATGATACAAAAGGGTTTGAAGTCTTTGAATCTCAAGAACATGTAGATCTTCTCAAAGTTTCTCCAAAAGTCTCTCTTTCTCTTTCTACCTCCTTAATAAAACAGTGTGTCCTTAAGTAAAAACGAGTTAAAAGTATTTATACAAGTGGTAAAATTAGGTTTACAGAGCCACCGTCGATCGACACAAACAATATGTCGATCGACACGAGGGCGTCTGTGGATATTTTCTTCGTCTTTAAAATGCTCCGTCGATCGACACATATGTACAACTGTCGATCGACAGGGACCTTTTAAAGGTCCTTATCCCACTTGTATCTCTTCAACTCTAAAATGGTCCAAAATGCTCCAAATGTTTCCATTAAGCTCTAAATGACTATTTCCTGCAAAACACTGCAAAATACATACAAAATACCACAAATACTAATATAAACCCGGTTATATCATGGTTAAGATCGGGTAAAAACCATGATATATCAACTCCTTGTACCGTGATAAATCAACCTATACAACACTTCGTACTCTTTCTTTCTCTCCCCCAGACTTATTTCGTTCTATATTTATATATACATGTTATTTTGTGATTGTTTGAACTCAAAGCAGTGCATATTTCACTAATGTTGTTCCTTGTTAGGAGACAGGGTCGTGACTCACTACGATTGTTCCTTGTGAGGAGACAGGCTCGTGAGATTGCTCGTCTTTCAACATCCTTTTTAGGGGACTCAGGCTGCTGCTTTGAGCTGGGTGATCATCTCGAGTACAAATTCATTGGATTTACTCCTTATCTTGTACTTGAGAACTATCATTTCACCCCAATCCTAGTAATATTTTATATATGTATATATATATTTTTTTCTTTTTATATGGGGAGAGGAGTACCATTACTATCAACAGGAGGTTGCATTTATCAGGTACGAATGAGGAGTCAAGCTCAATGGACATCGATCCCAAGGAGAATCGTGCAATAGCTCTGACTTAGCGGATTATACTGGAAGTAGCGGATGTTTCTAGTCGACCGGTCGATCCTAGGATTTTTCATTAGTCTAACTCTGCAACTGGTCCTGGAGGAATGGTCACACGCTGAAAAGGACATTCACTAAACCAATACCAAAAAATTTCTACTAGTTTTGACTCGATAAAACAAAAAATTTTCCAAAAAATTTGAGTCAAAACCAAAACAAAAAGAAATACGTTAGTAGTTCCCTCCCCCAGACTTAACTAACACTGTCCCCAGTGTTATCAAGCCCGAGATTGGCAAAATAAGTCAAAATATGTGAACTTGATCGAAAAAGTTGAGAATATACCATTTTTAGGATTCCTGTCGATCGACATTAGTTCCCGTTGAGATGTTGTAAAACTCAAATTTTGTGCCCATGTCGATCGACAATGTTTCATGTCGATCGACAGATGAGCCACTGTCCAATTTTGCTCAATTGTAGATTTTTCGAAAAGTGTTGGGTTCGATGTTCGAAACCTGCATCTACAGCTATCCAACAAAAAATCAACGGGAAAACATAACGCAATCCTTAAATGGAAATTCGAGTTCACTTTTAGTTTGAAATTCCAACAAAAATCCGAAATTTAAATGCAAAGTTTTTGAAATTCCTATTAAAATCTCAAAAGGGGAAAAACCGAAAATGAGATAAAGCAGAATGGAGGAAGGTAACTAGGCCTCCTCCTCATCGGCATGGTGCTCTGGTGATGGTGTGTTGCACGGAGACGGTGTGCGGGGACGGATACAGTCGGACTTGCACGATATTGCATCCCATGTCGCCTTTAAAGCCTTTGCAATCCAGCTCAAACGCGGGTCGTCGTCCATCAAGCCCGCCGGGAGACTCGGAAAGCGATGCTCATGCTGAGGCGTCTGATCCGGTGCCTGCTCGGGCTTTGCTTGGGAAGTCCTAGCTCTACCTCGTGTGGTGAGCTTCCTCGTAGGCCCCATGGGCTTAAGAACTTCCTCAGGCGGATTGAAAAAGATAAGCGAAGGGTCATTAGTGACCTGCATGAAATCCTTCACATCCCTAATCGCCACCTTTCTCTTTTGTCCATTTGCAACCGGGAAGACCCAATGTACCGGATGCTCACGCGTGATCTAGTGAGCGTTCCTCATATGGTCCAAGTCCACATCTGCAATGCTAGTCTCTTCCGTATATCCAGTCGTAGAGACCTTGCATCTCGTGAAGATGGGAGTGAGGATGCTTCCCACCGGTAATTGTTTCTTACCGAAATTAGTGAGAGAGAGGGGAGTATGCTTGAGCCCGTAGAGGTACTCCATCAACACCATTCCCATGTTTGGTGTTGTTGCATCCCAAATGTCGTTGTGAACGATGCCTCTCAAAGCATAGGAAAGTAAGACCAACTCGTGAGTCCTGACCTTCACCGGCTCTACCTTGCATACGATAGTGGAGGAAAGCAATCGAAGCAAATATCGGGCAACCAGATGACGCACATCGGCTTGTGCAGAACTCCCCACTTCATAAGGGCCGGTGCCAATCTCACTCCATAATGTTTGGACGCCGCCAGCAATATCCTTCGGCAAACTGACAAGTGGAACCTCCGGGAACCCAAAGGCTCTGCAAACGGTTAAGGCACTCATCTTGTGCCGCTTCCCGTTGCACAAGAAACTCATGTAGAAGTGCCTCGGATCGAGCTTGTCATCTTGAGGTCCTGCTTCGCTGAATAGCTTAACCGTGGCAAAGAATTGGCGGACAAGGTCGGGATACATGATTGATGGTCCGTTCACCAATTTCGTCAAACCCATTTCTTCAACCAAATTCTTCACCTCGTCCTCAATGTTCAGATGAGATAACGACAGCCTATCAATGAACTTGGTTGTCACTATTGGGACCTTGAGCCACTCGTTGTAGAGGAGGGAGTTATAATCGTCCCAAGCGGCTAGATTCCCCTCTTTTTCAATTTCGTGGCTTGTCAATACCGACTTCAACGTTACTCCCCTCTTTAGCGACTCAAACTCAGCATCAATCCTTTTGTGCTCCTCTCTTGGCCACTTTGGTTTGGCCCCACGATGGATTTCGTAAGTGGGTGGTGGAGCTTGAGAGCTCGAACCATCATCGGTCCTTGGTCATTTGCCCATGCTCTTATCAGTCGTACGTCCCATCTGCAAAATAAAATCACAAAGAAAAACGAGCCGAGGAAGTTAGAAAGAACCAACAAAATGGACAGTCACTTACCTGTCGATCGACACAAACATCTGTCGATCGACAGAGAGGCTACTGTCCCAGTTCTGCATACGACAAACAATCAAGCAATTCCAACACACAATTTCGATAAAATCAGATGCAAGACAACTCCTAGCATCTCTATTAAGCCCTATTGTTCTCCAAATAGCCACGATTCCCACCAAATCAAAACATATTCAAAAACCCCCAAATTTCTAAAGTTCAAACCCTAATTAACAAAATCAACACAATTGAAGCACGTAATTGGTTCGAAATTACCCTAAAAGTGTAATGGAAGTATTAACAACATAAGATTCGAACCAACTCAACCATAAAACTCATCACTTTTCTTAATAAAATCGGAATGAAAATCGAGAAAAGAGAGACATACCTTGGTTGATTTCGAAAACGAATGAGAGAATCGACTAGAGGAGGAAAATCCAAGTGGATTAGGCTCAAAAATCAATCGATTTGGTCAAGATTTCGAAATTCTAGGGTTTGGGAAAAGTTTTGCGATTTTTGGAGAAGATGAAATGTAGAAGAAGATGCAAAATCAGGTTAAAAACCACTTACCTCGTGTAATCTGCTGCCCGTGTCGATCGACAAGGGAATTCTAAAGATTCCTGTCGATCGACAGAGAGGAATTTCCCTGTTTTTCCTTTTCAAAACCCAAACTTAAAAACAAAAGTTAGTGAAAAACAAAAGTAAATACTTACTTACAAATGGGTTGCCTCCCATTTAGCGCTTGTTTTCAGTCGTTAGCTCGACTCTGTTGAAGCTCAGACTTCGGGTGCATCATCCAAGGGTACCATGTGTCCCTCCGGAATTTTGGCTTCCGCCCAGTAATGTTTTACCCTTTGGCCGTTAACCGTGAACTCCTTTCCGTCTTTTGCGATTAACACCACAGCTCCATGTGGTCTAACCTCCTTGATCGTGAACGGACCTGACCAACGAGAACGCAATTTACCAGGAAAAAGTTGTAAACGCGAGTTGTATAGCAATACCTGGTCGTTGGGCTCGAAGCTCCTGGAGATTATCTTCTTGTCATGGTGCGCCTTTGTCCTCTCCTTGTACAGCTTAGAGTTCTCGTAGGCATGAAGTCGAATCTCATCCAGTTCGTTCAACTGAATCAATCTCCGTTCTGCGGCGGGCTTGATGTCGAAATTGAAATGCTTTACCGCCCAAGCTGCCTTATGCTCGAGTTCCACCGGTAGATGACATGCTTTTCCATAAAGCAGATGGAAAGGAGTGGTGCCTAGAGGAGTCTTGTAAGCAGTCCTATAAGCCCAAAGCGCATCGTCTAGCTTTGTAGACCAATCCTTCCTCGTGACACTTACCGTCTTCTCAAGGATTGCCTTGATCTGCCTATTCGACACTTCCACTTGACCACTCGTCTGTGGGTGGTAAGGACTCGCCACGCGATGGTGAACACCTTATTTCTCTAAGAGTTTAGAGAATATCTTGTTTATGAAATGTGTCCCACCATCACTAATGACTACTCGTGGCACTCCAAATCTCGGGAAGATGATGGTCTTAAACAACTTAATGACGACCGCAGCGTTGTTCTTCGGACTAGCAATTGCCTCCACCCATTTGGAGACATAGCCCACCGCGACTAATATGTACTCATTCCCATAAGAGGATGGGAATGGACCCATGAAATCGATGCCCCAACAATCAAATACTTTAACCTCAAGGATGAAGTTTTGCAGCATCTCATGTCGCTTGCTAATCTTTCCTCGCCTCTGGCAGGCATCACATTGCAGTATAAATTCATTTGCATCCTTAAACATCGAGGGCCACCAAAAACCCGCTTGAAGAACCTTGGACACTGTCTTGAACGTGGCAAAGTGCCCTGCATATTCTGAACCGTGACAGTGATAGAGCACATCTTGAACTTCGCTCTCCGCAATGCATCTCTGATAAAGCCCATCCGAACAATGTCGGTATAGATACGGCTCGTCCCAAAAGTACCTCCGAAGTTCTCTCATAAATTTCTTCTTCTCATAGCCTTTGAGATCATCCGGTGTAGTCTCTGCAGCAAGGTAATTGGCTATGTCACTGAACCAAGGCCTATCGCTCTCTGAGACCGCGTTCAACTCATGGAGTCCCATCTGATCACCCATTGTCGATCGACATATAAGAGTTGTGTCGATCGACGGTCCATGTGCATCATTTAAATTTTCGGACAGTGAGCTCCCTGTCGATCGACATAGAAGCTTGTCGATCGACGGCGAATGCTCTGCCCCAACACTTAGCCAATTTTCCGGTGTAGCCCCTTGCGATCCAATCTCAATGAAGTGTACACTTTCCTCTGGGAAGTAATCATCGATTGGTACACTTTCTTCTATCCGAATGCGCGAAAGATGATCCGCTACACCGTTCTCGACTCCCTTTTTGTCCTTCACCTCTATATCGAACTCTTGTAGAAGGATGATCCACCTCAACAACCTCGGTTTAGCGTCTTTCTTTTGCATTAAGTACTTCAATGCTGAATGATCCGTGTGCACTATAACCTTGGCTCCAATTAGGTAGGAGCGAAACTTCTCGAAGGCAAAAACGACGGCTAACAACTCCTTTTCAGTAGTTGCGTAGTTCCTTTGAGCCTCGTTTAGCGTTCTACTAGCATAGTAGATTGCATGAAGTTTCTTGTTCTTCTTTTGCCCTAACACTGCCCCAACCGCGTAATCACTTGCATCGCACATTACCTCGAAAGGTAAATCCCAATCGGGAGGTTGCACTATCGGGGCACTCACCAAAGCATGTTTAATCTGTGTAAAAGCATTTAAACGATCAACATCAAAATCAAATTTGATGTCCTTACAGAGCAATGTGGTGAGTGGTCGAGCAATCTTTGAGAAGTCCTTGATGAACCTCCTGTAGAATCCAGCATGGCCAAGGAAACTACGAATCTCCCTAACCGTTGTTGGCGGTTGAAGACTCATCATCACTTCAATCTTGGCACGGTCCACCTCAATACCATCCGCGAAAACTCGATGGCCAAGCACAATTCCTTCTTGCACCATGAAATGGCATTTCTCCCAATTAAGCACCAAGTGCTTCTCCACGCATCGAGCGAGCACTTTCTCTACGTTGTCCAAGCAATCCTTGAATGAATCACCGTGGACCGAGAAGTCATCCATGAAGACCTCCATATATTGCTCAATCATGTCGGTGAAGATGGAAATCATACACCGTTGAAATGTAGCTGGAGCATTACAAAGTCCAAATGGCATTCTGCGGTATGCAAAAGTGCCATAAGGACAAGTAAACGTTGTCTTCTCTTGGTCATCTGGATGGATGGGGATTTGGAAGAACCCAGAATATCCATCGAGGAAACAGTAGTAAGGGTGCTTTGCTAAACGCTCTAGCATCTGGTCGATGAAGGGTAACGGGAAATGGTCCTTCTTTGTGGCCGCGTTTAGCTTCCTATAATCTATGCACATTCGATGACCAGTTACAGTCCTCATCGGAATTAGCTCATCTTTCTCGTTCTTTACTACTGTAACACCTCCTTTCTTTGGTACCACATGCACTGGACTGATCCAAACGCTATCCGAAATGGGATAGATGATTCCAGCTTCTAGGAGTTTCAAGATCTCCTTCTTGACAACCTCTTGCAAGTTTGGGTTAAGTCTCCTTTGATGCTCAACCGATGATTTGCTCTCATCCTCAAGGTGAATCCTGTGCATACACAAGTCCGGAGAGATACCTGCAATATCATCAAGAGAATAGCCGAGAGCTGGGCGAAACTTTCGCAGCTTGCTCAGCAGTAAGGCGAGCTCTGGATTGTTCAAAGAAGAATTGACAATCACGGGGTAAGTAGAATTAGGTCCAAGAAAGGCATACCTTAGCCCGGCGGGAAGTGGCTTGAGCTCAAGCTTTGGAGCTTTTTGTTCACTCCAATCACTGATTTGTGGAGCTTTCGATGAAGCCTCCCCCAAACTAGAACTAGCAACCAAGTGCTTCCTTTCCTTGCTAGCATCCATCATCCTAGCATAACCCCTCGCATCATTATCAAACTGTTCTTTCTCTTGCACAGAGTTAACCAAAGTCCTTTCCAAGGGATCAATGGGATGATTCTCATTGAAAACTTCCTGTGTAAGGTCGGTGAGAGTGTCTACGTAGAAGGTGTGTCCATCTATGGTAGGCCTCTTGATAAGCTTGTCCATCTCGAACTTCATCTCGAGACCACTTACTCTTAAAGTGATGCTACCCCCTTGACAATCAATCATGGCACCGGCTGTGGCTAAAAAGGGCCTACCCAAGATAAGAGGATCCTTGGGTTCCTCGTTGTATTGCAAAACCACAAAGTCAGTCGGAATCAAACAATTCCCAACCTTGATTGGAACATCTTCTAGTACTCCTTCTGGAATCCTAACTGACCTATCCGCTGAGATAAGAGAGATCCTAGTGGATTGGTAATCCGTCATCCCAAGACTCACCGCAACTGAAAGTGGCATGAGGTTGATGCCTGAACCTAGATCACAGAGAGACCGCGGAAATCTATCCTTGAAGATATAACAATCCAAAACAAAGCTTCCCGGATCCGTTAGTTTCTCTGGAATCCTGTTCTGAATCACTGCACTTACTTGTTCAGAAATCATAGCCATTGTTTCCTCAATGCCCCAACTCTTGGTCACCATCTTCTTGACATACCGTCGTATCACGGGACTGAGTTTAACAGCTTTGACAAACGGAAGTTCCAACACTAGCTTGTCTATGATGGACTTGCATCTTGCATCCTCAAGCTCTTGCTTAGATCTCTTCTGACTCTTCGGGTAAGGTACCTTGGGTATGTACACTCTCTCCACTGGATTATCCGACGATTTTAAAGGAGAAATCGTTCTGGGGGTCTCGTGTCGATCGACGATTGTAGGTCCTGTCGATCGACATGGATCTGATGTTCTTGTATCGACCACATTCTTCCCTTTGTCGATCGTCACTAGACCTTCTGCCAAAACTTGGCTTGGCTGTGTCGATCGACGGTCAGATATGTCGATCGACGGATACAGCTCTGCATCCGGAGACTTGCTCTGTTCTGTTCCTGTCGATCGACATGCAGGTGTGTCGATCGACGGATGACCTTCTGCCCGAATTTCATTCTCATCAAAATCTCCAAACTCATCAAAATTTTCATTACCAAGTCCTTTCTTCGACTCAGGCCCTTGGATAACCTTTCCACTCCTCGTTGTGATGGCTGCAACGGAATGCTTCGGGTTAGCATATGTTCTAGAAGGAAGGAATCCTTCTTGTCTCCTCGAGTTCTCGGCGGTTTGAGCGACTTGAGTGTCTAGCTTCCTCACATGAAGATTTATAGCCTCAATCTTTCCATTCAAATCAGTGTACAAGGCATCGATTTTGCCATTGAAGTTCACCGTCATCTTTTGTTGACCCTCCAGAATTTGCTCTAGCATCGAGTCCGTCTTGTTATCCGACGACTTAGGAGGTGGAGTTTGGTAAGAAGAGGAACCATAATTCCTAGTGAAGCTGCTCTGATAGGGTTTCTGATAATCCGTATTCTGGAACTGCGGTTTGGTGTAGCTAGGCGTGGCTTGATTTCCGGTGAATGTAGATCTTTGGTTGTTTCCACCGTAGTTTCTGTTACCCTGCTGATTACCGAACCTCTGTCCCTGAAATCCACTACCACCGACGTAGTTGCAGTCCTCTTCATTCTCTTCTTCATCTCGAATGAAGGTCTCTACTTCCTGAGCAAAGTGCACTTGCTTCTTTCCCACTAGCAAGTTATGCATCGAGTCTAGCTTGGCTTCCATCTTGGCCATATTACCTCCATCTGAGCCCTTGCCTAGCTGTCTCCTCTCGTAGTCTATGTTCTTCGTACTACTACTCGAGGCCATGTTCTCAATGAGTGCAAGCGCATCACTTGGAACATTGGTGTTGAAGTTTCCCCTACTCGCAGAATCCAACGACATTTGATGCCTCCAATCGATTCCTCTGAAGAAGATTCCCAACAACTGCACATGCGTAAAACCGTGATGAGGGCAATCTCTTTGGTAAGATTTGAATCTTACCCAGGCATCCTTAAATGCTTCGGTAGGTCCTTGTCTGAATGTCGAGATCTTCATCCTTAGCTCCTCAGACCTTGTCTCATCGAAGAAGTTGACGAGAAAAGCGTTCTTCGTGTCCTCCCACGTAGTTAAAGAACTGGGGGCTAACTGCTTTAGCCAGTAAGCTGCCTCTCCGCTCAGTGAATACGGGAAAAGCTTGCAGAAAAGGTAGTCTTCGGGAACCCCATGCGCTTTGATGCTGGATGCTAAGTCCTCAAACATCTCGATATGGTCCATGGGATGCTCTGAAGGAAGGCCATGGAATTGGTGTTGAGCCACCAAAGAGAAGTAAGCCGGCTTTAGCTCGAAGTCATTCCTAGGGAAGGAAGGAGGTCTAATAGCGGCTCGGTTGGTGTAGAACTCCTGAGGCCTATAGTGCTCCCTCAATGTTCGCTCATGCCCAGCTGGCTCGTCTTGTTGCTCGTGTTGTTGCTCCTCTTCTATCACGGTTACATCATCCTCAATACGCTGTCCCTCAGCGTTGTATTTCCGTCCTTGATGGTCCGTGATGGTTCCATCTGCACCACGGAGCAAGATAACTCTGTTGTTCATCATCTTGGCCGCTCTCGTTGCTCGCTCTAACTTTCCAATCTCAGGAATGAGATCGACTAGCTCTTCGTTTCGATTGCTCCTGGTTACACGATTAGGCATACACCTGAAACACACAAACACAAAGAGAAAAGAGCAAGTTACGTATCAAAAGTAAAAATAAAAGACTTAGACAAAATCTTAGTAACTTGAATTGAATGGTAAATTCAACTCCCCGGCAACGGCGCCAAAATTTGATGCGGGCTCAAATTTACCCTAGAACCACTCTCTCAAACAAAGAGATCATCGTAGTATTTAAGGATCGAATCCACAGGGAGTTAGAATACACAATCAATCTCGGTAATCAGATTTTGCTAAGTAAAACGATTGTAAGAGTAAAAACAGTTTATAAAACAAGTAAACGAAAGATGGGTTGATTAAATACTTAAAGAGATGAAAGCTAGGTCATGGAAATTCTTTAGGTAATGATTCGAAATCAATATATAACAATTGTCAAGGTTCAATTAAGTGCTGTTCTATAACTCAAACACGAAAATATAGCCAGCTAACTGTCGTTACGAAGGCTATCTATCTTTAGATCCTCGAATCCCAAATTTCTTTGCGAATTCGTCGAATCTAAACAAGCATTTAGTACGAGCTCGATATGTTCACAAAGCCCCTAAACCAAATTTCTTTGCGAATAAGTAACTTTGCCCATTTAAACTAGTTCAGGTTATTAATCCCACTGTCGTGGCTAATCAACAATCCTAAGATCGAGATTCGAGATGATCAAGCAAGAATCAAGCATTAATAACAGTTTAAATGAAGAACCTACGGATAAACCTTAACAAATATGCAATTTCAATGATTTCTAGTCATAACCCAAGAAATCCCAAAACCTAACAAGTGATTTACTCAGAAATAGATGATGAAATCATATTAACTGGATAAGATTGCATTAAAGAGTAAGAGTAGATGATACAAAAGGGTTTGAAGTCATTGAATCTCAAGAACATGTAGATCTTCTCAAAGTTTCTCCAAAAGTCTCTCTTTCTCTCTCTACCTACTTAATAAAACAGTGTGTCCTTAAGTAAAAACGAGTTAAAAGTATTTATACAAGTGGTAAAATTAGGTTTACAGAGCCACCGTCGATCGACACGAGGGCGTCTGTGGATATTTTCTTCGTCTTTAAAATGCTCCGTCGATCGACACATATGTACAACTGTCGATCGACAGGGACCTTTTAAAGGTCCTTATCCCACTTGTATCTCTTCAACTCCAAAATGGTCCAAAATGCTCCAAATGTTTCCATTAAGCTCTAAATGACTATTTCCTGCAAAACACTGCAAAATACATACAAAATACCACAAATACTAATATAAACCCGGTTATATCATGGTTAAAATCGGGTAAAAACCATGATATATCACTAAACCTCAATAAAAAATATATAGTCATCTATAATACTTAATTTCATACCAAATATTTGGACAATATCACAAACATAAGCAATGTCGATCATAAAAAATAAAACCAACCTCTTCTTTTAATCGTTTGGACAATATCAAACATGAGCAAGTGAAATTTCAACTGCAACAAAATACTAAGAAAAAAAAATTAATGTCAAATTCAAAATGAAATTAAATTGTTTATCTATGCAAGGCGTGGACGAGTCACCTAATATAAATAAAATATGAAAAGAGATTCTCAAAAGAGAAGAGAAGGGTTCTTAAATGAAAAAATTTAGAATCTCTTTCTCCTCTTTTAAGAACCTCTCTAATATTTTGTTGTTATTTTGTAGATTTAAATTGTTTAGAGTCTCTAGTCTAAACTTTTTGATAGAGAGGCTGTAACATATTAGTCCATGTGGGTTTCGTGTATTAAGTGTTAGGCCTCGTAGGCTCCACGATGTTTTTATGTCCAACGATTCCCTTTGACTTTTCCTATCAATTTTGGTCCATCCAAACATAATGTAACAAAACAGGATTATTCACTTTTAACTTTATTAATAAATAATGAGAAAAGAAGCCTTATGCAATAACTGAGTTTTATTTTTGAGTTTTATTTTTGAGTTTTATGGTGAAACTAGTTATATTAATTAATTTTGAAAATAGTTAAAGTCTTCGTAGTTGAAGCTTCTATAACGGTGAAACCGTCACCGGTTCTTGTGGTTAAAAAGTGTTTAAAATAATTGAAAAATTAATTATTTATCTAATTTTGGTTTGAGACGTTTTTATGGGCTGAGGCTTTAGAGCACTTCCAACGGTAATACAGGGAGAGTATCACAACATTAAAAAGTAATAAAAATAAAAAAAAAAAATTAATTATTTGCTTGATTTTCCTTTGAACGTCTCTCCAACATGAGATCCATGAGACATATCACCGGTGCCACATGGCGACGTGTTAGAGGACAAAGACCAAAAAAATTTTAAAAAATGTATGATCTCATTCCTCTTCCTTCTCTCGTCTTCGTCGGAGATTGATTTATCTTTTAATGGGCCGAACATTATTCTCAATTACAAAATTCTATCACTTTTTGCTCCTTATTTCTAGTACAATCTGATCAAATTCTCAACAAATTTCTTCTTCTTATTTGCTTATTCTTACACAAATTCTCAATTGTCTATTTTTTCTTATTCAAACTCTCAATCTTTATCAAATTAAAAGATGAAAAACCATGTCAATTGCCATATATTTGGCAAAAATATGGTGCAACTCAAAACTATAGCCGACTTAATTGTCATTTTATCATGTTTTTATATGTTTTCTTGTATATACGTTTTTATGGATTGTAATAATCCCTCCTTTTTTTATTTTTTATTTATATATATGTACTATTTTGATTATTTTTCAAACATTTTAAAAAAATTGTTTGTTATGATACCCACACCGGTCTCACTATTGAAGATTGATTTATTTACAATATCATATTGAGTCTCAAACAATAAACTAATATTAAAAATAATATGAAAAATTTTCTTATAATACCATCAAAGTCTCATCACTAAACATGCTCTTAAAGCATCATTAATGGTGAACCCATTAGAGGTTCTTAATTAATTTTAGTATTAATTTTTAATCACGGATGTCTAGTTTCTGTTAATATTTTTTTATCCAATGGTGAGACTCAAGTAGTTCTAAATAATAATAATAAAATATATATATATATATATATATAAATTTTAGAAAATTACAAAATCTACTATTATTTGGCAAATTCTTTCAAAATCTGCCATTATCCATAATCTCTTTCAAAATCTGCATTTTTGTCTTTTTGTGATTTGTGAAATTACAAATTTATCCAATATTTCTTTCTTCCTATATGTTTTTTCACTATTCATTATCTTCCCTCCCTCCCTCCCTCCCTCCCTCCCTCCCTCGGTCCCTCGGGGGTGGACGTCTATTATGTGGTAGTTTTTGTCCTTTGACACGGATGTCTAGTTTGTAAACGTCTTGTCCTTTGATGTCTACCACAGAGATATTGACAAAAACGGTGGTCAATGGTGTCAAAGGAGGACAAGAAATACAAGACATGGGACAAGAAACACAAGACACGGAAGTCTAGTCTGTGGTGATGAGGTAGATCAACGAGGAGTGACATTAGGTTGAGTACTGTTTGGCTTCGGTTTACCATGAAATCATTGGTTCCTTCATTAAATAGATGTCAGACAATACGTAGATGGCCATGTATTGTATTAATAATGTCCTGGGGACATCTTGTAGTGTGGACACGGGAAAAATGTTAATTATGTCTTCAATAATAATAGAAAGATGACTTTTGGAAGGAACTTAAATGCCCCAACGAAACGTGACTTTTGGAGAGAGGTGTAACCAGTTTAACCATGTAAAATTTATGGAGGATAAAAAGTGCCAAAGGTAAAATAGTGCGTTTGTCATATCAACTTTATCGGGCACTGCACCCAAGGTATGAAGAGATGACTTATGTTTATGGGTGATATGACCTAAAGCAAACAAAAATCGAATGGCTTGTGTAAATGGTAAGAATCATTCAGACTTCAATATAAATATTAATAAATCACATAAATTTAATATTAATAAATCACATGAATCTATTCTGTGGTTGATTTTGTATTTTTTGTCCTCCAACAAGGACGTCTAGTTTGTGAATGTCTTGTATTTCTTGTCCTCCGTTGTTCACCACACAGACATTGACAAAAATGGTGGTCGACGATGTCAGGACGGTGGTGGACATAGCCGGAGACGGTGGTCGTCAAAGGAGAAAAGTTACAAAACAAAGCACAAGAAATATAAGACGAGGACAACAAATATAAGACGAGGACAAAACGGAAGTGACACACTTACAAAACTAGACGTCTCTCTCGGAGGACAAAAAATACAAAATCAATCCCAGAGTAAACGTCCGTATCTTGTATTTCTTGTCTTTTGTCTTGTATTTCTTGTCCTCATTTTTCCACCGTCTCGTCAACTGTCTCCGGCTATGTTCACCACCGTCTCTGACACCGTTGGCCACCGTTTATGTCAATATTTCTGTGGTGGACATCGGAGGATAAGAAATACAAAACGTTCACGAACTAGACGTCTGTGTCAGAGGACAAAAAATATAAAATCTTCCACAGAATAGACGTCCGTCCCAGAGAGAGAGAGAGAGAAAGAGAGAGAGAGAGAGAGAGAGAGAGAGAGAGAGAGAGAGAGAGAGAGAGAGAGAGAGAGAGAGAGAGAGAGAGGGAAGAATAATGGTGGAGAGAAGATAGGATAAATTTGTAATTTAACACATCACAAAAAGACAAAAAAATGTCATATTTTGAAAGAAATTAGAATGATGGTATATTTTAAAAGACTTTCTGTCAAAAATGGTATATTAAGAAATTTTCCCTAAAAATTTTCCCATAGCTTACCAGATTGAAATAAGAGAGAGAGTTGCAAGAAACTAAACCAAACATAAAGTTCTTGATCAAACATTTACATTCAGAGATGTTTTACAATGGAGTGAGGAAGCTGTTTTGTGTAGACTAGGTTTGTAAGTATTGATTCAAAATGGCTTATTGGTGGTTGGATTTGAGAATCTCTTTGTTCTTGCTTTTCATGAGTTTCAATTTTATCGGGACAAGAATACACCAAACATAATAAGAGAGCACCACCAAATAATCAATTTAGGATAAAATCCGTGTTTCAAAAATTTAATGAAGCATAATATGACTTGAAATTAAAGATTAATACAAACATGATATGGATTATAAGGACGAGAGAGCAGAACCAGAAAGCTCATGGATTGAAGAAGTCATGACTCATGAGAGCTTAAATTGTCCCGGGATTGAAAATTCTAAACAAAAAACTATAGAATCAGTGCATGATTCTTGGAAAGCTAGTAAATTTAAGAATCAGAATCATCAAAACCTCCTAAATCATCATCATGATAAACCAATAAACCTCTAATTCTCATAATCCGATAAATTGCTATGCATCTTGATATATCATGGTTTTTACCCATTTTTGGACCATGATATAAGTCTTTTATCTAGAGTCTTTTGGTGTTTTCGAGTCTATTATGTTTATTATTAGATACAAGGACGCTTAGAGCTTAATTTGTGTTTACTTGATCATTATGGAGTATTTTGGAATGAGCAGTCAAAGTCGCAAGTTCGGATTGAAGAATTGAAGGCAGTGTCGATCGACACCGATAACGGCATCGATCGACACCGATGATGGCATCGATCGACACCAAGATTTTGGTCATGCCGATCGACAAGGAAGAAGGTGTCGCTCGACACTACTATTTCCAGTGACGAGAATTATCAGATTTGAAAGATTTCCGTTTTACTCTAGAAGGCCCAGATGCTTGCAATTAGGCCCATGTCGGTTTTGTAACCTACAAATACTTATTTTCAGCCATTGTTTAGGCCTACGCTTTATTTTACTTAGTTTAATAGACATCTTCAATTAAAAAAGATGGTTTCTTCTTTGATTATGTTTGAGTAGTTTCCTTTGTTAGGTTTAGGGTTATTCAAAGGTATTTGATGAATTGCTAGATTTAATTCAACTGTTAGGATAATATCATTAGAAGTTCTTCATCTTGACTTGTGTTTGTTGCTGATTTTAGCCTCGCGAACTAAAATCTGATTTTAGGCTAATTAATAGAAGCGACAGTTTTATTAATTGCTTGCACTAGTTTTTGATGAGCAAAATTCATTTTCGCAAAAACATATGGTTTAGAATTTTGTGAACAATTGAACTTGATCATTAATGTTTGTTTAGATTTATAGGATTCGCAACGACAGTTGGTTTTCTAGGATTTAGACATAGATAATCTTTGCAGCGACAACTGATTGATTTTACATTCGTGTTCATATTTAGGAACTGAGCTTCATAATCCTATCTTTAATTTATTATATGCAATTCTGATTCACCTGCGCCTAGCTTTTATTTTTATTGATTTTACAACCGGTTTTATTGCTTTTGGTTAGTTGTTTTACATTCATATTTTACTGTTTAGCTTAATTCGAACGTTTAGATCTATTGTGTTTCTGATTCCTTGTGGATGTGGATTCGATAACCCTAAGTACTACAGTGATCTCTTAATTTGAGAGAGTAGTTCAAAGGTCTAATTTGAGCATATCACATCTTCTTCAAAGTCTTTAACTTTCAAAAGTTTCCAGGAAACAAGTAAGAAGGTAGAATATTTGAATCACGATGAGAAAAAGAAAAAGGAAATTTACCAAGAGACTAACAATTTTCTATGCCGATTTAACATCTGCAAATTTTATATGGCTTTCTTCAAAGTCTTCGAGAAGAAGAAATGATGAACAGAGAGATAGAGATAAACAGTCCCACGCATCAGAATTGTTCCTTTTACATTAAAACCAAAACCGAGAAGCTAGATAGCAAGAATCAGAAACAACCCACAAAAGCTAAATCCTTGAACCTACCCCCATTTGTGGAGTTCGAGCGAGGCTATTGCTGAGCTGCAATCGACTGTACACAGAAGTATTATAGATCGAATTGAAGGATTTTCTTAAAATCAAACCTTTAGTGTTCTTCTTATCGATTTAGGGAAACAAATGATAGTAACAGAAATAGAGATAAGAAAGTAGGTGATTCTTAGATAAATGTTTCAGAGTAAACAAACCTTACACTAAATACCATAAAACTAATAACAAGGCTTACTAAAACTAAGTGTAACTTAGTATGGATCCTAGCCCAATATAAACCCATTACCAGACTTATCATTCTACAACAATGGAGCTTTGATTCTTCCTGCGATCGAGTGAGAAACTAAAACAGATAAAGAGAATAGCACAACGAGGAACAAACTCGAATTTTTCATCTAAAATGCTGAGAATTTGACTTACCCATGGAGATGACTGGAGATTTCGATTCAGTTTCACTAGATCAGAGACATCGTTAAAGGAGAGGATGAGAGAAGAGAAAAATCGCCCTTGTGTCGCCCTCGATGAAGAGAGACCAAGAGATTTGTCAAATGATTTTTTTTTTCTTTTTCTGTGTTTCGCCCCAAACAAAAACAACCCGTCAAATAAGACGTCCACACGTGTCCCTTATGAGCCGTCTCCATCTGCTCTTATTTTTCCAAACATACTACCAATTTTTAAAAGTTTCGAAAATACATTTTCTCAAAAAAATTTCAAAAGCTCAAAAAATACCACAAACACAAAAATTGATTTTCAAAGGTTTAGAATTAAAATTTTTGGGTTTATGTTAACATTATACAATTAAGGTATAACTTTAGGGGTAGGTTTAAGGTTTAAGGTTTAGTTTTGAATATTTAAAGTTAATTTTAGTTTGTGGTATTTTTGGAACTTTTGAAAAAGTGATATTTTTGGAACTTTATAAAATTGTTGGTAATTTTGAAAACAAAACTTAAAGTGTGTGGTATTTTTGAGAATTGTCCTATAATATAACAAAAACATGTATGTTTGTCTCGAAGAAGAAGCAAAATCACGAAGCTATGCCAATACCAGTCATGGACTCTCCCTAGGCCTTGTGCCAATACTCTCATGCCCGCTATCCATGGGCCGTTCAAAAGGATGTGGGCCATGGGTCAAGTAAAAAATACAACCAAAAATGGTTTTTAGTGTTAAGAGCATGTTTAATGGAGATATCTTAATGGAGTTCTCACAACACTATAAAATAATAATAATATTAGTTTATTTTAAAATAATGATATAATATATTTGGGGTTCTCAAAACTTAAGATACCCAATCAAAAGTATATATTTTTGTTGAGATACTTTTGAGTGGGTTACTTTTAGATACTTAATTAATATCATAGTATTTGTCTTTTTTTTAATTATTTTGAGAAACTTAGTGAGAGACCACCATTGATGGTGTTCTAATTGTTTCAAAATTGCCATTTTTAACAAAATTTATAAGATTATGGGCTCTAAAACCTTTAGTGAAAACTAATTTTTTTTTTTTGACAAAAGCTCCGTGTGATCCTCCTCAACGCCGCCTATGGTGCTATCCCAATATCATTAGTGTATCTTGATCGATATTTCTAGCCTCTTTTGGAAAGCTTGAACAAAACCTTCTTTTTTATCCAAAATTAAATTCTAGTGGACCCTAGACCAATATTGTTTTATCCTCTTTTGCGACATAAGCCACCATAAGCCATTATCGAATGTATTTTTACCTACAACGTCATTGCATAACAACATCCACGTTTTCTCTCTTGGTCTTCATTGGTTTTTGAGTTTTAAGAGAAGAATCTTAAATCTTATCTCTTTAAATTCTAGTTTATTCATCATGATTTTTATCTATATTACACCGTAGAAAGTTGTAAATGTCATCATATTATAAAAAAACTTTCCATTGATATGTTGTTGAAAGATGAGTACATAGCAAATCATTTGTAAATTAGACAAGAAGAGGAGTAAGCGGAAACATATCATACGTATCCACTGATTTCGTAATCCAAAAAGATAGCACATATTATTTTGGTTTGTCAATAAACAAGTAAAGAGGTAAAAGAGTTTCTTGTGTATTAAAATGTATGAGAATGCATTTATCCTTTATATAGAAGCTACAAGATTGACCTAGCAGTGACTCGATATAAACTACGATCAGTAATCTGAAATTAACAACCTTTGTGTCTAGTCAACTACGAAACTGAAATTAGATGATATTGAAGCCCATCAACAAAAAACAAGTCTTGAAGACTAAGAGAAGAGCTAAATCGAACACGTCCGTGTTTTGTGGTTGTAGTTAATTTACCGTCTGCAGGTTTAATCAAAATTGGTGCCATATCACTTATATCCACAAAAAATTCAATATATACAGTCATGTGGTTAGACGCGCTTGTATCAATGATCCAAGATTCAAAAAAATATGTACCAGTAAGCTTGGAAGAGGAAGGTGGTTTGCGTTCGTTGTGAAGATTAATCAACATCTTCCATTGATCATCACTTAAACCACTTATTCCCACACGATCTGCATCTGTCAACGGTTGATAAGATATTAAGATCCAACATGATTTGCTTGCATGTGATTTGAATGATTGATATGATAAGAACTTGATGGCTTCCCTTTCATCGAACCCATGGATGTTGAGGACATACCGCGACCTGTCCGAGGGTTGTCTTCCCACCAAGGAGGATAGCCAATCTTCTTAAAATAGTTTTCATCCAAGTGTCCATAACGTCCGCATAAGGTGCAAACAACGAACCTGAAGTAGGCTTGTTTTGAGTGAAACTTCGCGATCCCGAAGTGGTTTGGACAATGAAACTAACTCCATCAGTTTGTTCTTTATCTTGAACAAGAGCATTGTACGCTTCTTCTAACATCGGTAAAGAAACCCGAGAAAGCAAAGCAGACTTAACGTGATCATACTCTGTTTCATCAAGGCCCATCAAGAATTAATGGAGTTTATCTTCTTCTCATTTCTTACGAACGTCTTCCATCGTCTTAGCTTGTTGGTGGTCGGCAAGACTTCTCCATAGTTGAGTAAATTTTCCATAATATGCCTCGATAGCCGAACCTCTCTGCCTACATGTAGCTTACTCTGTTTTGAGACGTTGAACACGTTGTCCATTCTTGACACCGAAACGTTTTTGAATGTGTGTCCAAAGTTCAAGAGGGTCATCAATATGAGACATGGAAGAAGAGAGATTCTCATCGAGAGTAAGCTTCATCCAAGAGACTACAAGTGCATTATTTGCAATCCAGTCTTCAAAGTCTTCTGATGTTTCCACTGGTTGTGGTATATAACCATCGGCAAAACCAAATTTCATCCCGGCTTTAAGAGTCGAACGCAAGTTTGTGGCCCATTCATCGTAGTTGGGACCACGCAGAACAATTTGGAGATGAGAGTTCCAGGATTATCACCCGACAAAAGGTCATAAGGTTATATGGTGCGGCGGGTTTCAGATCGAGTCGGCGCTGGAGACAAGGGCAAATGCGGTAGTCGACATCGTGAAGAAGAAAGATTTATGTTTATGTGTTTATGAGGAAAAAAGTTATCTCAAGATCGAGAAACCGAAAACCTCGTAGTAGTTAGGTTTTACGGCTCTGATACCATGTCAAGAAACAAGTAAAGAGGTAAAAGAGTTTCTTGTGTATTAAGATGTATGAAAATGCCTTTATATAGAGTTTACAAGATTGACCTAGCTCGATACAAACTACGAACTTAGCCCAATATAAGCCCAATATGGTTACGTAAAACCTTTAGTCAATAGGAATTGATATATGGAGGATTAGTAGACATAAGCTATATTGATCAGTGGCAACGATGTCTTCCAAGTTCCAACATAACTACATCAAATAAAATAAAAATTATATTAAAAATATGTAAATTTAATTATTTAAAAATAAAAACTACCGATTTGAATCAATTTTTATTTTTTTTTAAAAAAGCTCATGCGCAAGCTAAATTTTTAGTTTTAGATAAGAAACAAATTTAGAAGAATTTACATATATTTCAAAGTGAATTTCTGATTTCAACTAAAATATATATTACAAAAAATACGGATTAAAAAAATCTATCTATAAATTAATATATCGATTATTTACAATTTTATAAATAAATAAAAATTAAAAATTTACATTGTTAATTTATAGAGTTTTTACTGTAAATAAATTTCTAATACCAACTCTTATATGTATTCTTTTCTTACAGGGATAACGTATTTACATAATTCACTAAAGAAAAACCTGAGTAATTATGTGAATCTTAGGAGGGGTTATTGGATTTGTGATTTTAATGCATTTTAAAATCAGAGTAAAATCACTGTTATTCAATCGTGTATTTGTTTAATGTATTCTAAAATCCAATAAAATCACCTGTTATTCAATGTTAGCTTGATTTTAGGAGTTTACGGTTATAATGGATTTTGATGTATTTTATTTCCCAAATCACAAAGAAAACAAATACCTGCTTTTTACTCCTTCTTTTACTGGATTTTACAAGTACGTGATAGAAAGCAAACATAGGAAAAATCAATCAAATTTAATTATCCTCTCCTCCGCCACACATGACATGTTTACACTTGACATGAAGCATGACTTTGACTAGAGAGGGAAAGAAGATGAAGAACATGTTTTTACGAGCAGTTTTGATTTTCTTTGGCAAATTCGATCGGAGATCTGATTGGAAAAAGACGATGATGGCGGAGGAATCATTGTGTGTGAAAATTAGAGAGGTTTCTCTATGACAAAACTCCAGATCTGAATTGAAAATTCTACTAAAACCTTCTTTTTTATTGTTTATTGATTTTTCCTAAAATCTAGATGATTTTTAAAAACATGTAAATCCACAAGAATACGGTAGAATGAAATACAGAAGAATCTACAGACTTAGCAATGAATCTATCAAAATCTTTCAAAATAATACTAAACTCAAATACATTAAAATCACCTAAAATTACAAATCCAATAACACCTCCTTAATCTAGTAGTTATCCAATGATCCCGATTCTCTTATCCACTAAACACATTGTTGCAAATTGCAATTAGTAAACCAAACATTCATGCGAAATTAAAATTCTGGTTGAGCCGTCCGGTCCTCAACTTCCCCACCTTCGTTCGTGTCTCTCGTTTCGATCCGTTAATCGTAAATTTTCACTTCCGTTCCTTGTTCTTCACAGATCCTCTCATCATCATCTTCTTCTTCGTCTTCTTCTCCATCTCACACCCTCTGCAACAATCGATCCGCGTCTCTGTTCTTTCTCTTATCGGTTGATTCTCAGGATATCTAGGGTTTACGAGGACAAGGTGAGCTTCCGATTCGAGATTTATGTTTATCGCGCAGTACCATGAGAGAAGACGAGTGACTCATGATTGAGTCTTCGTTCTGGCCTGATTGCTCGTTGTTGCCTAGGATGCATTAGATTTTGGCTATCCTATCTATCTCCGGTGCTCGTTGTTACCTAGGAAACATTAGATTTTGACTATCTTATATTTTTCTCTACGGAATGCGGTTATTTGGGCGATCATTGACTCTTTTATATGTTAAGATTCTCGTCCAACGTTTTGTGGTGCTGTCAATTGATTGAATTTGGTAGTCTCATGGTGTAAAATTATTGTATGAGCAGTAGAATTCGGATGGATTGTTTTTGTGTAGTGTCTTGTATGTAGTTAGGCTCTGGCTCACTTGAGTTATTTGTGATTTTAGGTTTAAATTCCATAATTGACATAATTTTGGGTGCTGCATTTACAGGTTTTTCCTGAAGTGTGATTGAATCTTGTGTTTTCTGTAGCTGCTGAATAAATGACCTCTAGCTCGGCAGGAGATCGAAGGTTTCTCTCCTTTTTAACCTTAAATTTCACTCTCTTGTTGTTTTTATCATGTTCCTTTTACTGGTTTATGGCCCTTTTTTTGCATTTTACCAGCTTCCTATCTTTCATAACATTTGTTTTCATGATATATGGAGAAGCTGTTTTTAACTTAGCTTTTCTTGTACACCAGCTACCACCATTGTATTTTCACTTTGCTGTTCTATTATGGCTCTGAAACATATAAGTATGTCATGTTCGTCTGAGGCATTTAGAGAGTCTGGTTTATTTGCTATGAATATAACAAAATCTGTTATTAGGTCATGCTTCTTTGTTTGATAGGGATTGTTAGGGCGATAGTTAGTTACATTTGATACTTACATGAATAGAGAAGAATTTTGGATTGCTACTCACATTTGGCTGTGTGAAAAGCTAAGAACATTTTTTCAGTCAGTGTTTGTATATTGGCCATGACTAAAGAATATTTTGTCTGTGTACGTATTATGTAACAAAACCGTATGATTTGCATAGTTTACTGGAGAAGAATTATTAAAAGTATGTGTAGAATGATTGAAACTGATTTCTATAATCCCTTATGTGATTTATGTGTTAGCTGTATAGTTGTTCCTCTTACTTTTGCTCATTTCCCTCTGATAAAAGTTTTTTTTCCTGTGATATTTGTGATCATGGGTTTAAAGACAAAATTAACTTTTGAAAATGATTTGCAGATGGGGTACTACCAGAAAAAGTGGGATGACTATATTAGGAAAGGTTGCTGTTCCAAAACCTATAAACTTACCAAGCCAAAGGTATTTAATGTTTCTTCTCTTTGTTTTCCTATGTTGGTGTAAATATTTTTGTAATCTTATCTCCTGACTACCTCATATTCTTGCATTAAGGTTAGAGAATAAGGGCCTTGACCCAGAAGTTGAAATTGTTCCAAAGTAAGTTTTCCTGTTTTAAAGGCTACATTTCTTTATTGTCCTCATATGATAGATCTTGGTTTATATTCTGTTTCAAAAATACTTTTGTAGGGGAACCCTTAGCTGGGGAAGCAAGTCCTCACTGAATGCATGGGGTTCATCGTCGTTGTCACCGCAGACTGATAATGGGGCTGGTTCGCCAACCCACTTCAGTAATCGCCCTTCATCTGGTGGAACAGGCACGCGATCATCAACTGCTGGCAGTGATAATGCGCACGACTCTTCCAGTGGGTGGAATTCGAACTCTCGGCCTTCATCAGCATCTGGTGTATTACCATCTACTCAGATATCACTTGTTTCACAGCGTCCGCATAGCGCAGAAACAAGACCTGGGAGTTCCCAGTTATCCCGCTTTGCAGAAGCCGGGCCAGAGAATTCGTCCTCGTGGGTATGGTTCTTCGCTTTAGATTTTGCCTCTGTTTTTTGTTGCCGTGTTAAATTAGTATGTTGCATTTTGTAAGTTTAGATTGATTCTCGTAGCCTAAAATGTTTTATGTATTAGAGTGCTGAAAATCATTCAGTAAGCAACTCTAAAATCTGATCAATCAGTGGAGCTCCAATGCAAGAGTTATTTTTTAATTGACTAAGTCCATAATTTGAATCTCTTATGGGAGAAAATATGTTAAATTGGTTGTCAACAATATCTTGAAAATTATTGTTTGGTTTTTAGTTTTTCTTAATTGACTAAGTCCATAGTTTTTCTCAAGTTTGGTATACATCTTCTTTCTTTTTCCACAGGGAGTTACTCAATCCAAGAACGATGGTTTTTCGTTGGCTTCTGGAGATTTTCCTTCGCTTGGTGCTGAGAAAGAAAGTTCTGGAAAAGGCTCAGGGCCTCAAGGTATCATTTGTCAACAATCAGAATTATATTTGACATAATGTGATACTGTGTTTCACTTACTGGTTTGTCTTTGCCATTTAAAAGAGTTCCATTAGAATGTACTACAGACTGATGAAAAATTGAGGGTTTCACTGGAAGTATATATTTCTAAATGTATCCTGTTGTTATTGCTTGTTTTTGTTAAAAGCAAATATCAGAGTAGGTGAAGTCAGAAGGTTGTGCTCCATAGGAATGGAAAAAATGTTTCAAATCCGACTATTTAGAGTCGGTATTTTGGGTCTATTTTGGGTCGGTATTGGCTGCACACCTTTTTTATCGCAGAGTGGTACCCATTCTGTGGTTCCAGGGGATTGTATGGTCACTTAGATTGTATACAGTGGTGTAGTGCTATAATGGATACACATACAAGTATTTGAGTCATCTTACATGGTACTTAAAATCGTTTATATGCAGACTATGGCCTTCATACTCGTCCTGGATCGTCATCTGAACAATCTGCAGAAGGGCGACCTGTAGATTGCATAGAAGGTTCTAATTTTCGAATCTATTTTGTCATCTTTTATTTTCTGTGAATAAGCTGCATAAGTGTTTCCTTTACTAGAAAACGTAAATTATTTAGAATTGTGGCTGGCTTAACAGAGTAGCCTGGTGCATTCCACATATTTTTCCTGTATATAGATAATGGAGCTCATGCTGATTTGTTCCAACCTTTTTCTGTACTATATTATCAGAGTCTAACGTCTCTTTTTTTGCAGATCCTAATGTACGGAGTGGAGATGGCAATACCTGGAGAAATGATCATCAACCATATTGTGAATCTAGAACAGGACATGGTATAGAGGGAGGACCCATTGACTGTCGTGGTCCACAAGTATATCCTAATGCTAATATTCCTTACCACCATTTTGACACATCACATGGCCCTCCAGTAAGTAATCATCCAGGTGCTGTTTGGTACCAAGGGAACCATCCGTATGGTCGCCCAATGGGTCCTGCAGGATTTAACATGGATCCATTTTCATATTATCCCCCTCAAGTTCCACCTGGTCCTGGATGTAGTGCTGGTCCTAGTCAACTTCCTAGTGCAGATATGTTCAGAGCTCCAATTTCTGATCCTGGTGTCCTCCCTCGTATGCCGATTAGGCCAGGATTTTATCCTGGCCCAGTGCCGTTTGAAGGCTACTATGGTCCTCCCATGGGGTACTGTAATCCAAACAATCGAGATATGTCTTTTGCAGGTAGGCCAGCTGGTCCTTATGGTTATAGCATGCACTCTGGTCAAGGCCCTCCTAGCAATTCAGTTGCTTTGGAACAGTTTGAGCCTAGTCATTCACAGGAAGCACGGGGACCATTCAAGGTCCTGTTAAAGCCACAAGATGGAAGGTTGACGAGAGATGAAGCAAAGAGGGAAGAATCTGATGCAAACAGATTCCAAAATTCTGACAAAGTAGGGCAACACACACCATCTTCAAAAGATGACCCAAGGGAAGTCAGAAATGATAGAACTATGGGAAGAAAAACGTTGGTTTCTGGTTTAGAGGTTTCTTCTGAGACTGTCAAGTCAAGGCTACCAGAGAAACAACTAAAATCAGGGCCATGTGGTGAGGTACAACTTAAAGAGGATGGAAATGCTGCATTAAGAGATTCTACTTTGATTCGGCAAATTGAGGGCATAAATGCGAGAACTAAAACCATTGATGGTGGCCAAATTTCATCTGTCTCTAGTGGTGATGAGCAAGGAGTTAAATCTCGTACAGTCAATTCTGGGAATTCTGTAAATACAGTTTCAGGAAGAACGCCTCAAACTAAACATACACGCAATAGTAGGAACCCTGGACACTATGACCAGGGGGAACCTGCCACAAATAAAAACACTGAAGAAGTTATTGGTGGAAATACCGTATTCAGGTCAGTTATTCTTCAATACGCTTGTTTTCCTGTTTCGTGTTGGTAGTAACTAATATTTTAATTTCCAGGAGATTTAACCAAGTGGCCCAGGGTAGAGCAGATCATCCGAGTGAAAGAAGAGTGATCAATAAAGACAGTGATGGTTCACATAAGAAAGCTATATCCGGGTCCTCCTGTGGCAAATCAGCTGCAAACTCAGAGAGCGTTACCCAGGTCATTGTAGGGAATACCTCTGTTAGGGAGCCAATCAAGAATCCTGGGTCCTATCCCTCAGGGAAGATTAGGCGAGAATTTGAAGTTTCCACGGACACAAAAGGAGGCCAGGTAGATATTTGTTCATATGATACGGGTTGCTATTTTTCTTTCTCTACTCTTTTCTTGTTATATTTCTCTGGTTCTACTAACTGTTTTGGCATGCTCTCTTAGCAGCATTCTACAATGAAAGATTTAGCCTGGCAGCGTGCTCAACAGATGTTGAATGAGGAGGAAGAAAGAGCAAGAGAGCAGCAGGCTAGGGCTCTGGCAAAACTTAAAGAGTTAGATAGACGTTCGGTTGGTAGAACAGAGATAACTGATGCTATTCCATCTCCAGAGGCTATCAGTGAAGGTGTTTTAAATCCTCTATCAGATTTGCCTGCAACGTCAAGCATGACGATGGAGTCAACTAACACCAAAAGGAAAAGTAATAGAAATGGCAAAAGAAGGCATAAGGTTGAAGAGACAACAACAGTTAATGCGTCAGTAACTGAGGTGGGGAAAGAAATAAAGTTAGGAGATGAGTCAATCGTGACCGGGAAGGCAAAATTAGCTGAATTGGAGTTGGGCTCATGTTCGGGTCCAAGCACAGACTGTAAAGTGTCTTCTAGTTCTGCCGAACAGAGAACTTCCTTGACTAATAAAGTGTCCCAAGGCAGAGGAAGGAGCAATTGGAAGTTTCAGCATTTGCTTAAGACACAAAAAAACTCACAGGGGAATAAGCCTACCGAGAAGTTTCATGGCACCGATGCTGCTATCTGGGCGCCTGTTATTCCTCAGCAAAAAGCTAATATTCCCCCAGATGATACTAGTCAGCATGCTGTTTCTGAGTTTGGCGCCTCCTCCAAGAGTCCAGTGCAGACTCATTCTATAAATAGAAGAGCGGAGATGGAAAGATATGTACCCAAACCCATAGTAAAAGAAATGGCCGAGCAAAGTGAGAGTAAAAAAGAAATAGCGGCTACTGACATGATCCACGGTACTGCGCAAAAGAATGGTAGCGGATCTGAAGGTCATAGAAGTCGGCAACCTTCTGTTTTAACTGAGGAGAAACCTGGGTGTGCTTCAGAGTTGGGACTCGGGAGTGGTAGGCAGAGTAAAGCTGGTAGAGGAGTGCATGGATCATGGCGCCAACGGGGATCTGCAGAGACTGCTAAAACCTCAGAATATGTACAGTCTCCAACCTCGAATCAGCCCAGCCGGAGATCTAACTCAAATCGCCAGACTGATAAAAGTGATGTAGTTAAGGAGCAGACTATGTCCACTGATGATGGGTGGAATATGATTCCTGAACCAAACAACTCTCCTTCTGAACAGTTTGATCCAACCAGTGCTCCTCATGTTGGGAAAGTTCAGGGACGGGCCATAGCTTCCAGAGGCAATAAGGGTGGTGGAGGGTATAATTATGATGACCACAAAAACAACAATAATACGGATTTCAATAAACTTCATACGCAGCATTACGCCTCTGGGTTACGTCAATCAGGTCTGCCTTCTTCTTCAAAGGAAAGTCGTGGCCCTGGGGTTCATTCATCTTCTCAATGGAAACCCAAGACACATACAGATAAGTATGGTGGACCTGGAAATGCCATTCATGAAGCTTATCGATCTAACAAAAATGAGTTTGCTAGAAAAGAGGAAATGGCATCAGTTGGTACACACTCAGGCCAGAGTCAACGGGTCGGAAAGGGGCAAGAGAATGTGCACCATGGGAAGCTGCCTGCAAGCAGGGACAGGCAGAGGCAGAGTTCGCATTATGTGTACCAGCCTGTTAGGCCACACAATAATTATGGAGAACGAAATGAAGAAAAACCGAGAGAGAATTCTCAATCAGCAGGAGGACAAATTCACAGCCACCCAAGGAACGGTGGAGAACGATTTTACCAGCAGCAGCGAAGGGGCAGTGTTCAGAGAGACTCTGGTTAGTGGCTGTTGGGGAGTAAAATAAAGTAAGTTTGGCATCTTTGTTATTAGGTTTGTACGAGCGGGTGCGATGAGCTTGTTGAATCATTGTTTGGGTACTCTGCATGATTAATGGTTAGCTGAATGATGTTGCAGTATGTGCCGGTCAGACAGCCATTTTCATACTGCATCTGAAGTTAGCCTTTGTAGGAACAATCCACGATTGACTTTAGTTTTTCTATGTTTTGTTTCCTTAGGCTTCCAGGGAAGCTAGTCGACATTAACAAATGCAGAGTTGTATCAGAGTGTAACATAGTGGTGACATAACCTATATTGCTTTAATATTTCCGTTTGATATTAGCCGTTTCAACCTAAGCTTCAGAAGGCAAACATTGCTTCAAATTTAACAATTAATCAAATCGGCTTGCGTCCCTATTGAAATCTGATCCTATATCTGAATTAGAATTGGGATTCATCAAGCAAATGGAAATCGGAAACACAAACACAAAACAGACTTTCCTATTAAAAAAAAAAAAAAACAAGAAAGGTGTGGATCCAAAAATCCGTAATTGAGAATTTGTATAAGAGAAAGGAGATTTAGATTTAAATCCTTGTTATGAACATAAGATGAAACTGACTGAGAATAACGAATTTGTATTAATATGATCAAAGACCCAAGATTAATACAAAGGGTTTAAATGAGATGGAAGATCAAGAAAATTAAACAGCTCATAGCAATCTAGTGTAAGGTGATTTTGTGTATGTCTAAGTGAATGAGATTGAAATTGGCTTCTTCAAAGCCAGCCTTGCTGTATTTATAGCACGTTGGTCATGCTCAACCGCTCTTATATTGCCGCAACATATTCTCATCACGATCCTAGATATTCAGCACAACCTCCGAGTGCATCTATTATCTACGAGCTCCTCTTAAGTCTGTAGTTCTCAGCTTCTCCTCGCAAAATCAGAACATGGAATAAGAAGACCATCCATTGGCCAACATCCTAAAGGCTAAGGAAACTGTCCTAAACCTCCATGATTTTTCCCTTCAGCAAAGTCGGTCTTAGGCTTTCTCTTTGGAGATAAGGAAAACTTCTTAAGTCTTCGGGCTTCACCTTTCATAAAGTCGGTTCACTTCATGGACCTTTATCCTGAGCTGGTCTTAGGCAAATACTTGTCACTTTGCCCCGTATGTCTTCACTGATCCGGTGCATTGTGAGTTTGGCTCAATCTTTATCTTCAGCCTTCTAGTCTCTTTGTCAGCCTAGAAAGCATAAACAAAAAAAAGGAGAAACGACGACAATGTTGTGGAAGTAATCAAATGCCGGTCTAAAGGCAAAGTCGTCTTAGGCAAACGCTTGAGAGCAAAATAGAGGAAATTTTTTGTTTCTATGTTAGCTAATCCTAATTCTAATGATTCTTATATTGTAGAGTGAAGAAGGTTTTTAGAATGCAATAGAACAAATTTGTTGTTTTTGGTAGTAAATAAATTTTTGCGAAATAACATGTACAGTATTATTAACTCACATAAATGCATTGACCTAATTCATTAAAGAAAAACCTGCCTATTAATCTAGTAGCAATTATATTTATTACCCCAATGTCCCAATTCTTCTTATCCGGTAAACATTATTGCCATCATCAGTAAACCAAACACTCACGCAATTTATAAAATTCTGGTTGAGCCGTCCGGTCCTCAACTTCCACCTTCGTTCGAATCTCGCGTTCGATCCGTAATCGTAAACTTTCACTTCCGTTCCTTATTCTTCACAGATCCTCTCATCTTCTTCTTCTTCTTCTTCGTCTTCTTCTCCATCTCACACCCTCTGCAACATTCGATCCGCGTCTCTTTTCTTTCTCTTATCGGTTGATTCTCAGGATATCTAGGGTTTACGAGGACAAGGTGAGCTTCCGATTCGAGATTTATGTTTATCGCGCAGTACCATGAGAGAAGACGAGTGACTCATGATTGAGTCTTCGTTTCGTTCTGGCCTGATTGCTTTTGATGTAATCATTTAACTCCGGTGCTCGTTGTTGCCTAGGATACATTAGATTTTGGCTATCTTATTGGGCGATCATTGACTCTTTCAAATGTTACGATTCTCGTCTAACGTTTCGTGCTGCTGTCAATTGATTGAATATGGTAGTCTCATGGTTTTCGTTTGTTGGTGTAAAATTATTGTATGAGCAGTCGAATTCTGATGGATTGGTTTTTGTCTAGTCTCTTGTATGTAGTTAGGCTCTGGCTCACTTGAGTTATTTGTGATTTTAGGGTTTAAATTCCATAATTGACATAATTTTGGGTACAGGTTTATCTGTAGCTGCTGAATAAATGACCTCTAGCTCGGCAGGAGATCGAAGGTTTCTCTTCTTTTCCTTAAATTTCACTCTCTTGTGGTTTTTTATCATGTTCCTTTTACTGCTTTATGGCTCTTTCTTGCATTGCTACTTACATTTGGCTGTGCGAAAAGCTAAGAATATTTTTTCAGTCGGTGTTTGTATATTGGCCATGACTAAAGAATATTTTTCTGTGTACTTATTATGTAACAAAACCGTATGATTTGCATAGCTTAATGGAGAATAATTATTAAAAGTATGTGTAGAATGATTGGAGCTGATTTCTAGAATATGTTAGCTGTATAGTTGTTCCTCTTACTTTTGCTCATTTCCCTCTGTTAGAAGTTTATTTCTTGTGAAGTTTAGTGATCATGGAAGTTAAAGACAAAATTAACTTCTCAAAAATGATTTGCAGATGGGGCAATACCAAAAGAAGTGGCATGACTATATTAGGAAAGGTTGCTGTTCCAAAACCTATAAACTTACCAAGCCAAAGGTATTTAATGTTTCTTCTCTTTGTTTTCCTATGTTGGTGTAAATATTTTTGTAATCTTATCTCCTGACTTCCTCATATTCTTGCATTAAGGTTAGAGAATAAGGGCCTTGACCCAGAAGTGGAAATTGTTCCAAAGTAAGTTTTCCTGTTTTAAAGGCTACATTTCTTTATTGTCCTCATATGATAGATCTTGGTTTATATTCTGTTTCAAAAATATTTTTGTAGGGGAACGCTTAGCTGGGGAAGCAAGTCCTCACTGAATGCATGGGGTTCATCGTCGTTGTCACCGCAGACTGATAATGGGGCTAGTTCGCCAACCCACTTCAGTAATCGCCCTTCATCTGGTGGAACAGGCACGCGACCATCAACTGCTGGCAGTGATAATGCGCACGACTCTTCCAGTGGGTGGAATTCGAACTCTCGGCCTTCATCAGCATCTGGTGTATTACCATCTACTCAGATATCACTTGTTTCACAGCGTCCACATAGCGCAGAAACAAGACCTGGGAGTTCCCAGTTATCTCGCTTTGCGGAAGCCGAGCCAGAGAATTCGTCCTCGCGGGTATGGTTCTTCGCTTTAGATTTTTCCTCTGTTTTTATGGTCGCCTGAGCACTATTATTCTTGGTATTTCTACTCTGTTTTTTGAGATCTTGTTACTTTTCTTTGGATTAGTTTAGGAAGCATACAACAAGTGTTTATATGCGCCAATGAGTACTCATAGTTGTCTCAATTAAATATCAACCAATCGAGAGAGAAGTTTTGTTGTTTCCGTGAGAACAAGTTTAGGATGTTGCATTTTGTCAATTATGCTGGATGTGCATGTCTCTTCTAGATTACTGATTCTCGGAGCCTAAAATGTTACACCTTAGAGTGCTGCAATTATTCAGTAAGCAACTTTAAAATCTGATCAATAAATGGAGCTCCAATGCAACAGTTCTTTATTATTTGACTATAACTTTAATCTCTTATGGGATAACTGTGTTCAGTTTCGTCAGCTCGAAATAAAATATGTTGAATTTGTTGTCAACAATTCTTGAAAATTATTGTTTGTTTTTTTTTATTTTCTCAAGTTTGGTATACATCTTCTTTCCTTTTCTACAGGGAGTTACTCCATCCAAGAACGATAGTTTTTCCTTGGCTTCTGGAGATTTTCCTTCGCTTGGTGCTGAGAAAGAAAGTTCTGGAAAAGGCCCAGGGCCGCAAGGTATCATGTGTTAACAGTAGAATTATATTTGACATAATGTGATGCTGTGTTTCACTTATTAGTTCCGGTTGTGCTATTGGTTCGTCTTTGCCATTTTAAAGAGTTTCCATTCGAATGTACTACAAAATTGAGGGTTTCACTGGAATCTGAAATTAAATACGTCTAAATGTATCTTGTTCTTATTGCTTGTTCTTGTTCAAAGAAAATATCAGAGTAGTTAAAGTCAGAATCTAGGGTGCACATTTTCTGTGGTTGTAGGGGATTTTAGGGTCACTTAGATCATGTACAGTGGTGTAGTGCTAGAATGAATACAAGTATTTGAGTCATATACAGTGGTGTAGTACTTAGAATCTATTAATATGCAGACTATGGGCTTCATATTCGTCCTGGATCATCATCTGAACAATCTGCAGAAGGGCGAACTGTCGATTGCATAGAAGGTTCTTATTTTCGAATCTATTTTTCTAAGCTGCATAAGTGTTTCACTTGAAAACGTAAATCCTTTAGAATTGTGGCTTATCAGAGTAGCCTGGTGCATTCCACATATTTTTCCTGTATATAGATAATGGAGCTCATGCTGATTTGTTCCAACCTTTTTCTGTACTATATTATCAGAGTCTAACGTCTCTTTTTTTGCAGATCCTAATGTACGGAGTGGAGATGGCAGTACCTGGAGAAGTGATCATCAACCATATTGTGAATCTAGAACAGGACATGGTATAGAGGGAGGACCCATTGACTGTCGTGGTCCACAAGTATATCCTAATGCTAATATTCCTTACCACCATTTTGACACATCACATGGCCCTCCAGTAAGTAATAATCCAGGTGCTGTTTGGTACCAAGGGAACCATCCGTATGGTTGCCCAATGGGTCCTGCGGGATTTAATATGGATCCATTTTCATATTATCCCGCTCAAGTTCCACCTGGTCCTGGAAGTAGTGCTGGTCCTAGGGGTAATCAACCTACTAGTGCAGATATGTTCAGAGCTCCAATTTCCGATCCTGGTGTCCTCCCACGTATGCCGATTAGGCCAGGGTTTTTTCCTGGTCCAGTGCCGTTTGAAGGCTACTATGGTCCTCCCATGGGGTACTGTAATCCAATCAATCGAGATATGTCTTTTGCAGATAGGCCAGCTGGTTCTTATGGTTATAGCATGCACTCTGGTCAAGGTCCTCCTAGCAATTCAGTTGCTTTGGAACAGTTTGAGCCTAGTCATTCACAAGAAGCACGGGGACCATTCAAGGTCCTGTTAAAGCCAGAGGATGGAAGCTTGACGAAAGATGAAGCAAAGAGGGAAGAATCTGATGCAAACAGATTCCGAAATTCCGACAAAGTAGGGCAACACAGACCATCTTCAAAAGATGACCCAAGGGAAGTCAGAAATGATAGAACTATGGGAAGAAAAACGTTGGTTTCTGGTTTAGAGGTTTCTTCTGAGACTGTCAAGTCAAGGCTACCAGAGCAACAACTAAAATCAGGGCCATGTGGTGAGGTACAACTTAAAGAGGATGGAAATGCTGCATTAAGAGATTCTACTTTGATTCGGCAAATTGAGGGCATAAATGCGAGAACTAAAACCATTGATGGTGGCCAAAATTCATCTGTCTCTAGTGGTGATGAGCAAGGAGTTAAATCTCGTACAGTCAATTCTGGGAATTCTGTAAATACAGTTTCAGGAAGAACGCCTCAAACTAAACATACACGCAATAGTAGGAACCCTGGACACTATGACCAGGGGGAACCTGCCACAAATAAAAACACTGAAGAATTTATTGGTGGAAATACCGTATTCAGGTCAGTTATTCTTCAATACGCTTGTTTTCCTGTTTCGTGTTGGGATTAATTAATATTTTAATTTCCAGGAGATATAACCAAGTGGCCCAGGGTAGAGCAGATCATCCGAGCGAAAGAAGAGTGATCAATAAAGACAGTGATGGTCCACATAAGAAAGCTATATCCGAGTCCTCCTGTGGCAAATCAGCTGCAAACTCAGAGAGCGTTACCCAGGTCATTGTAGGGAATACCTCTGTTAGTGAGCCTATCATGAATCCTGGGTCCTATCCTGTGGGAAAGATTAAGAGAGAATTTGAAGTTTCCACAGACGCAAAAGGCAGCCAGGTAGATAATTGTTCATATGATTCGGGTTGCTATTTTTCTTTCTCTACTCTTTTCTCGTCATATTTCTCTGGTTCTACTAACTGTATTGGCATGCTCTCTTAGCAGCATTCTACAATGAAAGATTTAGCCAGGCAGCGTGCTCAACAGAGGTTGAAGGAGGAGGAAGAAAGAGCAAGAGAGCAGCAGGCTAGGGCTCTGGCAAAACTCAAAGAGTTAGATAGACGTTCGGTTGGTATAACAGAGATATCTGATGCTATTACATCTCCAGAGGCTATCAGTGAAGGTGTTTTAAATCCTATATCAGATTTGCCTGCAGCGTCAAGCATGCCAACGGAGTCAACTAACACCAAAAGGAAAAGTAATAGAAATGGCAAAAGAAGGCAGAAGGTTGAAGAGACGACGACAGTTAATGCGTCAGTAACTGAAGTGGGGATAGAAATAAAGTCAGGAGATGAGTCAATCGTGACCGGTAAGGCAAAATCAGCTGAACTGGAGTCTGGTTCTTGTTCAGGTCCAAGCTCAGACTGTAAAGTGTCTTCTAGTTCTGCCGAACAGAGAACTTCCTTGACTAATGAAGTGTCCCAAGGCAGAGGAAGGAGCAATTGGAAGTCTCAGCATTTGCATAAGAAACAAAAAAACTCACAGGGGAATAAGCCTACCGAGAAGTTTCATGGCACCGATGCTGCTATCTGGGCACCTGTTATTCCACAGCAAAAGGCTAATATTCCCCCAGATGATACTAGTCAGCATCCTGTTTCTGAGTTTGGCGCCTCCTCCAAGAGTCCGGTGCAGACTAATTCTATAAATAGAAGAGCGGAGATGGAAAGATATGTACCCAAACCCATAGTAAAAGAAATGGCCGAGCAAAGTGAGAGTGAAAAAGAAATAGCGGCTACTGACATGATCCAGGGTACTGCGCAAAAGAATGGTAGCGGATCTGACTGTAATAGAAGTTGGCAACCTTCTGTTTTAAGTGAAGAGAAACCTGGGTCTGCTTCAGAGTTGAAACTCGGGAGTAGTAGGCAGAGTAAAGCTGGTAGAGGAGTGCATGGATCATGGCGCCAACGGGGATCTGCAGAGACTGCTAAAACCTCAGAACATGTACAGTCTCCAACCTCGAATCAGCCCAGCCGGAGATCTAACTCAAATCGCAAGACTGATAAAAGTGATGTAGTTAAGGAGCAGACTATGTCCACTGATGATGGGTGGAATATGATTCCTGAACCAAACAACTCTCCTTCTGAACAGTTTGATCCAACCAGTGCTCCTCATGTTGGGAAAGTTCAGGGACGGGCCATAGCTTCCAGAGGCAATAAGGGTGGTGGAGGATATAATTATGATGACCACAAAAACAACAATAACACGGATTCCAATAAACTTCATACGCAGCATTACGCCTCTGGGTTACGTCAATCAGGTCTGCCTTCTGCTTCAAAGGAAAGTCGTGGCCCTGGGGTTCATTCATCTTCTCAATGGAAACCCAAGACACATACAGATAAGTTTGGTGGACCTGGAAATGCCATTCATGAAGCTTATCGATCTAACAAAAACGAGTTTGCTAGAAAAGAGGAAATGGCATCAGTTGGTACACACTCAGGCCAGAGTCAACGGGTCGGAAAGGGGCAAGAGAATGTGCACCATGGGAAGCTGCCTGCAAGCAGAGACAGGCAGAGGCAGAGTTCGCATTACGTGTACCAGCCCGTTGGGCCTCAAAATAATTATGTTGAACACAATCAAGAAAAACTGAGAGAGAATTCTCAGTCAGCAGGAGGACAATTTCACAGCCACCCGAGGAACGGTGGAGAAAGATTTTACCAGCAGAAGCGAAGGGGCAGTGTTCAGAGACAGTCTGGTTAGTGGCCGTTGGGGAGTAAAATAATATAAGTTTGGCATCTTTGTTATTAGGTTTGTACGAGCGGAAACGATGAGATTGTTGGATCATTTTTAGGGTACCCTACACATTTGATGATTAGCTGAATGATGCTGCAGTATGTGCCGGTCATAAGCCATTTTCATAACATAGGAACAATCCATGTTTGACTTTAGTTTTTCTGTGTATTATTTCCTTGGGGTTTCAGGGAAGCTAGACATGAACAAATGGAGAGTTGTATCAGAGTGTAACATAGTGGACACATAACATATATTGTTTCAATATTTCCGTTTGATATTAGCTGTTTCAGCCTGAGCATAACAAGGCAAAACATTGATCCTATTATGATTGGGTTCATTAAGCAAACGCAACCAAGACACTTGATTAATTTAAAAGTTTAACTATTTTAAAATTTTAATTAGTTATTATAAGATACGATCTTGAACTCTCTTATTGTTTATTTAATTTTTTTAAAAAAATTTAATCAATCATGTTGGGTTTAATCATATTATTTTGACCGATTTTCTATAGGTTATATTAGTATCGAAGGGTGAGACTCATTAATCGGATGGACCATCAATCCACTACGAAGGTAAAGGACCAACTTTCCTCATGTTTAGAAATAGGATCGCGACTACCACTTCACTTGAAGATATTTTTCACATCATTCATGTGGTGAGAACTAAGTGGGACTAGGCAAATAAAATCTTATGCCCCGTCTATAATTTTATGTTTACATCTTTTTTACTTCCACTTTTTGTATTTCTTCCTAGAATTTTAACCCTTAGTTTAAGCAATCTGATGAACTATAGGAAATAAGGTTTATACTCATAAATTCGACGAAAATTCAGAAAATAACCATATAAATGACATGGTTAGGATCCTGCATATTATTAGACACAAAATGACTAACCATTTGCTACCTTATTTCCTGTTCTTTTTTTGTTTTTTTCTTTTTCTCTTCTCCTCTAGAAAAAACAAAACCAAAATCAGTTATAATTTGTTTGTCCTTAGAATAATGGCTTTGGTCCTTAGAATCGGTTTTCTTCTTCATAGTGTGCATGTGTAAAATTTTACAAAAATAAATATTGTTTAAATGTTTTGCTTTGTGAAATCATTGAACGAGAGATTCTTAAATTATATGTAGGTGCTATTTTTTTTATGAAAATTAGGTGAATTTTATCCATTGAATCGAATATCTAATAAATAAATTATCAAATATTTAGACACACAATAAAACAAGAATGTTGGATTTCTGATTCAAACGAAATCCAGTGTTATTAGTTTTATGATTTTAAAATCTATATCAAGATTAATTGTTGACAATTGATTTATCATTAATCAATAAATATCCTTATATATGTCACAACAATTTAATATTAAACCTAATTTACAAAAGGAAAATACCAAAACTCTTAATAAACTTATTAACCATATCACATGACTCTAAATTAGATTATCTAAAAAATCATTGGATCTACTAAACTAAAGTCTACACCTCATTGGGTCTTCTTTCTTTCATCCTTTTTGAAAAAAATCTTTCTTTTAATACCATTTATGTCTTTAACTGAAAGACATTTGTGACTTATGATATGGTGGTGGGGCCCTGTCATTGTGTCATCTTTCTTTTATTATATTTTTTTTCTGTTAAAGGTGTTTTGATATTATATATACTAGAAAATTACCCGCGTTATACGCGGGATAAAATAATTATCGAATAAAATCAATAGTTTTAGTTAAAAGAATATATTATGAAGAATAATTATACATAACCTAAGACTTAATTTATATATTTGAATTTTGTGATTATTTTGCATACAAATGCGTTTCACCCATGAAATAATTAAACCAACAAATTTCATTAATAATTATATTTTTACTTGTACGAAGGTGCATTTATGAAAAATTAAAAACATCTACTTGTCAAACAAAACAGTAAAAACATATTTTTACATGCTCACATATTTTCAAAATATAATAAATAGTTTTATTTTATGTAATCAATTTTTTTGGGTATATATGTTAAATTTTTGTTCACATTTAATTCTATGATTTAAATCTATAATTTTGAAATATTTTAATTTTGGCAAGTTGAAAATTTCAAAAATTTTAATTTTAGCAAGTTTAGGAAGATTCAAATGTGTTTGGTAATTAGAGTTATAGTAATCAAAATAAGTATATTTGGAATTAAATGTGTTTGACAATGAGTATAAGATAATAAATTAAATAAATAAAAATAAAGAAGAGACAAATTGTGGGGATGATACCTAAGCAAAGTGTTTCCAAAATGCTTTTCAAATAATATATAGGATTGAAATAAATTGAAGAAAAAAACAAACCACCCTCAAACATTGGAACTAACTAAAAATTGAACACAAGGATGGCAAATGTGTTGACACTATTTGTTCTCCAAATACTCATGATCCTCTTACTTACCGGTTGGATTTCTCTCTGGATCATAAAACCCACAACTCTATGGATACAATCTTGGCGTCAAGCCGAAGACACCATCAAACATACTTTCCTCGGTTATTACGGTAACCCTCAACTTAACAACCAATCATCTCTTACTTTAATTCCATATTATCACTGATTTATGAAATAATCACTCATAAGGTCTCAACTTTGCGGTATTCTCATTCCCTCCTATTGCTCTTTGTATGATTGGACTCATTTACTTGAGTTTACTGTCTCAACACCATCGTCCAACAAGGTAGTAGCATTTCAGTCTCAAGTCACAGTTAAAAGAAAGTTGAGATCAATATTTTGAAGTTGTATTTTGTTTACTTATTTCAATAACGAGTCGTAGAGGAGGGAGGAAAGGAGCTATAACTGTCTCAAGCCCAGCCATTATCAATAGCCTCATTGGAATCGTGTCTTGTTTCGAAATCCTTGCTCTTGTTGTATTCGCGCTCTTTCTATCTTGGACCTTCTATTCTCGTGTCTCTAACGACCTCAAGAAGCTAACACCTGTCAAAACCATGAATCTTGACTTGTAAAAATTCTCTCCAAATCCATAAATTAAAGCCCTTCTATAGAAACAGTTTGTTAAACTTTGTTATGTTTTCAGATGGCAGCTTAAGTACTTTAGAGTTGCTACAAGGTTCGGTCTATTAGCAGAAGCATGTCTCGCTCTGCTTCTTTTCCCTGTCTTGAGGGGGCTCTCGATGTTCCGGTTACTCAACATTCAGTTTGCAGCTTCTGTAAGGTATCACGTGTGGCTTGGGACCGGTTTGATCTTCTTTGCTTTTGTTCATGGTGGAAGCACCTTGTTCATATGGACAATTACTCATCACATTGAAGAAGAGGTAAATATACAATAAGTTAGCTTTTTCTTGTAAATATTCTTGAACAAGTGTTACTGACACTTGTTTGGTTTAATAAAAACAGATTTGGCAATGGCAGAGAACGGGTCGGGTATATGTAGCTGGAGTGATCAGTCTTGTTACAGGAATAGTGATGTTGATCACATCACTTCCTCAAATTCGAAGGAAAAAATTTGAAGTTTTCTATTACACACACCATTTGTATATACTTTTTCTTGTATCTTTCTTGTTTCATGCTGGTGATCGTCACTTCTACTGGATTCTCCCTGGCATCTTTCTCTCTGGATTCGACAAAATACTTCGGATTGTTCAATCACGGTTTGAAAGCTGCATTCTTTCTGCCCGTGTCCTCTCTTGTAAAGTCGTTGAGCTTGTATTGCCAAAGGATCCAAGTAAGTAAGTCTATATTTATGATTACACATATGTAAGACAATTGCTTTAATTACTCTGGTGTTTTACAGGGCTTAACTATGCTCCGTCTAGTTTTATATTCGTTAACATTCCATCGATATCGCGGTTTCAATGGCATCCTTTTAGTATCACATCAAGCTCGAGTGTAGATAAACACACAATGTCTGTTATGATGAAATGTGAAGGACAATGGACAAATTCTGTTTATAACAAAGTAGAAGAAGTTGGAATTTCTGATATAAAGATTAGCAACATAGCCATGAGAGTAGAAGGTCCTTATGGACCTCCTTCGGTAGATTTCCTCAGGTTGCTAAAACACTCTCCACATCAGCTCGATTTCCGTATAAGTTTTTTGAATTATTAGGAGGTTCTGAGCCGAAACCCGTAACCACAACATGTATAGTATTAGAAGTTTCAGTATATTACCTACAGTGAAAGTATTGATTTGTTTGGCAGGTATGATAATCTGTTTCTTGTGGCGGGAGGAATCGGGATTACGTCATTTCTAAGCATCTTGCAGGAACTTGCCAGCGAACATCGACTCAAATCTCCCAAGAGAGTGCAGCTTGTGTTTGCGGTTAGGACATTCCAAGACATTAACATGTTGATTCCGGTATCCTCTATAATCTTCAACCCAATCAACAACTTAAATCTCAATATAAAAGTATTCGTCACCCAAGAAAAAAATTATTCCAATGGAACAACAACATTGCAAGAGTTCTTGGCTCAGTCACAAGTTCGGTGTATTCACCTCGAAACCGACAAGGACTATTCAAGATTCCTAATTCTTGGACCTGAAAGTTTCAGATGGATGGCCATATTAGTACTTATAACCATGCTTATATTTGTCAGCTTGCTTATCGGTTTAAGCCATTTCTTTATACCTACTGAACACAAGAATCATTCACCGTCTATGAAATTAGCTGCTTCAGGAGTAACCAAGACAGCTAAAGAAAAAGTTCCTTCTTGGATTCCCGATTTGGTTATCATTGTCTCTTACGTTATAGCCATAACAACCGGAGGTTTAGCTGCAACTATTCTACAATGGAGACGACAACACGGTGAGACACCAACAATGTCTAAAGAAGAAGTAAAACCACAAGAAAAAAGCTTCACCGAGTTAACACCAGTTGATTCAATTGAGGAAGATGTGATACATACCGGAGAAAGGCCGAAATTCGAAGGTACTGGTTGATTAATTAAATTTCAAAATTTTGAGTTATCATTATGTTACTAAAATTCTATGTTTTTTTTTTTCTCTTATTAACACAGAGTTATTGTCGGAGTTTGAGACGGACTTGAGAGGATGGTCGTGTATAGGAGTGTTGGTATGTGGACAGGAGACAATGAAAGAAGCTGTGGCATCGATGTGTCGCCAACGATCGCAGTGTTTTGGAGTAGAAAGTTCCGGAAGAAGCCGCATGAAGAGGAATCTTAAATTTCATTCCCTTAATTTCAACCTCTAATCTCAAAGCCTTTTTCCAAGTTTGTATCGTTAGTTTCTTATTATCTCGTAACTTTTTCCAATTATATTATTTTTGAGTGTTGTATCGTTACTTTTATCTGCTTGGCACGCCCGACCCAGAAGGCAAGCAAGAGAAACGACAGCTTAGGGTCTCAAATGTAGAGGGGCTTTTTTTTAATTTAAATCATTGTTATAGATATATTTTAAAAAAAAAATATTAATGTTTTTTATAATAAAAGTATTTATAAGGCCTTTTTCAAACACTTTTGTAATGTTGGTGGGCCTCCTCTTGAGTCGAGGTTTGAACAATTCGAAATGTATGAACAAACATTTGGGTTTTTGTTTGATTTAAAGAAGCTAACATCGGCAAGTGATGATACTTTGAAAAAATCGTGTGAGAACCTGGAGATTTCTTTGAAGCATGGTATGCATTCTGATATAGTTGTTGAAGATTTGTTTATGGAACTAAAAGTCCTGCGAGGAGGATTACCAAATGAGGTTCACAAGCCTATCGAAGTGCTTGATTTTTTAAAAAGAATGGAGGGTTGCTATCCAAATACCGCAATTGATTATCGCATATTATTGACCATTCCGGTATCGGTTGCCACCGCAGAAAGAAGTTTTTCGAAGTTGAAGCTAATAAAGAATTATTTACGGTCTACCATATCACAAGAGAGGTTGAATGGGTTGGCTTTGCTATCGATTGAAACGGAGATGGTGGAAAAACTCGACTACGAGAGTTTAATGAATGATTTTGCAAACAAATATGCAAGGAGGGCAATCTTTCAAAAATAAAGTTTTACTTTATTGTTGTTCTTATTTTCTTACAAACTATTTGAATTTATGAACGTTTTTATGATGTTTTAAAATGTTTTTTACTTATGTTGCTATTTTTATAATATACGAAAATGACACTTTTTAAAAAACTTGCATAGGGCACCTACAAACATTGGACCGGCACTCCTACTTGGTGTATACTAAGTCAGGGGAGGATATGGTCAAGTAGGACCAACCATTTGGTTATTTTGATTCATGGAGATGGTGGTCTTGCTTGACAATGGCCTGTGGTTATTTACGATTCACGGGAGTTGCTCGTGAAACCCACTACTGTTGTTGGATATAGTGGAGTTAGGAAAAAGATGACAATGACGCGCATTGGTGATCTGTTGAAGTTTTCGACAATGTCATTGCCATTTCTCTTATCTTTTATTCTGCATTCCAGTTTACAAAAAGAAGCTTATTAACAATCGAACAATCAACTAAACCAATCCTGATGTATACACCAACATTAACCAATACTAAACCGGATATGTATCTTATTATATAAATGAGAGTTCTTATAATTCTAACTCACGAGATCGCGACACGTGTTAAGTAGTTGTTTAGATTGTGACACATGTCAATTATTTAAATATGTAAATTTTTTAATACCAAAATTATTAGTTACTCAAAAAGGAAGAATTTAAAATGGAAAATAAACAATATATAAATGAGAGATCTTATAATGGTAACTCTCACGAGATCGCGACAAGTGTTAAGTAGTCGTTTAGATTGTGACACATGTCAATTATTTAAATATGTAAATTTTTTGTTAGTTACTCAAAAAAGAAGAAATTAAAATGGAAAATAAGCGACACGTGTTAAGTAGTCGTTTAGATTGTGATACATGTCAATTATTTAAATATGTAAATTTTCTAATACCAAAATTGTTAGTTACTCAAAAAGGAAAGAATTAAAATGGAAAATAAACAATATATAAAGGAGAGTTTTTATAATTGTAACTCACGAGATCGCGACAAGTGTTAAGTAGTCGTTTAGATTGTGACACATGTCAATTATTTAAATATGTAAATTTTTCAATACCAAAATTGTTAGTTACTCAAAAAGGAAGAAATTAAAATGGAAAATAAACAAGCATAAAATAAAGATAAAGAAAATTTGGTTAGTGGTATGTTTAGTTTACGAAATAGCATCAAAGAAGGATCGTCAAAATATGTACGAATGGTTTAGTTATTATATCAAATTGTTTAATGATTTAAATCATATTTATATATATCAAGTATGTATACTTTAGTAATTTCCAAATTCTTCAAACTATATGAGTTATGAAACTATATTTTTCAAATTACATATGAACCTATAATTTGAAATATTACATTATCTAAGTTTTTTTTTTTGTCAAAACATTAAGTAAGGATTTGAATTAAGAATATAGTATATAATAAGTTAAGGTTTAAATTAAGAATATGGTATGTTTTTCTCTAAAATATTTTAAACCATAATTATTTACTATAAATCAATTAATCTTCGCATCACGAAGGGTTTAGATCTAGTATCTAATATGTTTGCAATTTGATTCTACAAGTCATTATGGATATGGTGGATGGTAGAGAAAAGATTTCAATCACTGATATATGTCATATTTTGCTTTTTATTTTATTTTACTAAGTATTATATAGGTTTTGACAATTAAAGCAGCAATCTAAGTCTACGCTAATTGGTTTTGGCAATTAATTGCTGCTTGATTTTTTTAATTTTATTTATGGACTGTTTACAAAAATTTGGAGCATTATGAACAAACAAGGAAAACAAAACATTTTCAAGATAGGACAAAATGGAGATGTTCCCACACTTGATCGAGCTTATATATTACCACAAAACAAATAGCATATCCGATCATGGAAACACGACAGTTTAATCTCAAGGTATGTCCAATCTATAAAGGATTGTCCGATGAAGGTTCGAGAAGGAGGCAGTCCAGAGAAAGAAATGATATCAATCGATCACCACATCACCAATGTTGCATCCGATGTTTTGACATGATTTTAAGTTTTCAAAACGATCGACTAATCATACGAGGCAATGGATCGATCATCCAGTTCGAGAAAGAAGGATTTTTTTCTTTTTCGATCTTATCTCTTAATTTCAAAGAGATAATGCAAGCTGATATGCTCAAATTGACCCTAAGAGCTACTCTCTCAAATTAAGAGATCAATGCAGTACTTTAGGTATCGAAATCCACAGGGAATCAATGAAACACAATAGATTAATAAGTTTAGACTAAGCTAGGCAGGATGATATGAATTCAAGTAAATCAAAACAAGTAATTAAACAGTTGTGAAAATCAATAAAGAGAAAGCGCTAGGCACAGGGAAATCTCCAGTGAATCAGAATTGCAAATATGATAAGATAGTTAGGAATATTAAGCTCAGTTCACGAACATAATCACGAATATAAAACCAATCAGCTTTCGCTGCAGAGATTATCTATGTTCAGATCCTAGAAGACCAAATTTCTTTGCGAATCCTAACAATATAAACAAGCATTAATGTTCAGGTTCAATTGCTCACAAGACCCTACACCAAATTTCTTTGCGAAAATGAATTTTGCTCATCAACGTCTAGTTCAGGAAATCAATCAAACTGTCGTTTCTATTAATTATCCTAAGATCAGATTTCAGGTCATGAATCTAAAATCAGCATTAATCACAAGACAAGATGAAGAACTTTCTAAAGATATTAATCCTATGCAATAAAGATCAGATCTAGCAAATCATCAAACACCTTTGAAAATCCCTAAACCTAACAGGGAAATTACCCACACATGATCAAAGCAAAAACCATTCTATTAATTGAAGATATCTCTTAAACAAAGATAAAATAAAGCATAAGTCTAAACAATGACTTAAAAAACGTATTTATACAGGTTCTAAACCGTCATAGATCACAAAAGTAAACATCTGGAACTTCTGGGCAAAAACGGTAAATTTCCGAAAAGTGGCTTTCCGTGTACGCGCAGGGTGTCGATCGACACCCAGGGATGGTGTCGATCGACACCAGTCTCTGAAATCCATTCTTCACTTGCATTTTCGACGTCTTCTTCCGTAATGCTCCAAAACTCCCAGTAAACATCTTTTATTCTCCAAACGTGTAGAAACCTGCAAAGACTCTAAAACCAATGGAAAACACAACAAAGACTCTATATATTGGACTTATATCATGGTCTAAACTGGGTAAAAACCATGATATATCAACTCCCCCAGACTTATCTTTTTGCTTGTCCCTAAGCAAAACAGTGTACTCACTCCTTCTAGATCCACATACCTGCAAAGTCATCCGATGATACTTCGATGTGTCCCTAGAAGTATAGTAGTCTTCCAGAATGATTCCAAACTCCTTAGAGAATCTCAGACTTTCAGTCGCAAACCCCTTTCATTACTTAGGTGCGGTCTCATCGAGAGAATATCGATCGCTAGAAGTTCTAGACTCTTTACCTTCCTGTAACACTTTCCTGCGTTTCACCCTCTCTCTTCTCTCCGTAACTGTAAATCCAATTAAGGATTATCATAGAGATGCATTGCCCTTTGTTGAACTTTTATGGGACGAATCTAATGAGTTCACAAAGGAGATACGTGTTTACGCATCATCCCTTGGTTCACTTAGAAACTTTTAGTTTCCCTTACAACATGCTTTCCGTGAGGTCACAAAGGAGACACGGGTTTACGCATCATCCCTTGGCTACTTGGGCATGTTGCTTTGATGTTTTAGTGAAATTTTTTTTTATACCTTTGCATCTCTATGAATCACTAGACCGCGCTTAGTACTATTGTTCCTTGTGAGAACAGGGTCCTTTGCGCTTCTTTTGGTCTAGGAACAGTTATAATCATCATATGGGAAGAAGTTTCAGAGCGGTCCATCCTCGCGTTCAAGTGTTGGAAGATGAATCAAATCCTGCGATAACCAACGCCCTTGGCAAGAAATTAAAGTTCATTAGGGGCGGGGTCTGCAACTTCTTTCTGGCGTTCTCCAGAAATCTGAACTCGCTCCGTTAGACTGATCCACTTCCAGTTACCCACCTCAGTAAAACCAGCCAACTTGCATTGGAAATGGTCCTTGAGTGCTGTTCAAAGCAAGTTGGGAAGAGGAGTTTCGACCCGAATAAAACAAAAATTTTTGAAAAACACCATAAAAACTCAAAAGAAAACACAATAATTAGCAACTACCTCCCCCAGACTTAAACAACACTGTCCCCAGTGTTATTAAGCCTAAGATCGGTGAATAGAAATAGATAATAAACGAAATAAATTGAAAACGGATGAAATTTTTACCTGTTGGGGAGTGGTGTCGATCGACACTGTTGAGGGTGTCGATCGACACCCATGATTTGGGTCTGATCGATCAACAGATCGATCCACTGTTCATCCGCATTTTTTTTTTTTTTGATCAAATCTGAAACACTTAAACTTAAAATAAAAGTTAGTAATAAAATAAATTTAAAACAAAAATAAAATACTTACTAGTGGGTTGCCTCCCACTTAGCGCTTGTTTTTAGTCTGTTAGCTTGACTGTTTTGAGGAACTTCAGATATCTGGTGGATCCGCACTCTTCCATGGAATGATTCCAGGAAAGAGTTTCTGCGTCTTCTGCACCATCGCGTGAACGATCACCTCGCCTGTGTCTTTAAGCTCAGGAGGAATGAGAATTCGCATTTTTAAGAACGGTTTTGAAGTCCTTGAACGCTCCTTTGGAAATCCTGTAAAATCATCAAAAGAAAAACCAAGCTTTCGAGGAACTCGTTGCTTGCATGAGCGTGTAACCGCTTTTTCAACTTTAATGAAATTGGAAGAGATAGAATTAAGTACAGGAGGTTCACACCTTTTCTCAATGGGAGGATCGTGGGATGGGATAAGTGGAATGACGTTCTCAGCAACAGATGAAGGACTAGACTCCAGCTCTTTGATTGAGTCTTCATCTTCTAGAATTTCCACTGAAAAAGTTTGACCATCGATGCTGGATTTTCTCCTGGTGTTCTCCATGTCAAAATCCATGACAATATCACCTAAATCAAGCTTTATCTTTCCCTTCCTCACGTCTATTTGAGCGCCAGCAGTAGCTAAGAATGATCGTCCTAAAATCAGAGGATCTTCAGGCTCATCGTCGTATTCCAAAACCACAAAATCAGCAGGAATAATGCAATCCTGAATCTTGATAGGCACATCTTCAAGAATTCATTTTGGGAATCTCCTAGATCTATCAGCTAGGAGAAGAGACATCCTAGTTGCCCTGAAATCAGTCATACCCAGTTTAAAAGCAACAGAAAATGGCATCAAATTAATACCAGATCCCAAATCACAAAGAGAATGAGGAAACTGCCATGTCGAGATTAAAGAATAAAGCACGAAGTTTCCTGGATCTGGTAGCTTGACTGGAATCCTGCTCTGAATCATGGTGCTTACTTCCTTTGAGACTACCACGTCCTTCTTCTTCTTTTTAGGAACCGGAGTCGTGTTCAAGAGTATGGCTCTGATGTCTCTGGTCAGCAGCGCGCCTTCCTCAGGACTAATACCATTCGCTGCAAGCCGCTTGACATATCTTCTAAGCGCAGGAGAAAGCTTTACCGCATCAACAAGAGGCATTTCTACCATGATCTTATCAATAATTCTCTTGCAAATCTCCTCCTCAACCTCCTGCTTAGACCTTCTAGCTCTAGGAAAAGGGACTGGAGGCTTGTAGACGTTTTCCTCTGAAGAAATCGCGATTGACGCAAGATCTGGCTCTATCTGGATGTGGTATCGATCGATACTATCCTTAGTGTCGATCGACACTAGCTCTGTTTTCACGATCTCAGATGACTTCCCGAGTGGTGTCAATCGATGCTCTGGCTCAGTGTCGATCGACACTTGCTCTGCAGTCCCGAAAATTGCATCGAACTCCGCGAAATAATCCTCTTGAGTGCTTAGAATGGCATTGCAAGTGCTCTTGGGGTTAGCATCAGTCTTCGCAGGCAGATAACCCTCTTGTCTCTTGATAGAATTGGCGGTCTGAGCCACTTGAACGTCCAGCTTCTTGACATGAGTGCTTAGCGCTGAAATCTTTCCATCCAGATCAGAATACATTGCATCCATCTTCCCATTGAAGCTCACAGTCATCTTTGGTTGGCCCTCTAGGAGTTGTTCCAGCATATTCTTCACCTCATTGCCTTGCTTAGGAGGCTTCTGATAAGACGAAGAACCGTAGTTTCTGTTGTAATTGTTGCTCTGGAAGAGTCTTTGATAAGACGATCCATATCCCTGCTGATTGTTGAACTTCTGAAATCATGAACTATTGATGTAGTTCACATCCTCTACAGTTTCAACTTCCTGGGCAAACTGGACAGCCTTCTTCCCAGCTAGAAGACTAGTCATTGTATCTAGCTTCTTGGTCACCTCAGCGAGCTGGTTGTTGGTGATGCTCTTCCGAAACTGGCTTCTCTCGAAATCAACATTCTTCGTGCTATTGTTGGTAGACAAGTTCTCGATTAGACGCAAAGCAGTATCTGGAGAATTTGTGTTGAAGTTCCCGTGGCTCGCAGCATCCAAAGTCGTAGCAAACGTCAACGTGATTCCTCTGTAGAAGATTCCTAGAAGCTAAACCTCTGTGAACCCGTGGTGAGGAAAATCTCTCTGATAGCCTTTGAATCGATGCCACGCAACCTTGAATGCCTCAGTATCACCCTGCTTGAACGTCGTTATCTTCATTCTTAGCTCCTCAGATCTCGCATCGTCAAAGAATGTGCTGAGGAAAGCATTCTTTGTGCCCTCCCAAGTAGTCAATGAGCCCGGAGGAAGAGTCCTCAACCAGTAAGACGCATCTCCAGCAAGCGAGTATGGGAACAGCTTGCAAAAGATGTAGTCGTTGGACACACCATTAGCCTTGATGCATGAGGAAGACCATGGAAAGAGTCTTGAGCTACGAGGTTAAAGTAGGCTGGCTTCACCTCGAAGTCGTTCCTCTGGAAGGCAGGAGGAAGAATCGCAGCTCGATTCACATAGAATTGGTCCGGACGATTAAAATCAGCAGGTGTTCTTGGTCTATCCTGGACATGGTTTCGAGCAACACCAGGCCGGGTGTGTAATTGCCTTCTTACCCTATACAAAAACATGTCTCATATATCTCAGTTTAATGACTTATGGTAAAACAAAAAGAGTGCTATAACATTTTCAAATTCAAGTATTGATTTGATTTATGCACCTTGAGTAAACCATTAGGTCTAAGACATAAGCAGGCGATGCACAGATACCTCCGTATGGTTTGTTTGCCTCGGCTTGCTTCTTTAACATATTCACAAGTGTCTCGCACCTTGCGAATCTTGGAGCACCGTTAAGACCGCCCTGTGATTCATCAAAGAAGTTTGGTTTTCATTTTTGTTATTAGCCAACGAATCACAAAACTTTCTTCAAGATTTATAAAATGTTCATCTATTACAAGTTAACTTTACTCACAGGCAGCACAATGAGATCGAACGACTTCTCTGCAACCTCTTCAAGAAGCACCTCTGCTACTAGCTTAGCTTTGCGAGATCCTACAACTTCCAAACTGTTACCAACTGCGGCAATCACAACATTCGCTTTTGCACGCCTCAGGATATCTACAAGCACAGTAGCTTCAATTTCATTTGAATCCTCTGTAATGGAAACGAGAACGTGGAACAGACAAAAACATTATCTTTCTGACTCATAAACAGTTTTGGATAACAAAATACAAAAGCTTTACAAAATCAAAGCATGCTCTTAGAAATCCATTTGAGCATCAAACAGAAAATGGTGGAGAGGCAATCAAATATATACCTGTGGGGTATCTTCGAATGACCAATTCGTTTCATTAAGCTCGGTAAAAGTAAACTCCTCGCTAGGGTTAGGACGAACCAACTGATTTCAAAAGGAGAACAAGTAAGTCTAGGAGGAATAGAGAAACGAAGTTTGATCACCATAGCGTAATTACTATGCTGGTTCTAATAGAAATATAAATCACTGAGATCTCTGTCTGTTTCCAAGTTTGTGAATAAAAAGTGGCAGAGACAAAGCATACCAAGATAGTAGAGACTTGATCAGCTTTCTCTTTCCCATACAACTGCCCCACGAGCGTAATGGAGAATTCAATGGTGGTTCCTGGTCCTCGACTTGTCACTATCCTTCCATCTATCTCAACTCTAGACTCACTAGCAGTAGCACAAGTAGCCGCAAGTTTCTCCATGAAAACCGGGTAACCCGTTGCCTATACGAAATGCCAAGGTAATCCATACATTAGCAACAAGCTGAAAACAGAATTTAATAACGTTCTTGGATACTATTCACTTACTATTTTGTCCTTAAGTAGACCCCAAGTACCAAGAGCCAACGCAGGAGCACAACATATAGCTGCGTTCAATCGTCCATCTGTGTCTTGTTTCTTTACCATATTCTCTAAAGGTTTACAGTTTTTAAGAATCTCGCCTCCTGGAAGCCCTCCCTTTTAGCAGACATAATCAAAAGAAGCAACCGAATTCGAAACAAGAATCATTTCAGAGGACAAAATTGGCAAAACTAGCTTATCGAAACTAAATTAAGAGTGCTTATGGATAATTAAAGCATAATTCCATTAGTGATTTTTGGATAAAACAAAACAATTCGCTCTAATCATCTCCTTAATCTCAAATTTAAGCCACATATTAGCAAAGAGGCTTACGGGGAGGACATTAAGGTCGAAAATGGAGTCGGTAATATCAGAGAGGAGAGTATCGGCGACCATTTTGATACCATGACAAGCATCAACGACGACCTGATTCTCGACGGAAGCCACCGTCACGTCAGCACCGACTCGTCGTAACACGGTGATCATCGCCACCGCTTCTAAAGGCTCCGTACCGTGAGCAATAGGAATCAAAACCTAAATATTCCCCCAAGAGAAACTACTAAATCACAACAACAGAAAAAAGGAAAACAATCAATGACCTCGTACTGTTTTCGTAGATGGAGGAGCCATAGTTGCAAAGATCGTAGAATCGTACTGGATAAAATCATAATACCCACTTTGTTTTTGGTAAATTTAGACGGCGTCTAGTTGGCGAAAAGGTATTCAAACGATGAGATAACGTCCCGGTTCGTAGTTTTCTGCAAGCGTTTTAATATTGAGTAGGGGTTAGAAATAGAGAATCCTTTTTGAATTTTGTGTAATTAATGGAATGGGAGGGGTCATCTCATTTTTGGATGAAGAATAAAAGCCTTGGGAGAAATCGAATAAAAAGGATTGAGGCATTCAGGTACATGTTTGGGTTCGGATCAGATATTTCAGATTTTCGGGTATTTCGGTTTAGAGATATAATACCCATTCGGGTATTATAAAACTTTGGATTAGGTTCGGTTCGGTTTCGGTTAGGTTTGAGTCGGGTACGGATTATCCATAATACTAAAAAATTGTCGAAAATATTTAAAAATTACTCCAAAAGTTTATAATTACCTAGCTTTCTTTTTTATTTGGTTCAATTTAATAGTTGTTATTCGAATAATCCAAAAAATACTCTAAAAATAACAAAAAAAATTTGTAATTTTACAAATAATAACATAAATTGGTTATTTTTAGCGAAATATATATACAATAAACGAAGAAAAAACTCTTAAAATTACATAAACTATATGAATACACCCAACCTTAACTCTAAATATATTTAGGTTTGTTTATGTTTTGTATATTTCGGGTACCCGTTTGGTTATCGGTTCAGTTCGGGTTCGGTTTCGGGTTTTCGGTTTTAAGTATGGAGGATCTGTTCGGATATTTTAAAAAATCGGTTCGGGTTCGGTTCGGGTAATTTTGGTCAGGTTCGGTTCGGTATTTCGGTTTCGGATATTTTGCCCACCCCTATTATTGAGTTAAGTAGAGTAAACCGGACAAAATTCTGAACCGGGAGATGTTTATGATTGTATAGTGTTCCAAATTTCCGATTAATTATGGTAGTTGTTGGAGCTGGATTTTACCATTAGAAATCCGATCTATAAAGCCTAAATATAATCATACTAAATTATATTCGATATTGGGGCTCAGGCCCAGAACCGCGTTAAATTCGAATAAAGACCAACATATATTTTTAATTTGTTGGGCCTAAATAATCGATCCATCTACCGCCGAAGCTGAAGATTCTTTCACCATTCTACTCAGCAAGGAGAGACCAAGTCAACGCCGCTCAACGGTTCAAGAAGAAATCTCAATATTTTCGGAGGATATATTAGAACGTGTCCGAGAACTCCGGCAACGAGAAGAGATTCACGGAGTTGAACCGTCTAGCTCTGAAGAGTATAAATAGCTAGTCCTAGTGCCAAAATGCCACTTTAGCTCATCGCCTTTGGTTTGGTGGAAGCTATCTGGAGCTGAGCTCTGTGAACACACGACCGCATGCGTCACAGCTCCGGCTCAGCGTATATGTAAATGGTGTATTGGTCAAAGGTTTTCTCCAGCTGCGGGATCAACGTTTTTGGTTGTCTCCATTCCATTAGCTGGTGTTTGTATAGGGTTACTCTGGGAGTTTTCCCACGAGTATCGCTTGTCTTGCCCTCACTGCCATAGCGGGCTGCGTCTTATTCAGTGGGGAAGGAGGTGGTAATTATCCTTCGTTCTCCTGTGCAGAGGTGTTTTGCGATCTCGGACCAGCTGGATCTGCGGTCCATGACTTCATCCTTGGGTTAGGGTTGAACGTTGGATGTCGCGCAGCGGTTGTAGGGGTCACGTACATCCCTAAGAAGTCTAGCTGCCGTCTCAGGGTTGTGCTCCTGGAGGGAGTCGATTCTTTGTTGACCGTCCGAGAAGGTGGGAGCCCCTAAGTGATTGATTAGGACATTTTATGGAGTTGAGCCACGAATGTCCTTTCTTGCTAGTCAAGGCGGGCTACCACCGTTTAGACGGTCAAATCTTGGCACTGCGTTCGCTCCACCGGAGTCGATAGCATTCAGCGCATTTCTGATAAGTCTTCTAGGGAGCGCTCCCTCCGTACCGTGGAGAGCAGCGGGATCCCCCTAACGAGGCGCCAACGACGCTAGCTGAAGTTGTTCCACCAGTGGTCGAGTTGCGTAGCCAGACACTTTGCGGCACTAGGGGTGCATGCACGATGGTGGTAACCGTTGCGGAGTCGGGCTGTGTGCTCAGATTTGCTGCCTCTGCGCTCACGGGAGGATCCTCAGCCGGGAGCACCTGATTTTGGTTCGATCTAGGTTAGTCGTTGGCCGCAACCTGGTTCTGATTTGATCCGGGCTGGTTGTTACCAACTACCTCGGATACGTCTCGGGTTTCTAGATCGACAATCAGTGAGTTGTTGATCTAGGCTGACTCTTGAGCGTTAGTGGTATCCATTCCCGTCGTGGTGGATTCGAGGTTAGACTTTTGTGTATGATGATTGTATTTCCTCCCCTTAGTCGGCGCCAAATGTGGAAGCTAGATTCTGCACTAAGAATTTATAAGTGAATTCGGAAAAAAAAACTTTAGTCCTAAGAAATGTCGATAAATCTAACTAAACTCGAGACTAAGATAACGAAAAGTAGATTTATATTGATGAATGATCAAATATACAAAAGAACTTTAGCTAGAACATGTGTGATGAGCTAAAGTGTGATAAAGTGTCTTCGTAAGAAAAAAGTTAGTCATTTCGGCTCTAGAGCTAGTTATTCATTATCCTCTCATCAATATAGCTTAACGATTCAGCTCCATGAATCTCTCATCGTCGCCGGAGATCTCGGACACGTTCTGATACACCATCTAGAAATGTCGGGATCTTTTCATAAATCGTTGAGCGGTGCTAACTTAGTCCATCCTCCCTGAATTACTCGGTCAAAGGATCTTCAGCTCCGGTGGTTGATGGATCGGTTATTTAGCCCCAACAAATTAGAAGGATTTACTAGCCTTTATTATGTTCAACACGGTCCTGGGCCTAACTCCCAATATCAAATATTATCTACTTTGATTATATTCAGGCTTTATGGGCCGGATTTCTAGTGGTGAAATCAAGTTCCAACAATAATATATTATACGGAATAAAAATTCCTAGAAAGAAAGAAATCACAACAATTTATGATTTTTCCTTTTGAGAAATTCTCTAAGATACCACTAAATAAAGCTTTTGTTCGTTATATACCATTAATTTTTACAAGTTCCTTAGATACCACTTTAAAAAAAAACTCAAAATTTCCAAAAATACCATAAACACAAGTGATTTTTAAAGGGTATATAATTTAAATTTTTGGGTTTGGGTTAACTATTGTACAATTAGGGTATAGTTTGTGGGGATAAGATGTAGGTTTAGGGTTTAGGGTTTAGTTTTGACCATTTGAAGCTAATTTTAATTTTGTTGTATTTTTGGAACATTTGAAAAAAGTGGTATCTAGGGAACTTTTAAAAATTGGTGGTATGGTTGGAATTTGTTTTTTTTTAAAGTGGTATTTATGAGTATTGTTTTTTTTCTTTTTTTTGGATTTATAATTGTTAATTACGGTGACACAATTAATTGGCCCCACAATTAATTCAGCTTTATATTTTTTATGATTTAATTAATTTGTTTAATTAAAATACACATGATCTATTTTAATAGGCTAATTAAGAGGGGGTGAATAAGTTAGGTTCACCTGGTTCCCCACATAGGTAAACTGATATATCATGATTTTTACCCGTTTTAGACCATGATATAATCTGATTTCTTGAGTCTTTTGGTGTTTTCGAGTCTTTTATATTTATTATTATGTACAACGATGTTTGGAGCTTTATTAGTGTTTACTGGAGCATTTTAGAGCATAATGGAATGAGCAGTCAAAGTCGCAAGTTCGGATTGAAGATTTGAAAGCAGTGTCGATCGACACTGATGATAGCATCGATCGACACCAAGATTTTGGTCGTGTCGATCGACAGAGGAGAAGGTGTCACTCGACACTACTATTTCCAGCGACCAGATTTCCAGATTTGGAAGATTTCCGTTTTGCGTCTGAAGGCCCAAATGTTTGCAATAAAGCCCGATACGTTTTTGTAACCTATAAATACTTATTTTCAGCCATTGTTTAGGCTAAGCTTTATTTCTAAGAGATATTTTATACTAGGATTTTATTATTCATGTCTATGTCTGAGTAATCTCCTAGTTAGGTTTTAGGGATTTTCAAAGAATAATGAAGTTTTATTAGAATTTATTTACTATTGGGATTTGCATATCATATTTATATATTCTTCACCTTGATTGCTTTGAATTCTGATTTAGGCCTGAATTGGATATCCTAGGTTGTTTAGTAGATGCGACAACATTATTGAATTTTCTGAACTGAATCACAGGTGAGCAAAATAACTATTCGCAAAGGAATTTGGCTTAGTAATTTTGTGAACAATCGAACCTGAATTTAAAGCTTGTTTAGATAAATCTGATTTCGCAACGACAGTTGGTTTTCTAGGGTTTAAACATAGATAGTATTTGCAACGACAGTTGATTTACTTTACAACAGTGTTTCGAGTTCTAGAATCGTGCATCATAATTATCCCGATAGTAACTTTATGCTTCAATTCAGAATTATTCCTGCGAATTCCGTAAAGCTTAGCGGTTCTCTTTTATTGGATTTAAATCACTTGCAATCATCCTGATCTACTGTTTTCTGCAATTTACTTTACAACTTTTCTGCTTAGCATAATCTGAATTTATTAATCTATTGTGTTTATTTGATTCCTTGTGGATTCGATAACCCTAAATACTACAGTTATCTCTTAATTTGAGAGAGTAATTCAAAGGTAAGTTTGAACATATCATAAACCCAAAAATTGCCCCTTTTTTTCTAAGTATTGTTAAGGTTTTGACAGTTAAAGTAGCAATCTACAATCTACAGTCTACACTAATTGGTTTTGGCAATTAATTGCTGCTTTTAATTGTTTTATTTGTTTTGTACTGTAGACTGTTCACAAAAATTTGGAGCATTATGGACAAAGACAAGGAAAAAAAACATTTTCAAGATAGGACAAAATGGAGATGTTCCCACACTTGATCGAGCTCATATATTACCACAAGACAAAGGGCAAATGTCAGCTTCAAATACCAAAAAAATATCATGGATTCTTTTTGTTTATAATGATAATATGTTGTTTTAGTTGATATTATTTTTCTTTTAAAGCATATCCATTCTTTTGCTAATTTTAGTGAAGATTTTAGATGTCTACGAAACAAGTTCTTTATAATAATGATAATATATTATACTGAATAAAAATTCCTAGAAAGAAAGAAATCACAACAATTTATGATTATGATTTGTTTCCTTGACACACGTTAATGATTTAAACAAAAAAAAACAGCTTTGAGTAAGACAAATAAAACTCTTACTGTATAATGTCTTTATGTCTCAAATAAAACAAGGAAACAAACCCAATGTTTTGAAAAATAATTACTCCCTCCGTTTTTTATGTTGTAGAAAAAACAAATATTTTAAAAAAATTGATTTTCTACATTCTCAATGCATTTTTAATATAAAGTTAATGATGAATTGTAAATTTCAAAACACATTAATTGGTTTTACTGAATTATTATTGGGCCAAAGTTATAGAAAATTATTGAGTTAAAAAAATAAGATATTTATTAGTAAAATTTAATATATTTTTTTAATAGTTGGGAAAATTCTAAAACATCAAACAAAAGAGAACGGAGGAAGTAGAAGATCTTATGTGATTCTGTCACTATGGCTCAAATTTTGATGCCTCTTTTTTTATTCAGATTTCCCAAAGATGCTTTCTCACTTCTGAAACTTACAAAAAAAAAAAAAAAAACTACTTGAGAATCGTGTCCCACATATCCACTAAAGCTGAAACGGTTTCGCACTAGCGTTTAAAAATCGAAAACAAATCATAAAAAGCCTTAAAATTGATGAGTGAACACGAATCTCTGAACCGACCCATCATCCCAATCATCTCTTTCCGTGTCACTCTCTTCCTCTCCCACGTTTCTCTTCCTCTTCCTCTTCCCTTTTATGGGTTTTAACTTCTTCTTCACTTTTCATCTCAAGTTTCGGTTTCTCTGATCGACGATGAGGCTCTACGTCTACGTCTTGCAGGCGAAGGATTTGCCGGTTAAAGAGACGTTCGCGAAGCTTCACGTTGGGAAGCACAAATCGAAGACGAGATTTGCTGGAGATACTCCGCACCCGATCTGGAATGAGGAATTCGTGTTCAGAATCAGTGACGTCGACGAAGGTGACGATGTTGTTGTATCGGTTTTTCACCATGAACAGGACCTCTCAGGTCAGTCGAATGTCTCCACGGGGCTAATCGGTAAAGTTCGGATTCCGCTTTGTTCCGTCGCCGGCGAAGAAAACCAAACGCTGTTACCGACGTGGTTCGTTCTCGAAACGCCTAGTGACGGCAAGTTCGTTAACATTGAATGTGGTTAGTATTTGATTCCCTATTGATTTTCGTTTTAGGAAACTCGATTGATTCTGCTTGAGAACTTCCGGATTGAGATTGGCGAATAATGGCTTACCACTAGTGATATTAGCTTGAGATGATATATGAGAATGTGTTTGGTGTTTAGAATGGTGTTTTCTGGTATTAGGTGAGAATTTAAGTCTCTTGGTTTATCCTGGATGTATGAACTTTACCTTTGTATGGCAGGAAAAATCCTTCTGAGTTTGTCTTTGCAAGGGAAGTGGGAAAGTATCCCTGGAGACAGAATTGGTCATGATAAGCAGGATATCAACTTGGAGAGCGGTAAAGAACTCGAAGGACCGGGTAAAGATTTGGGTTCTTCCGCCAAAGATGGGAGACGACGTAAACACCATGAAGGGAAGCAGATAATGAAAAACTTTGTCAGCCAGATTGACAAGCTTTTTCATAAGAAAGAGGAAATCTCTAAAAGACTCCATGACGACTCAGCGGGAAATAGTGTACATTCAAATTATGAGGATGCCACGGACCAGTCTTCTTCCTCTGCTGCTACTTGTACTATCTTTGAGGAAGGCCTTGACATGATGCAGTCTGGTGACAGCGAACAGGAAGAAATGCCTGAGAATCTCCGAGGGGGAATTCTTCTTGATCAGATATATTTAGTCTCACCTTGCGATCTTAACAAATTTCTTTTCATGCCAAACTCGCAATTTAGGAAAGAGTTGGCTGAAGTTCAAGGTTTAACAGATGTACAGGAAGGGCCTTGGACAATGGTACAAGAAGATAATCCTCGTCTAACACGGGTTGTCACATACATGAGACCTGCAACAAAGTTGGTCAAAGCAGGAAAAGCTACAGAGAATCAAGTTTACCGGAAAGCGAGTGGGAAGCAGTTTAGTGTTTTTGTTAGTGTAAGCACACCAGATGTTCCCTATGGAAATACCTTTAAAGTAGAGTTGCTTTACAACATACTACCTGTAACAGAGCCAAATGCTGATGGGGAATCTTCTCGACTGATTATATCATGGGGAATTCAATTTAGTCAAAGTACTATAATGAAAGGTATGATTGAAGGAGGTGCTAGGCAAGGGCTGAAAGAGAGTTTTGAGCAATTTTCTGATCTCCTCGCTAAGAATTACAAAACTCTGGATTCGGCAGCGATATTGGACAAAGAGCAGGTTATAGCAACAGTGCAGTCAGAGCAAAAGACTGATTTTAAATCAGCTTTTCTATACTTTTGGAGTTCCTCTGTCGTCTGTGCTCTTCTTTGTTCGGTTTATGTTGTGGTACATATACTGAACTGTGAGCCCAGCAAAATCCAAGGACTTGAATTCTATGGGCTTGATTTACCTGATAGTTTTGGAGAGCTCTTCACTAGTGGAATACTAGTTCTTCTTCTGGAGCGTGTTTATATGATGACAGTCCACTTTATACAAGCTAGATTGCATAGAGGTGTAATGATAGTTACTCTTAAAAACAACATCCAAACTTGTTTTACTTGTGCAGTCCAGTTGAATTCTAGTTTTTCTTTTTCTGATTTCAGGAAGAGATCATGGAGTCAAAGCCAATGGTAAGGGCTGGATTCTGACAATAGCTCTAATCAAGGGAACAAACTTGGCTTCTGTGGAAGCAATAGAGCTCTTTGATCCTTATGTTGTTTTCACTTGCAATGGGAAATCAAGAACAAGCTCAGTCAAACTTCAATCTCAGGATCCTCAGTGGAATGGTAAACAAACTTTTTTTCTTGGCTATCTCTTCAATTTCAGTAAAATCATGTGTTTCCTTTTTCTATCTTTCAATTTCACTATAATTCCTTTTTATCACCTCCATACTTTATAAATATATGGTGTGGTTCTTGCAGAGGTAATCGTGTTTGATGCAATGGAGGAACCACCGTCTGTATTAGATGTGGAGGTGTTTGATTTTGATGGTCCATTTGACCAGGGGGCCTCTCTTGGGCATGCAGAGATCAATTTCTTGAAACATACGGATGATGAACTTGCAGACTTGTGGGTTCCTCTAGTTGGTCATCATGCTCAAGCGTCTCAGTCGAAGTTGCAGTTGAGAATTTTTCTGGAAAATAAAAATGGGGCAGAAACAATGAAGGACTACTTGAGTAAGGTGGAAAAGGAGGTTGGAAAGAAGGTAAACATTTTCATCTACTGTAATGAAGTATTATTACTTGGTCTATCTTTGTGACTTGGTGTGGTTGCTTGAAAAACCCTTCATTATTTTCATGTGCAATCCTGAATGTTCTCTTAATGTATGTGTGAACAGTTGAATATTCGGTCTCCTCAAAAGAACTCTGCTTTCCAGAAATTGTTTAGTTTGCCCCATGAAGAATTTCTTCTCAAAGAATATACATGTTACTTGAAGAGAAAACTCCCTGTGCAGGTTTGCGTCTGTTTTCTTTTCCCTACCTAATTGTTGAACTAGGTTTCCCTGGTATACAGAAGAAATTTCTTGGAGAAACGAGAATAGAGATACATTAGGTTTGAATGGAAACTAATAAAAGAATTTCTATTGTTGACAGGGAAAGCTCTTTCTCTCTGCTAGAATTGTGGCGTTTCACTCCAATTTATTTGGACACAAGACAAAGTTTTACTTCCTCTGGGAAGATATTGATGACATCCAAGTGCTTCCTCCAACTCTTGCTTCCTTAGGTAGCCCTTTGCTGCTCATTATTCTTAAAAAGAACCGAGGTCGTGATGCAAAGCATGGGGCTAAATCTCTGGATGAGGAAGGGAGACTTTGGTTCTATTTCCAGTCATTTGTGTCATTTGATGCGACTAGCAGGTACTTGAAGCAATATGGTTTACGTGATTATGAACCTTGACAAAACGCAGAACGATTAGTTCACTGTTTGTAGCTTGTAAATCTGATGATCAATGAAAATGGCAGGACAATCATGGCTTTGTGGAAAACGAGGACATTGAGTATAGATCATAGAGCACCAATAGCAGAAGAAGAACAAGATGCAGAAGATTCCTTACTCTTGCCTAACGATGTTGCAGTTGTTTCAGATGGGGATGCATCCAAGATGTCGAAAGTGTACACGTGTGATCTACCTTGTGATGTATATCTTTCACTCCTCATGTTTACTTCACGCTCTGGGGAGATGACCATTTAACTGGAGTGAGGATCGTCTTGAAGATAGTACTCTTAGAAATTGATTCAAAGCTCTTCTCTTGCAGGTAGAAATGGTTATGAAGATCTTTGGTGGAGGAGAAATGGAGCGTAATATCATGGAGAAATCTGGATGCCTCAGTTACGAGAGTACAACATGGGAATCTAAAAAACCGGGGGTCTATGAAAGACGGCTTTCTTACAAGTACAACCACTATGTTTCCGTGTTTGGAGGCAGAGTCACCTGCTCACAACAGAAATCTCCAGCTCCAAATGATGAAGGCTGGATCTTGAATGAGATTGTGGCTCTCCATGATGTGCCGTTCGGGGACCATTTTCGTGTAGGCCTTCTTATTCGTCTGTTGTATTATAAAGTCCATTTCATAGCCTCTCTTGAAACAATGTTTCGTGACAAATGACATTGATGAATGTAGGTTCATCTAAGGTACGAGGTGAAGAAAGCAGGAGTTGATTGTAAAACAAGCAAATGCGATGTTTATCTGAAGATCAGGTGGCTCAAAACAATCAAGTTTGAGCAGAGAATAACCAAAAGTATAATGGAGAAATTCAGGAATCGATTAAAGGTGATATTTGATTTGTTCCAGAAAGAATCTGTTGAAAATTCATCTTTGACACTTCTATGATAAGAATAAAATAAAAATATATACATGTTTGTTGAATTAATTTTTTTAAAAAAAATCTCAAGCATAATTTGTCGCCTTCATTTGCTCCCATTCATTTCGCTTGCACGTGACTAAATTCCCAACATAAGAGGGAATAGAACATGAAGATGTTTGGCAAGGGGGTGTTCCATATGGATTCGGTTATACACTTTGTTCACCACAAACCAGGGCGGCATGTGTTTGCACACGGTCTCAATTCTTATTCAATTTTTTGGTAACTAGGTTTTTGATTTCAAAAGTAGTTGAAAAGGCCTGTATTATCAAATTTAGCACATGGTCCAAATACTATTTGAGTCGGACCGGCCAGAAACAATAGATTTTTTTTTTTTTTTTTTTGTCACGCAGGAACAATAGATAAAAGAAGTGAAGATACATATAATGGAGCTCTAAAAGTAATGAAAGTTTTTTATTCCAGCAGATCTAGGCCATTGTAGGGACGTACCCAGATCGGCTAGGACCACTGTAGGGTCAAGTCCAAAACCTGTGCCGGACCACCTTCGTTAGACCATTCACAATGGAGTGACTGAATATATTATTCAATAGTTGAATGTTCACAATGAGCTAGTTGAAAAAAGAAAAAAATCTACGTGTATTAATTTTAGCTGAATTCTTTAAGCTAGTTGAAAACATAAAATTTGGACCCACAAATGAAAGGTGGCAAAAATTGATTGGAAGGAGAAAAAGCAAGTGGAGAAAAAGCAAGTGGAGGAAAAAAAATCAGTTAAAAAAAAAAATATATTGATTGAGACACATGTCAATTTGTTGTTGGCTCTTTAAATTCTCAAGATTTTTATCTCATCCAAATTATTTAAAGGTAATTATTTGCAGACAAATAAATTTATTTTAAAAAAAATTATATGAAAATTCATCATTTTTTGTACTCTATAAATAGAGTGTTATTTCATTTGATTCCGACACAGAAAAAAAAACCATTTTTACTATAATTTTATCCAATTATCTTCCAAAAAAACTATTATTTATAAATTTAACCATCTTTTTAAAGGAATGGATCCAAACAATAACCCTTTTAACACCCAAAATTCTTCTAATTACCCTTTCAACTATCCAAATCCCAATAATTTTCAATCTCAAAACCAATCTTCCAACCATCCCCAAAATATACCAAATTATGATTTTCCACCAAATTTTTTTTTATGTCATCACCTGTTCCAAACTATCCTCTATATTATGGATCGATGATGCAATATCCATCTCAAGCACCCCTTTATTCTTCTACTTCGACGGGTCATGAAAATGTTCCAAATATCGATTTGTGGGACATAGCCGATTTGGCTATTATTATGAGATCATATATCATATTGCATAATATGATTGTTGAGGATGAAAGAGATACATATGCTCAAAACTGGACCGATTATGATCAATATGAGGCAAGTGGGTCTACTACATCGCAACCATTTTCAACCGAGGTGCTACCTGCATTTGCAAACCATGTGCGTGCTAGATCAGAGTTGCGTGATTCAAATGTGTGTCACGAACTGCAAGCAGATCTAGTGAAGCACATTTGGGTAAAATTCTGTGATTATTAAAGAGTTTATTGTACTAATTATGTTATGTGTGTTTTATTATGTTGCGTGTTTATCTGCATATTGTATTTAATTTCAAATTTTTCGTAATTTTATTGCTTTATAACATTTGTGTCTTTATTCTATTATTTTTACGAATGTTTTTAATCCATTATGAAGCAGTAATAATAAAAATTATCTGTAAAACTTTAATTTTAGTCAATAGTTTATTAATATGTAATCATAAAAGAAAATAATAATATAAAAATAAAAATTGTGGGGTAGGGTGTTGAATTTTATTAAGTAAAACCATTGTAAGGGATAAAAATTAAATGAATGTTGAATTATGATGTGGAAGAAAGAGAAGATGATGTGGAGTGTAAAAATGTGAAAAAGAGGGGGTTGAATTTCATAACCATTCTTAGGAGGATAAATTCCACCGTGTAAGTAAAGGACCCTATCATGCCACGTGGTTAATGGTGATTTGTCCACTCCATAAGAGATTATTTTAACACAACAATAAGTAACATATATATTGTCAAGATAAAAAAAAATTATTTTAAAAGCAAATAATCTCTAAGTTCTACGTGGTAACCAAAGTAACTTATGAATCTGACGGGAAAAGGGAAAATGGTTTTAGTGAACATCCCTTTATCTCATAAAAAGTTATTTTCATATTAAAATTTCATAAGAACATTTTTAAAGAAATTTTAATGTTGATCATTGTGCATATACAAACATAACACAGCCACACACTAAACGCAAATATGTCAAATGAACTAATTACTTCAAAGGTATAAACGAAATACTAATGATATTACAGTGGATTTTGAGACGACGCTTTATCCATCAAACAAGTGGAGCGTGCGATAAGATACGTTTCGATCTATTGATCAACTATCATGCTTACACGGTGAAACAAAAATAGCTCGACTTTTAACCTTATAATCCGGTCCAATAAATCATTTCATGTATTTTATTGAAAGTAATTTATTTCAAAGAAAGAATGCGGTCTGAAATTTTTTGTTAGTTTTATTTGTATATCTTTTTTGAATTTAATTAAATTTTCTCCGAACATTTTTTCACTAACATTTCTTTTGTCTCTATACACATTTACATCTCCTTATATCTTCTTTTGTTTCGCCTCCTTATATTATTATTACCAAAAAAATATTTTAAACTTTTGTAAAGGAAATTATTATAAATTGCTAATCACAAGTTTTAAAGTTTTGTGCGTATATCTTTCCAAAATTAAGTCGAATTTTCTTTGAACACTTTTTTTACTAATTTTTCTTTCACCTTTTCTATATGTACGTTTTGTTTTTCCTTCTTATATTATTACTACCAAAAAAATATTTCATAATCTTGTATTTACTATTTTTATCCATTTATTTGCTTATTTTCGTTTTTAATTTAATTTTAATCTCTAGTGATTAAAAATAACAATAAATATAAATAGATATGAATTAAATGAATACATTTTCTATAAATAGTAAGTTTTAATGTAACATTTTGGTGTTGATGATGCAAACACCCTAGATGAAAAAAAAAACTCTCAAATTATATATGTGATTATTTTTTTTATGACCAGGAGGTTCAAATCCCTTGGACCCGTACACAAATTATAGATTTGAGATACGATGTCCAATCTTCTTTACGTGATCGAAAGTAGTGTTTTATTCTTGAGAAGTTTACTAGAATAACCTTCAAAAGTTGGTTTTTGATTAAAACAACTCTAATTTTTTTTTATTACGTTTTTTGGAATTTCGGACCGTTTTACCCCTATTTTTTTGATAAAAAAAAACGTATTTACGAGACTGCTATTAATGAATCTGAAATTTTAGCCGGAAAAAGTTCCCGCCTAAAATAATAAGTCTACCGTTCCGTTACAGTAGATTTATTTATGAACGGTATACTTATTTTTTGAACGGTAGACTTATTTTTTGAACGGTAGATTTATTTACAAACGGTAGACTTATTGTATCCACTTAGTGGTAGATTTATTTCCGAATGGTAGACTTATTAGAGTGAATGGTAGATTTATTATTTTCAATGGTAGATTTATTTTGGAGCAGTAGACTTATTAGGTGATTGGTAGATTTATTTCCGTAGAATGGTAGATTTATTTTCTTTGACGGTAGAGTTAATTTGGCGTGGTAGATTTAATTTCGTGATCGGTAGACTTGTTAATGTGGTAGTAGATTTATTATAGTTGATTATGGTGGAAGATTTGTTATAATGGTGGTAGAGTTGTTATGAGTGGTAGATTTATTATTTATGACGGTAGACTTATACAATCTTTTCTCAATTTACTAGACACACCTCCGGGTGGTAGACTAAAACCAGCGGTAGATTTGTTTTCTTTTTTAACCTTACAGTAGATTTGTTTTTCGGATGATAGATTTGTTTTCTTTTTTAACCTTACTGTAGATTTGTTTTTTGGATGGTAGATTTATTAGTTTGTTTATTGTGATGGTAGACTTATTATCCGACGAAGCTTTTCATATAGTTGTAGTAGACTTATTATCCGACGAAGCTTGTCATATAGTTATGGTAGACTTATTATCCGACGAAGCTTGTCATATAGTTGTGGTACACTTGTTATCCGACGAAGCTTGTCATATAGTTGTGGTAGACTTGTTATCTAACTTAGCTTCTTTAAACAACAATGTAGTGGTAGACTCGTTATCTGAGTTAAGTTATTCAAACAACATAGTTACGGTAGACCTAGGTTATCTGACTTAAGTTATTCAAATAACACTGTGGTGGTAGACTTAGGTTCTTTGGATAAAAGGTGCATTGGAGACTGAGATGGAGCGGTACCAGCGTAGGAAAGAACACAAGTGTTCTAATTGTCGTCAATATGATCATAATCGCACCATTAGTGAAGCTTAAATATGTGTATTATGATTATGTATGTCTTTTTAGTTTTCAATTTTAACTTGTTTTCTGTTTTAATGTTACGGTAATTGATGTTAAAGACATTTGGAAACAGATTATATAGAGAGCAAATTTTTAGAGTATATAAATTCTGTCAATTCATTACATTGAACAGAGAATAAATCTTCCAGCAAAGGAAAATAAATCTACCATCAAACTATAATAAATCTACCATCAAAGAAAAACAAATTTATCATACCATTGAACAAAAAATAAATCTACCATTACAGAACAATAAATCTACCATGACTGGACAGATCCACGACCTCCGTCTCTTTCGTCACCACCTCCGTAGCCTCCACGTCCACCAGAATAAATCTACCATCAAAGAAAAACAAATCTACCATCAAAGAAAAATAAATCTATCATACCATTGAACAGAAAATAAATCTACCATCAAAGAAAAATAAATCTACCATCAAAGAAAAACTACCATACTATTAACAGAGAATAAATCTACCATCAAAGAAAAATAAATCTACCATCAAGAACAAGAACCCATAAATCGAATCGAAACCTACCATCAAGAACATGGAGCCGGAATTGTAATTACATGTTGTTTTAATTACCGGGTTTTGTCTTTTTTGCTTCATCTCCTCCGACAATTACCGCCGGAATCGGTCGTCGGAGCTCGCTTTTGTCTTCGCGGCGTCATCGGAGTCCTTCGCTCCGAAGCTTCCACGTCCACCAGAATAAACCTACCATCAAAGAAAAATAAATCTACCATCAAAGAAAAATAAATCTACCATACCATTGAACAAAGAATAAATCTACTATCAAAGAAAAATAAATCTACCATCAAAGAAAAACTATCATACCATTGACAGAGAATAAATCTACCATGACATATCCTACCAAACTAAACTACCATTACCACCGCCGAATCCAACAGATCCACGATCTCCGCTTCTTACGCCACCACCTCCGAAGCTTTCACGTCCACCAGAATAAATCTACCATCAAATCAAAACAAATCTACCATCAAAGAAAAATAAATCTACCATCAAAGAAAAATAAATCTACCATGAAAGATTTTTACAAAACTCTCTCTACTACCGAAAAGAAACCGGAATTGTCAATTACATGTTGTAGAATGCACCGAAACTTTCTAAAAGTGCACAAGAACAAGAACAAACCCGGAAATCGAACACGAACAAACCCGGAAATCGAATACGAAGAAACCCGGAAATTGATTCGTATCTATATATGAAAAGAAGAAAAGAGAAAGGAAGAAAAGAGAAGTTACGAGAATCTGGAAACTTACCGTTGGAGTCGCCGGAGAAGACGAGGAAGATCGCCGGAGAAGTCGCGGTTTCGAAGAGAAGAGAAAAGTCACGTGAAGAGAAAAGAGAAAATAGATGTTTGGTTTTGTATTTTTTTAAAAAACCTAATTTTTTTTTTAGTGGCAATGTTGTAAATACAAAAACTTCACAAGGTTTAAAATATTTTTGCCACTTTCTGATTTCGTAAGAGTTATTATAGTAATTATGATACTTTTGAGAGTCATTCTAGTAATTATCTCTTTATTCTTTCAATGAATTTTTTTGTCCATCGACACACAAATAGTAGGTCATCTCCTTCTTTCTTGGTTGCCATTCAACAAATTAGTCTCTTTTTAATAACCCTTCTTTCTAATTCCGATTTGTGTGTCATTAACTACTACAAGCTACCACACTACCAGCAATTTCAAGGTTATTTAACGTAAAATAAAATAAATTTATATTTAAAAATAATATCAAATTATAGCGTATGTGCATATGTATTAATAATACTAGCTCGAATCTGCTACGTTTTGGGAGGTCCATGTTAGACCATCCCTCATCAAGTTGCAAGTTGCAACACATCCCACAGCCGAACGCATACACTGCTCCTCAGTCTTTGTTTCCCCCATGCGTCTGTCTGTTCACTGTCTTCGCCCATCCTTTTTTATGTTATTTTATATTTTATCGATAAAATATAAAGGATATCCTTTATGTGTCTTCTACTTCAAACACTTTTTATGAATCACATAGTCATAAAACTCAACCTCCCCCATGTGCCTTCACATGGATTCCATTGAAATACCACTCAATTAATTTTCTTTTAGTTCCATTAAGGATTTGCTGTTAGTGTTAACATAACACCCACTTTTGACTTTCACATTAACAAGCTATGGATCTTCTTCGCAATAGCAGAGCAACAACAACCACCGTTACTCTCTCATGTCTCCTCTTCGTCTCTTCATTCTACACCATCTCCACCGCGAAATCAGTCACAAATCCGATATGGTACCAAATCCTTTTATTGGTTGCCTTTGTTCTCGCCACAGCTTTGTCGCTTCTGATTCTTGTCACGGCCGCGCGAGCCACTATGGTCGCATGGATAACGGTGCTTGTCCTTCTGGCCTTCTCGGGCACACGCCGCCGTGTTCTTGCGCGACGTGGGAAGACAATCACGGCGGACGTGGCGATGTGCTTGGTCAGGGTTTTGATTAGAGAGGCAGATACTTCCGGTTAGTCTCATGGCGGTGGTTCGTGTTAGAGAATATTTATGAACACTTTGTATATAACAAAAAAAAAAAAATCATGTCTTTTGTGAATCATTTTCCCTTTTTGTTTTATTATATGGAATCAAATGTTAATCTTTATGGCGTTTCTTATGTGATACATGAAATTCTATTTTACGGTTATAAAATGTATTTTTTGTGTGTGTATATAGTTATAAAATAGTATCAAACCCCTCAAATAGAAACATGAAATTTAAGATTCGGATTGCATATGTGACCATTAACTTTAAGATTATAGTAAACTCCAGAAAAATAACAATTGATACTAGTTTACCATTGATTATGATGAACCCTAATATGAGTGAAGTAAATTTAACTATAATTAAATTAAGAACGCTTAATTGCACTTATTTTCAATCTCTTTGGACTGTACGATAAGCTTGGCGCAGTTAAGAGATAAAACGCTATACTACATAACAAACAATTACAATTTCTATATATCCAAAATATATACTTTTAAAGAAAAGTTGATTACATAGTATAATTTTTTTAAACTTCAGTAATAAATGCGGAGTTGCACCTTTGCATAGGCACGGAGGTCAGACTCATGCATGCTCCTAAAACCGTCTCAGAAATAGTGCAGATTTGTTTTAGCATCTTTTTCTGCTATCTTGTTATACGAACCGTTTCAGAAATAGTTTTCACCATTCTGATATCATTCTAATTCCAATATTATTTAAACTCGTCATCAATGTAAAATCATGATCATCACAACATTCTTTTGAACCACAGTCATCAATGTACTTTCAGCCATTGTTGTCCCGTATGGTTCTAACATTTGGTGTGTGTTTAAACATCGCAACTCCACTATATTTTTCTCTCCAAAATGTAGTTCTGAAATAAAGTTCTTTTGAACTCTTATCTTTTTTTACTCATCATTCAACTTTGTACTCTAAAATAAAGTGAGAATAGAACAAAATTCAACTCTACAAATTTGAAATGAAAAATGATATAATCGGTTAGAGATAGCCTTATTGAGGTGAACAAAGTACATGTATTAAAGTTGGTTGCCATTAACAATACTAAGGTGAATGTATCGATACTGAAATATGCAACCTTGAAAAAAAGCATCACTTTCCAACCAAAAATATTTTTTTAGTGACCGATTTAAAAGCAAAAATAAAAATAAAAAATTAGAATCAATGCCATTAGCATTGGACAAAATTTTCAAAATGGCCTAATGAAGCTGTGCTAAATACTTTCATCCCGAAATTGGAAAAGATCCAGCATATAAAAATTCACTCCCTTTTTTTTTTTTTTGAAAAAAATTTTAATTGACTGCCCAAAAATGGGAAGATTTACAAAACGTTAATTACATAAATCGGCCTCTACCCCCAAAAAAAATAAAACTGAGTAAAAGCCGAACACCGGAGCATACACACTTCACTCCCTTGGATATTCTTACAACAACTTTACATCCATTCGATCCAATCAAATGGATGTGGACTCGGTCATGCTACTATCAATCCAATCTGACACCGGTGAGAAAGAAGCGAAAGGAGATGGCCAGTAACGTGTGAGACTGGAAAGACATAAGATTCAAATGTCCAAATCGTTTCAAGTTACTCAATTGCTTCTTTTTCCCCATGAATATTAAAGAAGAAGGTGGAAGGAAGTGAGAATTGGGTTGGCAAGAGATGTGAAACATTGTTCTTCCTCAAACGTAGATGATGATATTCGCAGCTAAGAAGAAGCTACAAAGAGAAACAATGGAAGCATTAGAGGAGTAACACTAATGGATGTTTTTTTCGAAAGAGTGTTAAATTATTATTCAATCAGATTTTTTTTGGTACAATACATGTATCTTTTGTTTTGAAAAGAAAAATCTAAAACTTCGCAATCTTATTGTCCTCTTTTTTAGTTTCGAGAGGGATGTGATTCTTATTTACATAGCAAACCTAGTCATGCCATAACAATATGTGAAATTTCTTGCAAGTCAAACTGATAGTCGGTTTCTTTGATTTTTGTCAACAAGCTTTTGAAAGTTGATGTGAAGACAACTTTCCTTCATGAAGTGTTAGAGGAAGAGATTTACATAACTCAACCAGATGGTTTCCAAGTTTAAGGAAAGGAAGACTATGTTTACAAGCTGAAGAAGTCATTTTATAGACTTATGCAGTCTCCTAAGGAGTGGTATAAGAGGTTTAACAGTTAGCCCATATGATTGTTGTGTCTACTACAACAAGCTGAAAGATGAGTCGTATATCTATTTGGTGTTTTATGTGGACGACATGCTAATAGCTGCAAAGAATATTTGTAACATTCAGAAGCTGAAAGGTTTGCTTGATGCTAAGTTTGATGAAATATTTATGTGCAATCGACAATCTAGACGACATCATCAAAACCGTTCGTCTTAGAGACAGAAAACAAACTAAGCTTTTCTTGTCATAGAAAACTACATGGTTTGGTATGTTATCAGCTAAGCATATCGCCATTGTGACTGCTCCTCATCTTCATATGACCATGTTTGCTCCCAATCTGAAGAGGAAAAGGAGTATATGTCTCGGGTTTCTTATGTTAGTGCTATAGGAAGTTAGATGTATGCTATGGTTTATACAAAACCAGATCTAGCACATGGTGTTAGTATGTCAACAGGTTCATGGGACAACCAGGAAAAGAGCACTAGCAGAATGTGAAGAGGATTTCTAGAACTTTAATTAAAGGTACATGTGATGTTGGTCTCATGTATAAAGGTGAGACTTTGTGCTTCGTGACAAGCTATTCCGGTTATGACGTTGCAGGAGATGTGGACACTAGGAGATCAATGATTGGCTATGTGTTGACCTTGTACAACTTTATTGATAGTTGGAAAGCAACATCGTTGTTAATTGGAAAGCAACTCTGCAGCCAACAATGATTTTGTTTACTACTAAAACAGATTATATGGCTTTAACAGAAGCTGCTATACAAGGTATCCATGTTGAAAGGACTAGTTAGTGATTTAGGTCAACATCGAAATCATGCTACAATATATTGTGACAATTTAAGTGCGATATGTTTAGGCAATGATCATGTTCATCATGAAAGAACTAAGTATATTGATGTCCGATTTTATTTTATGAGAAGTGAGAAGAGATTTAAGATGGAGAAGGTAGGGTTTAGTTAACCAGTTCTTCATAGTAAGTTTTAACATTGTCTGGATTTGCTAAATATCACAAACTTCTGATTTAGCCCGGTGAGGGCATATGGTCCGAAAGAACATTTGAGACAAAGGAGATAAATGGTACGTTTGACACTACAATGATATATATATGTGTAGAGGATTCAAGTAAAGATGTAAATTTGTTGAATATACATGGAATCTGAATAGGCTTGAATTATCTGTTTGGTCATGAATACTGGCCTAAAACTTATTAGGGTTAATAAGGGGTTTTCTAGAAATGCTCATGTTATCCCTAATCTCTAAGTAATTTGATTCTTAATTCTAAAATTCTGAAACCTTCATTAATAAAATCAGTCTTCCGTGAACCACTGTATTTTTTTTTTATCTTCTTACATCCATTACAACATGTTTTGTTACATATAAAATTATCATTACGCATCCAAATATGTCATTTATAGTTTGGTATAATTGATACTTTGATAGTCTTAACTACTTTTCGAATTTGGCCAAATTAAGCGAGAGAAAGAAGAAGAAGAGTTCGAAACATGTGAGATATCTCTTGGTCATTTGAGTCATTACCCTTCTCTCTCTCTCTCTCTCTCTCAACTTAAATTAAAGAAACCTCTAAACTTCAAGGGTTTGAAAACAAGTGAATTCATCTAGTTTCTTACTAAATCAAGCGATTCAGTGCTTACTCACAGATCCACTGATTCAATTATTCTTCGTTGTTTTGTCGAGATTCTTCTCTTATCCGTTGAGTTTTGAAGAAAAATTATTACTAGTTCTCTATTTTATTTTATAATTATATATATAAATACATTTTTTTTCTAGTTGGGGGAGAAGTTGCCTGGTGTCGCCTTCTTCTCTCTCTAAGAGTTGTACTTAATTTACGGACATGTGAGGATACTTGCTTTTGCCTCATCAAGACCATGTTCTTTTCTTCTTTTCCTTTGTGAGCTCTGAATCAAGAAAGAGAGGACAAGTCTTTTTGGTATTTCAGATTGAGAGATCAGGGAAAATGTGGTTGCTTTGTGCTCTGATGCATGGTTTGAAGTAATCTTGGTGTTTGTGTAAATTCTTGCTATGGATTCTTTGAATAATGGATTCAGAGTAGTAGAACCCAAATGGCAAATTGATGCTCAACTTCTCTTTGTTGGGCCAAAGATTGGAGAAGGCGCTCATGCCAAAGTCTATGAGGGAAAGTAAGCTCCTTCTTCTTCTTCTCTCTTTTCACTCTTTGGCTTATGAGATTATTGGAAAAGTTTGGATTTTTATTTGTGGGAAAGTGAATTCTTGTTTGGTAGACTCATTTTATTGGATTTGCCTTTGTATAAAGATTTAAATTGATTTTGTTAATGGATCTGTATTGTTAGATACAAGAATCAAACAGTTGCTATAAAGATAATTCACAGAGGAGAAACACCAGAAGAGATTGCAAAGAGGGATTCAAGATTCTTAAGAGAAGTAGAAATGCTTTCACGAGTTCAGCACAAGAATTTGGTCAAGGTTCAGCTTTTTGAGATCTATCTATGACTTGTCTTTTGTTCTTAAGGTGTTATCTTTAATGGCTTATAATAGGGTTTAAATTAGTCATTGGTTCTTTTATCTCTTAAACAGTTCATTGGTGCTTGCAAGGAGCCTGTGATGGTAATAGTCACGGAACTTCTTCAAGGCGGTACACTGCGTAAATATCTGTTAAACTTGAGACCTGCTTGTTTGGAGACTCGTGTAGCCATCGGTTTTGCGCTTGACATTGCTCGTGGCATGGAATGCTTGCATTCCCATGGGATCATTCACCGTGATCTTAAACCCGGTAAAAATACCATCCATCATTTAATGTTGTGGCTTATAATATTTGCAAAACACCTTGCTTCATGGAAACCACATGCTCAGATCTCAATGACAAAGAATCTTTCCATCTTTTTTTCTCTCTGACACTACACACGCTTCAAGTGCTTTTAATATTCTGGTTATGATCAGATTCACCAAATGAGGTTAAAGGAATTTTTCTTCTCTTCTACAGAGAACTTACTTTTGACTGCAGACCACAAAACAGTAAAACTAGCAGACTTTGGATTAGCAAGAGAAGAGTCACTGACTGAGATGATGACGGCTGAGACAGGAACATACCGATGGATGGCTCCCGAGGTTCTTTATTCTTGAAATATCTGTTAATTTCTTTTGCTTCTCTTACTTGAAGACAATCATATTTTGTATATTTCAGTTGTACAGCACGGTTACTCTTCGGTTGGGAGAGAAGAAGCATTACAATCATAAAGTCGACGCTTATAGCTTTGCAATCGTTCTCTGGGAGCTTCTACATAATAAATTGCCTTTTGAGGGAATGTCGAATCTCCAAGCAGCATATGCAGCAGCCTTTAAAGTGTGTACTACTGCCGGGTTTTTTTACGGTTCTTTTGAGTTTGATTTTTTTGCTAAACATCACTCTTTGTTTATCGTGATGTATTTCTTCTACAGAACGTGAGGCCAAGCGCTGAGAGTTTACCTGAGGATTTAGGCGACATTGTAACATCATGCTGGAACGAGGATCCTAATGCTCGGCCCAACTTCACTCAGATCATTCAGTTACTTCTTAACTATCTTTACAAGGTTGGATCTCCGGTATCTTCAATTCCACATCGGATTCTTGCTTCAAAGAACACACTACTGCCACCGGATTCTCCAGGAACGAGCTCTCTGATGGCTAAGCTTGATGAATGTGGGGAGACTCCAAAGGCCAAAACTGAAGACAAACGAAAAGGTTTGTTTTTCTGCTTCAATCAATGTTATTAAACAGTTTTTGTATTGCTCTGGATTAGAACCAGATATTATGTAGAAATCAGTCAAATGAATGATGTAATCATAACATCCTGTCCATCCCAATAGAACTTCAGATGAATGAAGGAAAAAAAAATCATCTATATAAATAAATAGTTTTGAAATTGTGATAATCATAGAAGTAAAGAAAAAGTATCCTAAAGAGAAAGTTTCCCTTCATGTTTATAATAAGAAAGTTTTCGTTCTGGTAAATTACTCTTTTGCAACTTTGTGTCTCTTTTATGAATAAGGCTTAAGAAAATGGGGATTATTTTCTCATTTTCATAATTCTCTACTATATACTTGGAAGAAATTTTCAATCTATCTTCTGCATTTTAATAAACTAATTTGGAGACAGTAAGCCAAGTTTAATATCTCAAATGCCACCCCAAAACAAAAAGGGGCAAAGACGGAGTTACAATTCGGGTTGTTATTTGTAAGTTAACTAAATTTTCTCTACAAAAAAATGTTGTGACAAAGCATAATTACTAGTGTGTTTTTGGCGTATGATCTAAACAATTTTGCTTGATATAATGTAAAATAATATGTTCTAAATTAATATGAAATGATACTTGTTTAAAACGAGAGCTTTAGAGCACTTCCATTGGAGATATCTCATAATACTGAATCCAAAAACCCAATCTATAGAAATTAGCATTTACATACATCTAACAAAGCAGAAGATTTGTAAGAAAGAAGAAGAAGAGAGAACAGAGAAGAGACGAAGAAGAGAGAGAACGGAGAAGAGACGAAGATTATGTTCTCGTTTCACAGTTTATTTTATTTTGAAAAAGATTGGAATTTACTTTAAATTAGCTGACTTCCCGCACCATGTGCGGCTTAGAATGTAATTTAACATTTACATATTAAATTACATATAGTTATAGAAATGTATGTGTTTTTTTAAATATCCTTAAACATTTTTTTCAACACATTGGTTCTCTTTCTCTAAACCCAAACAACTCAAGTTTATCTCAATCATTTTCTTCTTCTTCTTCTGCATGACCGTCATCCTCCTAAAAAAAGAGAGTTTTAATTTTTTTTATTTTAAATTAAAAACGTAGAACATGAACTCCAATGTTCTATTCACGTGTATTGATCTTCTCCGAACTAATCTTTTACTCATATCATATCTCTCGTCTAATAGAATTGTTCTTTACACAAGAACTCTTCCTACTTAATTTTCACTCCACTGGTCATTTAGGTTTTGAAGGTCACTATGATTTCCTTCTTTATCTCATCGCTTTTGTCTCATACTCCTCGAATCTAGCTCAAAACTAAATATGCACATAAATAATTAAAATCAAGGCCTTAAATGGAGAGAAAGAAAGCACAACCAATGATTTTATCTCTGTCTCAATGCGAGAGATAGAGATCACATGATGATGATTGACCAAGCCATATGTAGAAAGACTACACTCAAAAACAATTTTGAAGCTTGGAAATACATTTAATAATAAATAAAAACTAAATAAGTTGATCCCTCGCATTGTCTAGATCTCCATTGTAGTAGCAGTTACACAATTTCCGGCTAATGGAAGCGTTAAAAAAAAAAAAATCAGAATTCTCCTTTGTTCATGTCTTTGTATTATTCAGTTAGTTAGGATTTTAATGACTCGTATACAGGTTTGCATGATAAGATACGAGGGAAAAAAACATTCAAAGATTTTAAATTGAGTAATATTCGATTTTTATTTAAGGAATATAAAGTTGAAAATCACATCTAATTATTTCATTATTTTCCAATTAACAAAAACTATTAATCTAATTATTTTAAGTCATGTCTTTTTAAAAGATATGTCATCATTCTATGTCATAGTTTTTTTTAGAATAATCCAATAAAATTAAAACACCTAAGCTTTTAATAGTAAAGGGTTCACACAAGAAAAACTAACTAGATATGCTTGGTGTCTCCCTTCTTTTTCGTTTCTTTCAAGGGCTTTTTGGCCATTAAGTTTTTCAAATAGTGCAAAAAGTATGGCTCCCTTGCAAAATATGTTTATTGTAAGAGAAACTTTTTTTTTTTTTTGTCAATTGTTCTTTTCATTGAAAAAGTCGTACACGATATTAAATCCATAAAGAGCTAACACAAATTAAATAGATATTACAATAAAGTCCTAGCACGTGTTGGCTAACTAAGGATGATGCTGCAACGTGGAGGACAAGCCAAAGCCTTCACCAACCACCATCACCTTGGAGATTTTTCTTCCTCTACCACCGCCGGCGAGAACTTCACCACCATCAGTCCACCATACAGCTTTTGTACTTTTCATCGTGTAACAACTTCTTGATCCTTCCTCCAATCCTATGATAGCAACTTGATCCGAACTTCAATTATCACTGAAATTAAACAGAGAAAACTTCAAGGAATTGAATCACAAAACCTTTGGCATATTTCAGCCTCTGCTGATCTTGCTTCAAAACCTATCAGGAATTCCAACTCCACGATTCCTAATCTATTTGAGACACTTCGTTTAAACCGTTTAATGGACCCTATCAAGGGAACGAAGATTTGACACTCTCTAGATAAAGAAATCGTGCAGAGTGATAAAAGAGCTCTCTCAAACAACTACCAATTTTGACAATTAGAAAACAGAGAGGAAGAACAAAATTAGAAAAGAGATCCGGTGAAAACCGGATAAAACAATCCGAACAAGTCGGAATCGAAATCGGTCAAAGCCGAACTAAAATCCGATTAAAACGGAACACAAAGTCGGACAAGCCGAAACTAAAATCCGAAAAACGGAACGAAACTACTAAAAGAAACTAAGAAAATATACAGAGCCTCGGTAATGGCCTGAGCCGACCATCGGGCTAACTCGACCACACTTTTTCTTCTTTTCCTTTTTTAGAGAGAAGGAAGAGGAACTTTTAGAGAGAGTGCTATGCTATAAGAGAAACTTCTGAAAGTGCATATATAGGAGTAAATAACCCTATAGAATTAATACTATGGAGATAAATATTAGTGAAGTTATGTAAAACAAAATTGACATTATACCGTACATTAGAATATGCACATAGTTATTATGCAACGTTTTAGAAAGTGGATTAATTAGGTTTCCTTGATAGACAAATGGGCCTTTCATCTTGATTAAACACTCCAGTATTACTAAGGTTTGGTAGAAGTTTGTGTGATTAAGCCCATGAAATTGACTGAAGCTCTGAGATACCATGTAAGAAAATTAAAGACAAGATAGTTTATGCTTTTAGAAGATCTTGTTAAGGTGAAAATGAGATTGATAAAGATAAATAGCTCAAACAACTTTATTCAAGTACAAGAAAAGAAAAGAAAGGGGAAAAGCTTTAGATTATCACCAAAACTAAAATAGATTCAAGATTAATCTCATAAATTGATCAAGGAGGAGAGTTGCTTTGAGGGAACTCTCAAAATTACTTACAATGATCTCATATATATATATATGAATATTAGTTAAACCTAGTTACATGGATCAATATCATGAGTTTGTATATTGGGCTTTTTATGGACTCTCTTATAAAGCTTCACAAAGTTGGACTTGATAAGTCGGTATCATTAAATGTGTATGCACTTATGTGATGAATGGTTTTGATGATGTCGTCTAGATTGTCGAATGCACTAATTACATTTATTCGAGTGATTAATCAAAAAGTGTGTTAAATTTTGCAACTAATATTAAACTTGCAATGTAATTAGTGCATTCGACAATCTAGACGACATCATCAAAACCATTCGTCACATAAGTGCATACACATTTAATGATACCGACTTATCAAGTCCAACTTTGTGAAGCTTTATAAGAGAGTTCATAAAAAGCCATATCTTTTTATACTAATTGCCAAACACATTTCTTTCCTAATTAACTAATGTTGATTACTTTTAATCTCAATGCCAAACACATTGAAATAATCATAAACTTGCCAAGATCGAAATATTTCGAAATCATGTACTTGCCAAAAATATATATATATATATATATATATATATATCAAAAATTCAAGATTAAAATCATAAAACTAATTATGAACAAAAAATAATATATATTCCAAAAGTGTATTAATTAGGAAAAATAAAAGATATTTTTCTTATCTTTTGAAATAGATGATTAAATACTAATATACCATACCATTATATTAAAGAAGAAGAATTCTAAACCATTATATTAAATGTCAAGCTTGCAATTTATATAATTTTTGTTTTTAAATTAAAATTATTTTATTAAGTTCTACTATACTCTTATCCAAACACTCTTCATAAGACAATTCCTATAACCAAATACAATAATTTGTAGTTAGTTTGCATAATGAAATGTGAACAAGTTAATTTTAAGGGTGAATTAGGTGAATATTACTTTTTGGAGCAAAAATTAAGTAACTAACATGACTAAAATTATATTTAGGTAAGTAGCAAAGAGAATGAAAAATATGACGAAATTACCCTTACAATACAATTAAGACAAATATAATTAAAAAGATTCTATGTAATTAAGGTGTATAATTAAAAAGAATCTCTAAAAAATTTCTCTTGATCTCCAAAAAGTAGATGAATTTTGACTATAATGAAAAAAGTAAAATACATAGTTAACTATTATAATGAAAAATATTGTAACATGCGTAGCTAACTATTATTAAAAACATAGTTGATTATAATGAAAAAAATAACATACATAGTTACCTATTTTATAAAAAAACTACTACAATAGTTAACTATTATCATAAACATAGTTGACTATAATGAAAAACATAACATGCATAGTTAACTATTATAGTAAAAAAATACTCTTAACATACATAACTTGACTATTATCATATATAAAATGTGAACATAGTTGACATGTATAGTTATCTATTATAATAATTTCCAAACATAGTTAACTATCTCAATATCTCGATCTTTATTTTGATCTACGATGGAGACTTTTGATCTAAGAAAAAGTGATTGTGATTTGGTTTTGTAGATCACCAAATAGAGATACAAAATCGATTATGATGCTTGTGTCAAACGAACACAAAGAAGAAAGAGAAACAAATGATGGAAGAAGAATAAACAAATGAAGGAGGAAGAAGAATACAAAAACGATGGAAAAATGAATACGTAGAAAAATAATAATAATTAGAAGATGAGTAAAATCGAATGAACATAGCAGCAATCATAATTGATTTTCTCAGAACTGAGAAGAAAGGGGAGAGAGGTGGCGGTGAGAGCCTGAGAGGACACCAATTAGGGTAAAATTGTGTTTTAATTTATGTAATTTTTAGTGTTTTGTTTTAATTTTATTTCTTTTAAAAAAAATAACAAAGTTACATAAGGGTAAAATTGGAATTTTATGTCAATAATATGCTAGTTACTACGTTTTAGTTTATAGGTTGTTAGATAATTAATTTTAGGTACAATACATAATATACTTGCTAATTACCCTAATTTTAAAGTTTATAAAATCTTCATTTTTGGAATCATAAATCACGATTTAAATTTTTATTTAATTGAAAATAAACTAATGAAGGAATGCATTGTTTTCACTATGGAATCTTCAATAAAAACGTATATTCTCATGTTTACAAACATCTCAATGTTTACAAACCTACAATGCTTATTATATATAAAAAAATACATTGTGTTGAGTCATAAACTGTATTTTTGTATATTATGAGATGAAATTAATACATTTTATTATATATATTGACTAAGAAATTAAATTCGTTATTTTTTGAAAATTATGAGATTGTATACATTGACCAAAAAATTAAAAACCACTATTATCAATTATTTCACGGGTGGAATACGTTTCTATTCAAAATAATGACAAAATTTCAAAATATAAAGCAGATTTTAAATTCCGTATAACAATTTTCCAAAAGTGGTATTTGATTTTTTTAATTCAATCTATATTGATTTACTTGCTAATCATATTATCCCGCGGGTAACTTTCTAGTTGACATTATATGTACATTAGAATATGCACATAGTTATTATGCAACGTTTTAGAAAGTGGATTAATTAGGTTTCCTTGATAGACAAATGGGCCTTTCATCTTGATTAAACACACCAGTATTACTAAAGTTTGGTAGAAGTTTGTGTGATTAAGCCCATGAAATTGACTGAAGCTCTGAGATACCATGTAAGAAAATTAAAGACAAGATAGTTTATACTTTTAGAAGATCTTGTTGAGGTGAAAATGAGATTGATAAAGATAAATAGCTCAAACAATTTTATTCAAGTACAAGAAAAGAAAAGAAAAGGGAAAAGCTTTAGATTATCACCAAAACTAAAATAGATTCAAGATTAATCTCATAAATTGATCAAGGAGGAGAGTTACTTTGAGGGAACTCTCAAAATTACTTACAATGATCTCATATAAGACATATATATATATATATATATATATATATATATATATATATATATGAATATTAGTTAAACCTAGTTACATGGATCAATATCATGGGTTTGTATATTGGGCTTTTTATGGACTTTCTTATAAAGCTTCACAAAGTTGGACTTGATAAGTCGGTATCATTAAATGTGTATGCACTTATGTGACGAATGGTTTTGATGATGTCGTCTATATTGTCGAATGCACCGATTACATTTATTCGAGTAATTAATCAAAAAGTGTGTTAAATTTTGCAACTAATATTAAACTTGCAATGTAATCGGTGCATTCGACAATCTAGACGACATCATCAAAACCATTCGTCACATAAGTGCATACACGTTTAATGATACCGACTTATCAAGTCCAACTTTGTGAAGCTTTATAAGAGAGTCCATAAAAAGCCATATGTATAATTTAACACACTTTTGGAGTATAGCCATATGTATAGGATAAATTATAATCGAAATTACAAACATTTGTTGCAAAATTAATGTTTTAATACTAGAAATCAGAAATCAAAGATCGAATATGTTATAAGATTATAAAATTTTATGACCGAGCTTAAATGTTGTTGCATAAAATTATTTTAAGAAACGTTTTTTGTAGTGAATCCAAAAACTCAATCCACATATAAAATTTAATATCTCTATAATCCTAACATATACTAAACCGTTTTTCCAGTTGTTTTTTTTTTCTTTATTCAATATCTTTCCACAACTTTCTTTTCATTATGGAAGAAATAAATTTCAAATAATTTCCAATAGAACCAAAAAAATTTACCATTAGAAAATAAATAAATCCATTATAACAAGAAAAGTAACAATATATATATTAGTGACGTCATGTAAAGCAAAATTGATAGTTAATCGTACATTATAAGACACACATAGTTATTATGCAACATTACAAAAAGTGGATTAATTAGGTTTCTTTGATAGACAAATGAGCCTTTCATCTCGATTAAACATTTACCGAATATTTTTAAAGCTTCACAAAGTTGGGCTTAATAAATCGGTAGCATTAAATATGTATACACTTGGGTGACAAATGATGCTGATGTCGTTTGGATTGTCGAATGCACCGATTATATTTATTCAAGTGATCAGTCAAAATTCAATAACGTTTGTGTCATTTTTTCCTAAATCAATCCCTATACTCCAAAAATTATCCAATTTTTTTATCATCAAATTTATAATTGAAAGTAATGTTGTGCATATTATACTATGTTATATGTGCTGATTCCTTACACTATTTTCTTGAATTACTATTCCTTACATTCTCTGTACACAGTTTTAATTTCGAACATGTTATACATTTTCTAGAGGATTCAAAGAAGCCGAGAAAATTAGAATATGTAGAGTATCTTGTAGGGGATGTAGCCAGGGAATATATAATTACTTGGAATCTCAAACTGAATTATTCTGTTGATAAATAATAAAACAGAAACTAATATATCATCCTTTGGCATGTTTAATGGGCCATCTCAGCTGGACGGAGACAACACAGACACTTGTGCCAGAGAGGGAACACAATCTTCCCAAGTCTTCAAAGGGTAATCCCAGACCAAACCATTGACTTTATGCCTATTAATTGTTTATGCTAACCCCAAGATATTTAATCGATAAATCACTATATAAGGTTAAATTTTCACCCCACCTTTGTTATCAAACATAAAAGTCAGCAAACAAAGGCATATTCCTCTTCTCCTCTAAAGCCTTGATTTTCCAAATATTCAGATTCAAGTATATTCATGGCGATCCACAAGATCCTCTTCGCTTCACTTGTCTTGTGCTTACTGATCAAATCCAGTCTTGGAGCTACCAAAGAAAGGCTCTTCTCTGAACTGAGGAAAGATGCACTTGAGGTGACCGTTAAACCAAGCCGGGAAGGAGCAGGTGTAGGTATGTATACAACTTCTTTTTAACTCATTCATCTTTCGGTGCTTCATTTATGCATACCTTTATGCGATTTAAAAGTGTTTCCTTATAAATAAGTGATACGAATTATATAATGCACAAATTTTAAATTAAAGTAATTACTAACACCAAGGATGTATGGTTTCTAGTTCTGGATTCCGGAAAGGACAAACTGAGCATTTCATGGAAGCTAGCCTCGGGAGCGTCGGATGCTGACTTTAAGACCATTAAAGTGAAGCTATGCTACGCACCGCCCAGCCAATTGGACCGACCATGGCGCAAGACCCATGACGAGCTCTTCAAGGACAAGACATGCCCACACAAGATCGTGGCCAAGCCCTACGACAAAACCGCTAAATCATTTGAGTACACTCTCGAACGTGACATCCCCACCGGGACCTACTTCGTTCGTGCCTACGCTGTTGATGACAAGGACCATGAAGTTGCCTTTGGACAGAGCACCGACGTGGCCAAGAAAACCAATCTCTTCAGCGTTCAGGCTATCAGTGGCCGACACGCGTCTCTAGACATTGCCTCCATTTGCTTCAGCGTCTTCTCCGTCTTGGCTCTGGTTGTCTTCTTTGTCAATGAGAAGCGGAAGGCCAGAATAGAGCAAAGCAAATGAGTTGTTTACTTTGCGTAATTGTGACGTTCAACCCCCCCCCCCCCAAAAAGCGTTGACTTTGAACTTTCTTTTGTACCAATTGTTTTTGTTTTGTTGCCTACTTCTTTCATATGTGCTTTTACTTATGTGTTTGTATTATTAAGCCGCTTTCATATGGACCCAAATCTAATCCAACGGTGGTGATGCGTTGTGTGCTTTCTATATTTTCATAATATACTTCATATATATATTTTTTTTTTATATAAACCGTAAAAGTTCAGAGGGTTTCAGTCCATAATCTTTGCCGATTTTATTGAATTATGTTATATTTTGAACAAGTCCAATTTAAAATAATAAAACTATATTAATTTATTATGTTTATTAATTTATAGAGTTTTTACTGTGATGAATTCAATGGGTAAGATTTTTTTTTTTGCTAACCCAATCAATAGGCAAGGTTACTACATAGGGTTGGAAAGAGATAACTATGTTTTCCGTGTGAACCTGAAATTTGGTATTGCTATTAAATTCAAAAGTGATTAGCATGATGAATTGCTGACAGCGATCCCGATCATCGTGAAGATTGGGTTTACAAAATGTCAAATATGTCGACACAAATAAATAATACGATTAATATATTTGTTAATATAATAGTTGTACAGACGTCAGATAATATGTACGTGGTAGGATATAATGGTATAATAGATAACTAGTTAATTCTACAACACTTTTACGTTCGAAATAGAAAATCGAATTTTTAATCACATGACATAATAGTAAGTAAGGTTGAGGTTAATAATAATATTCGTGTCACTTAATTAAAAAAACTTTAAAGATTTTAGATGGTGATCGTCTAGTTATAGCCCTAATTTTTATTACAAGTCGAAGATATTTAAAATACAAATCGATTATTAAATAAATAGTCGGATTAGATGGAAAATAATGGAATTAGACAAAGAATAATCGGTTATATTTTGATACTGATTTATTTAATCGTGGATAGTTACTGCCTCACGAAATGTAAACGCTACACGAACGATTGTTTGAACAGGTGACAGAATAATATAACTCTATATGTTGGTTCAGCAATATAAAATCAATTTATTTTTGTACAAATTTTTGCTTAACGTCTTCTCATCTACCAAATTGAGCCACTTGTTTGGAAAACCAAAGAGTCATAATCAATAGGGCTTATCAATAAGCTGTGCTGGTTATTACTTAATTCCATCTAAGCAGAATCACGGATAATTATATTGTTGGCGATACATTGACTTTTCACCTCTCAAAGGTATGGTAGGACATATCCCCAAGAGACATGGAGCTAAACAAGGGCACGTTCACATGGATAAGTTCTTTGTACGGATAATACATTTTATACTAATAAATTAATAAAAACTTTGTCTTTTTGTGGCATCAACATCATGCTATTTTTCTTTTTCCTTATCATGGATCTTTCATTTGAGCAATAAGAAAGTACGAATCTGTACGATGGGCTTTGCAACCATATTTCATAAATTTACCAATGAAAATAGATGATAATGAGAATCTGTTGGAGTCGTCGAGAGGTATCCCTTCGGGGTAGGCCGATCAGTGTAATAGGTAAGTCATAAGTGGCCACAACTTCATAAGTTACTTTGGAGAACAATTCTTGGGTTAATTTTTCGGGGCAAACATCTTTTATTCACTTCATTTTAGTTGAATCAATCAAAATTTATCATATAATCTAATTAAGGAAATTAAGACAACTAATATTATTTGTGAGTATAACCCTCACAAGCAAACATTAAAAATATTGTATTATTCAAACACTTGATTTAACTAAATTTATAGATTTAAATTATACTAAATCTTAGTATGAGAGTCTAAACCCTCACTAACGAACGAACAATAATATATGATTTAAAACACTCTTTCTGGTTAATTTAGTGGATTTAAAGAAATACTAAATCTTTTTTTTTTTCCGAAAGTTAAATTGATTTCTGAACCGGGTTTAACCGGTGCGGTTCATTACAGAGATTAAGCTTGATTTGGCAATCAAATCAGCTTCCAAATTTCCAGATCTAGAGACAAAAGTAAATTTGACATTGAGATCTTGAGCAAGCTTGAGAATATCTTGGATGATACCATAGATTTCCAGCTGGTAATTCTTTCCATTGATGAGGTTGATGAGGTGTTTTGAATCCGAAATCATCGTGATGTTTCGGATTCCTCGGATCGACGCTTGGATGAGAGCTTCTCGAATCGCCATCGATTCCGCCATGAGTGGTGATTGTGTCTAAGGAACCACTGCTGATCCTTGGTCGACGATTCGGTTGGTCTGGTCTTTAATCACCCATCCGAGTCATGCGGTGTTCGTGGTTGCTTTCCAGGCCGCATCGGAGAAAATTTGTGTCATGTTCTGGTCGGCTTGGGGGTTGGTGTTAGGATCTGATTTCTTCCTTGGAATTGCAGTAGTTGGTTGTGACTTAAGCCAATCTTTAGTCTCTCTGATGGCTTTGGTAATGGTCTCTTCAGGGGAGAAATTTATGGCGTTGAAGATTTTCTGATTCTTGGCGATCCATATATTCCAGATGATCCAGTAGAAGAGAGCGGATGTTGTGATTCCTATTGGGTGTAAACAGGTCATGTTCTATCCTTCCTCAAGTCCCATGTGTATCGATGTTATGTCCTCTGGTTTGAATCTCTTCTTGAAAGTGCTGATTTCCATACTTCTTTGGCAAAATTGCATTGGAAGAAAAGATGTGTGATGGATTCTAGTTCATTACATCTGATACATTGGGCTTGGCCTATGACTCCTCTGGTAGCATGGAGAGAACCTACTGGTAGGGCTCCATGGGCTGCTTTCCAGAGAAAGAGCTTGATCTTTGGGGCTATGTATTGCTTTCAGACGCTTGTGTTCCAGTTGAAGTTCTTGTTTAGGGTAGCGAGGTGTGGATGGTGATTGGGAGTCTCTTCTCTTATGGCATGGTATCCAGATTTAGCCGAGTATTCTCCTGATATGTTCCCCAGCCATACGAGTTTGTCAGGGGCATCCAAACCACTAGGTTTCAGGTTGGTAATCCTCTTCTCCAGCTCAGGGAAGCAGACCTGGATTTTCAATAAGTCCCACTCTTTGGTATTTCGCTTTAGGAGATCAGATACTAACATGTCCTTGCTTTCCACATGAGCTGGTCCTATTGGCTGGAGGGGAGTTTCCAGTGAGGCTACGGGTGGTTCCATACCTGGACCTGATTTCCATTCCCAATCACAAATCCTATCTTCCTTTTTTCAGGAGATCCTTGCCTAACACAATCCCTCTCTAACCATGTGATGTTGAAGATGGGGTTGTGTTGTCAAGGAAAGACGAGTTGGTACAATATTTCCTTAAGAGTATTCTTGCTAGAAGGCATTATGGGTTATTGAGGATTCTCCAAATAAGTTTTGCCAGCAGGGCCTCATTGAAGATTTGTATGTCCCTGAAGCCAAGTCCTCCAGTCTTCTTTGATTTGGTGAGTTTTTCCAAGGCCACCCATGCAATCTTTCTCTTTTTCGGTTTAGAGTCCCACCAGAACCTAGTTAAACATGATTGGATCCTTTTGCATAGGCTAACTAGTAATTTGAAGCATGTCATTGTGTAGCTTGACATAGAGGAGAGGACTGATTTGAGCATGATCATCTTCCCTGCAGCTGATAGGTATTTGGTTGACCATGAGCTGGCCTTTTGTTTGATTTTGTCCACAATCATAGTGAAAAGGTCTTTCTTCCTTCTTCCAAAGTGCTCACGTAAGCCTAGATACTGTCCTACCCCTCCTTCTTTTGATATGTTTAGCTCTCTTTTGACCCTGTCTTTGAGGTCTTGTAGTGCTTTAGAGGAGAAAGTAATTGGGGATTTTTGACAATTGATTAGTTGTCCTGAAGCTGCTTGATATTGGTTGATGATTCCTCTTAAGATCTGACAGCTTTTCCTATTTGTTTTGCAGAAGAGCATAGTGTCGTCTGCAAAGAGCAAATGGTTAATCATGGGGCTTCCTTTTGCGATTCTTATGCCTCGTAAAGTTCCTTTTTCTTGGGCCTTTTTGCATAATCTTGAAAGAACCTCACTACAGAGGATAAATATGTAGGGTGATAGAGGATCCCCTTGTCTTATTCCTCTGGTTGGTTTTACTAGACCCTTCACTATTCCATTCAGAAAGAATGAGTAGGAAACTGTAGTTATACACTGCATAACCCAATTGCTCCATATCCTGTAGAATCCTAGTCTTTCCATAACAACTTTAATGAAGTCCCACTCGAGTCTGTTGTATGATTTAGTCATATATGTTTTCACCGCAATATAGCATCTCTTAGTAGCCTTTGAATTCTTTAGAAAGTGTAGGATTTCATCTGTAATCAGTACATTATCAGATAACATGTCCTTAAATAAAGGCATACTGATTTTCGGACACCAGTGATTGTAGTACAGGTTGTAGCCTACTAGTGAGTATCTTTGATATCACTTTATAGTAGACATTGCATAGAGCAATAGGTCGAAACTCTGTCACTGACTTTACACTTTTAATCTTTGGAATGAGTCTAACATGAGTGTTATTGACTGATTGTTGTAGGTGGCCAAAGTTGAAGATGTGTTGGACTTCCTTGATGATTGCTTCTCCAACTGTTTCCCAATTTGCCTGGAAGAAGCTGGCTGAGAAGCCATCAGGGCCAGGAGCTTTGTCTCCATGTATGGAGAACATGGCCTCTTGGATATCTGCAGGTGAAGGAGTCTTGATGAGTTGTTTGTTTGTAGTTCTGAGATCAGGGGGCTTAGAGCTTGATGGACTGTTGTGATTATATCCCCTGATTGTGAGGTAAATAACTGTTTGTAGTATTTGATAATTTGTTCTGCTATTAGTCCTTCATCATAGCATGGATTGCCTTGAGGATCTTCTAGTACTGTGATTTTGTTAATGATACGTCTTGTTCTTGTACTGGCATGAAAGTACCTTGTGCTTTTATCCCCTAGGCTGAGCCAGAGTTGCCTGCTCCTTTGTCTCTAGAAGATTTCCTCTGCTTGATAGGCTTTAGCTAGGTCTACATTTAGGGCTTGAATAACTTCTGCACTTGATGATGCATTTGACATTGCTTCTTCTAGGTCTTTCTGTTTCTTTTCAATATCTTCTTTGTTGTTTTTATGCTTCTCTTTATTCCACTTGATGATGGCTCCCCTACAGTTGCTTATCCTTTGTTCCACTGTCTTTTCTTCATTTGATTTCCAGGTTTCAGCTACAAGGAGCTGCACTTCTTCATTGTCTTTGAGATTCCTATCAAATATGAAGATGCCTTTTGGCTTCTTATACTTGCTTGTGAAGTATGATACCAGGGGGGCGGTGATCTCATCCTTCAAACATTAGATATTCACTCCTTGCCTTGGGGAAGCATTCCATCCAAGTGACATTGCCCATTGCCTTATCCAGTCTGCACAAGATTATGTGGATACCCCCTAGTGCCTCTCCATGACAGGTAATTCCCTGTGTGCTGGAGATCATAGAGGTTGCATTCAACTTGGAAGGTTATGAAATCCCCAAAGGTACTTTCAGCTCTTAGGGGTCCTCCTTGTTTCTCATAATTGTGTATGATCTCATTGAAGTCTCCTGTTATGAACCAGGAATCTTCTCTAGTGGAGGCTAGCGTTTGGAGTTGCTCCCAGATTTCTTTCCTTTTGGCTCTGTCAGGTTCTATACATAAGAAGGTAGCAAAAGTCCATATGCCCTCATATTTGATCCTGGTATCTATATAGTTCTGGGTTGAGAGTAATACTTCTAATTCTGTTTCTTGTTTCCAGAACAGACCCAAGCCCCCTCCACCATTGTTTTGAGGGTTCGCAATGTGGTTTGAAGAGTATCGAATGATTTAGTAGGTTTGAAGAGTATCTTAAGATGTCAGTTTTAAACCTTCACAGCCGAACGTAAAATATTGAATGATTTAAACCACTTGATTTGAATAATTTAGTAGATTTGAATGGAGTAATAAACCTTAATATAGGAGCATAAAAAATAGACATATATACAACCATTAGTAATTTATATAAAATACACATTTTAATTTAATTATGTTTTAATAATTTAATCTAATTATTTTATATAAATTTATTTTATTTTTTATTTTTTATAGTTAGAATACATGATAAATTTTGATTGGTTAATTTAGAAATGGTGAAAAATAGAAGCTCACCCCTAAAAATGAACCGAAATTTTTTTCTTCTTTAGAAGCCACAATATCAAATATTTACATGGGAATTACACTTTTAATTTTTGACATTGAATATTCGCATTACTATAGTGACTAAAATTACATTTCATTTGTCATCTCATCCCAAGTTCGATTCAATGGTTTTCTTTTTATTCTGATCTGCTGACTATTGCGTTAAGCTTGTTTAATCTACTTAAGAAAAACCAAGAACAAAGCCACGAGCAACACCGACTCAAGGAGGTAGGTTTGAACAACCAAGAATAAAGCCTGCTATCGATATATAATAGCAAATCAAAACAAATGATTTCATTTTTATTTTTTGTGTCCTCTCCGTTTATATATAGGAATTGTTTTGAAGGTGCGTCTTTTCGAAAGATTGTGTCTTATCGCAAAAAAAAAAACTGCTTGGTGGTTATTTTTAAAAATCGTTTATTTTCGATATAACCGGCTTGTCAAGAGTAGAGTCTTTTATTATAAATGTTTTTTCAATAATTGTGTCTTTTCGAAATAACTGCTTGATGGTTATTTTTAAGGGTTGCGTCTTTTCAAAATATATAATATGGTTTAACTTTTTATCCCGTTGAATATTTTTCAAGTCATGCCTACTGATTCCATAATTCATATGAAGAAAAAGCTAGATAAAGATATTCTTACTTAATTCAATTCAGTTTTAATTGCTTTTCTTTAACCAGTTGACCGTTGTCTCATATCTAGGTTTTTTACTAGCACTAGCAATATAACAGATTTAACACACTATATTATAGTCTCCATGAAAAGAAATCCAAATATCATAGCAAGAACATTTTATATGGTAATAGATTTTACTGGTTATTTTATTTTGAAAATGTATTCCATTTTTTTAGAAACTAGATATCAATTACAACCATAGTTATTGTATCATGATAGCTCACCAACAGTTATCCATTATAAATATTTTGAAAACCATAAAGTAAAAATAACCACTTTTGAATATTTTGAAAGGTTGTGTCCTTTGGAATTCCTAAGATCATGTCTCTTCAAAAATAACTGCTTTATAGTTATTTTGTAGGATCGTGTCTTCTCGGGTTGTTTCGTTTGAGTCGTGTCTTTTTGAAAAAACTCCTTCTATATATATATATATATATATCTTTTGTTTAACATTTAGTTCATTCATGGCTTTAAATTCTTTCAAAGCATGATAATGATACAAAATGTCATATTATTATTTTAAAATTATTATTAAAATTTTTATTATCTTTTTAGTGTCAAAAAATTCCAAAAACTCTTGATTTGCATGAGTAAATTTGGAATTCTTTTGATCATGCAAATTTAATGATTATTTTTGAATATATAAATTTGATGAAATTTCCAACTACTATATTTTTCTCTGAATTGGTGGTAGTAGTGCGATTTTAAATTTAGGAATTCTATAGTGATAAAAAAAAAATTGGGTTGTGAATTTTCATAAAAATACTATTTTGTAGTTATTTTTGATAGTTTCTTCTTTTTGATAAAATCGTTTCATCAAGAGTTGCGGGTTCATATAATTGTTTAATGGTTATTCTGAGGCTTGTGACTTTTCGTAAAAAAAAAACCATTTCGTAGTTATTTTCAAGAGTTTTGTCTTTTCGATATAATCATTTCGTCAAGAGCTGCGATTTCCGATTTTTAAGGGTTGCATCTTTTAGATATATCCGCTATATGATTATGTACTTTTAAAAATAACAACTTTACGGTTATTTCCAAAAGTTGCATGTTTTCGAAATAACCGTTTTGTGGTTGCGAATCCCGATAAGCGTTTTAAATTCGTGTCTCTTCAAATTTTAATCTTCTTACTTTTACCTATAATAATTATACATACTCTACTAGATGTTTACTATCTAAATTGTCACTTTTTGACATTTAAAGTTTAATATATGACTTTTCCCGGCGATTTCGCGAGGTTTCAAGTCCTACTATGCAATAATATTCAAATTTAGAGGATCATAAAAAAACTTAATTTAATATTAAATATTTGTGCAACAATATTCGAATTTTTATAGAAAAAGATAAAATGATTAGAAAGAATTTCTCTTCCTCAAAACCTAAACCCTAAATTCTATCCCCAAAAATTATTCTAAATATAAAATAGTTAACATAAACACAAAAAAATATAAAAGTTAAGCTTAAAAAAATGATATTCTTGCAAATATTTTCAAACGTTGGTATAACTGTAAAATGACATACAAATAGTGGCAAGCCAAGAGTGGCATATCATAAAAATTCCCAAGAATTATCCACAGGAGCATTGGTTGTAAAAAATAAAAATAAAATAAACTATTGTATATCAAAAGAAAATGAGATTTCCACCTTTGTAGACTGTCATTGGACCGTTCCATAAAGTTCATATACAAATTGGTACACAAGTTGAAGAGTTATGCTTTTCAAAGTCATTTTTAATGGGTTTACAAGCTCTCTTTTCTGTGTGTGTTAATATATATAGGTTTACAAGTTGAACACTTGCTCTTGATACTATTCAAATTAAAATTCCATCAAAATGTTATTGTTATAGATTAGTTTAATTAGTCTTAAAAAATTGTAAACGAGAATTTCTCAATTTTTTTGTTTATATTTAGTATCAAAACTTTATATAATATATTTTATTCCTCTAAAACTAGAAAATCTTATCTTATATTATATAAAAGAGAAGTCGGTCGACGAGAGCGTGACACATAAGCAAATTTGTAATTCGCGAGATCATGACATGTGTTTAATATTGATTGAGATGATGACATGTGTTAAAACTTAAATTTAGTTAAGTAAAAGTAAAATTAAAAATGAAAAATTAAAAAAAAAAGTTTCCAAGTAACTACTCAAATAATTAAATGGAAAATTTCTAATAGTCTAAACTAATAAAAATAATAATATATGAGATGTACAGAGGATATAATAAGATGTATATATGTAATGTTTGATAATATAAATGGAAAATTTCTAATAGTCTAAATTAATATAAGTAATAATATATATGGGATGTAGAGAGGATATAATAAGATGTATATATGTGATGTTTGATAATATTTTTTTATATGTTTTCTATGAGGTTACTAACATAAAATTTACTAATTTCTGATTTAATTCTAAAATATTTTAGTTGTTTGACGATTTATTATATAGTTTTAAAAAATATTAAGTATGATCTGAATTATGTTATATATATGATTATGAATTCACATTATATAAATTATCACATAAGAATTGAGATATAAATGATCTCTATTGATTTATAGTCTATGTTCTGTCAAATTCAACAGATTTTTAATTAAAACTTAAATATTTATTAATAATTTTAATGTGTTAACCCGCGTATTAACGCTGGTCTTATTCTAGTTATACAAAAAAGAATGCGCAAAATTGTAACTCACGAGATCGTGAAACGTGTTAAGTATTCCATTAAATTCTAACACATGTCAATTATTTAAATATGTAAGTTTTTCATTATGAAAAGTTTTTAATTTTCGAAGAAGGAAGAAGTTAAAATGAAAAACAAAAACAAGCATATAGTAATTTTACAAATTGCACAAAATCTCTATACAAATCTAATTATATAAAAGAGAATCCGCAAAATTGTAACTCACGAGATCACGACACGTGTCAAATAGTCGATTAGATTCTAACACATGCCAATTATTTAAACATGTAAGTTTTCAAATATCAAAATTGTTAATTACCCAAAAAAGAAGAAGTTAAATTGGAAAAAAACAAGCATTAAGTAAATTTACAAATCTTATTATATACAAGAAGATACAATAAATTGTAACTGACGAGGTCATGACATGTGTTAAGTAGTCGATTAGATTCTAACACATGTCAATTATTTAAATATGTAAGTTTTTCAATATCAAAATTGTTAATTATCCAAAAATAAAAAAATTAAAATGAAAAAAAAGTATAAAGTAATTGTACAAATTGTACAAAACCTCTATATGAATAGTTATATATAAGATATTTAGTTGAAAGCGATTTTTATTAAAGAAAATTTTACCATAAAACAAAAATTAGAAAAAGAAAATAGCAAATTATGAAATTTAAAATAGAAACGATTATGTTTCCATCGTTATATATAGGCAAAGGTTTAACATATATTGTATTTATATGGAACACAAAATAATTGACCATGGATAAAAGTAGAACTAGATCAAGGAGAAAAAACAAAGATAAAATTTTTTTTGGTTAATGGTTTGATATATAATAGTTTTTAAGGTTTTTAGCCATTATATAAGTCCTTTTATCTAGGGTCTTTTTAGTGTTTTCGAGTCTTTGGTGTTTATATTAGATACATGGACGTTTGAAGCATTATTGGTGTTTACTGGATCATTTTGGAACATAATGGAATGAGCTGTTAAAGTCGCAAGTTTGGAGTCAATATTTAGAAGGCTTCTCGATCGACATGGTTGTAGAATTGATCGACACAAATAAATCGAGACTGTTGAGCGACGCTAGCACTTACCTTGTCGCTCGACACGACCAAAAATTTGACCAGAATGTCAGATTTGGAAGATTTCCGTTTTCGCCCCAGAAAGTTCTAGATGTTTACAATTTTACCCAAGTCAGTTTAGTTTCTAAGAGATATTTTTATACTAAGAGATTATTATTCATTACTATGTCTTAGTAATCTCCTAGTAAGGTTTTAGGGTTTTTCAAAGGATGATGAAGTTTTGTTAGAATTTATTTACTATTGGGATTTGCATTCATATTTTATTCTTCACCTTGATTGCTTTAACTCTGATTTAGGTCTGAATTAGATATCATATGTTGTTTAATAGATGCGACAACATTATTAGATTACTTAAACTAAATCATAGGTGAGCGAAGATTCGATTCGCAACGACAGTTGACTTTAGATCTTTGTGAACAAATCAAACATGAATTTAATGCTTGTTTAATTAATCTGAATTTGCAATGACAGTTGGCTTTCTAGGGTTTAGACATAGATAATATTTGCAACGACAGTTGATTTATTTTACATTAGTGTTTCGAGTTCTAGAATTGCATTTCATAATTATCTCGATAGTAAGTTTAGTCTGCAATTTGTAATCATTCCAGTGAATTTCCTAAGGCCTATCGTTTGTCTTTTATTGAATACAAATCGTCTGCAATCACCTTGTTTTACTATTTCTGCACTGCTTTACTTTACATCTTTTACTGCTTAGCATAATCGGAAAATTTAAATCTATTGTGTTAGTTTGATTCCCTGTGGATTCGATAACCTAAGTATTGCACGCAATCTCTTAATTTGAGAGAGTAGCTCTAGAGAAATTTGAGCATATCAGGTATGTTTTTACATATTTAAAGTTTACGAAATAACATCAAAGAATGATTTTCAAAACATGTAAGAAGAATGATTTAGTTGTTATATCAAACAGTTTAATGATTTAAACAATATTTACATATATCAAGCGTATATACTTTATTGATTTCCAAATTATATGAGATATGAGACTATTTTTTTTTCAAATTAAATATGAACATATAACTTTAATCACTACATTATCTAAGTTAGAGTTTGAATTAAGAATATAGAATGTTTTTTCCTAAAACATTCTTTAACCATAATTATTTACTATAAATCAAATAATCCTCGCGTCGTGAGGGTCTTAATCTAGTTATATATATATATATGTTTTATATATATATATATATATATAACAAACGAAAATTAAGTGTTTATTTTTAAACCTCAAATGTCGATATTATGATCAAAACGTCATATTAATTTGTTAATGGATGATGATGTAACATATGCAGCTTACGAGAATTGAATAAAACCGATTTGTTCAGGGCCGTTTCAAATTTAATAGAGGTCATGTTCAAATATCAAAATTAGGCTCTAAATAATATTAATTTTAGACATTAATTATGTAAAAAAAATTACCTACAACTTATCGTAATGAATAGTTTATAATGATAAATATTCTTTTTCTTATATTTTTTACAACAAATAAAATTTTATTACTCAAAATTGTTTCATTCATACAATTACAACTAAAAATTATATTTAAACAAAGTCATTCTTCTTATCGATCAAAGAAGAATCACGTCGAGTTTTTTTTTAGTTTGAGTTTGTACCTTAAAGAATAAATTTACTTAGAAATATAATAAAAAGAAGAGGAAATTGCTAATAATGACCTAAAACTTCATTTGAAATGCAAAAGTATCTCCCTCATCTCATGTTTGGCAAATATAACCCAAAGGGGTAGTGAAATTACAAATACATCCTTAATGAACAAACAAAAAAATAGAATGCATAATGACCTTTTTAGCCTTTTGACGTCTACACCGGAAGTCTACACAGTAGACATTAAATTGCGTCTACTTTAAGACTGGAAAAGAAGTCTACATCGTAATTAAATCTTATATTTAAATTTATAAATTGGAAAAAAATATTTTTGTAAAGCTTTCTTTTTCATAATTAAACTATAATAAATTGTGAAGTATGAAAAATAAAATTTCACAAAATTGAAACAAATTACAACAAAAAGACAAATAGCATTGAAAATGAATGAATGAGTGAGTTAACATGTTCTACACTAAAGTATACTTAGATACCATATATTCTACTCCATCAAAATTATGTTAGCAATTGATGTGGTTGGTAGTTGTTGTAACTTGATACATATAAGTTACATGAGTTTATGATTGTAATTGGTTTATGTTGTGGGATTCATATATATAGTTTAAGGTTTAGAGTAAACAACATAATAGAAGTTGTAAAGTAGGGTTTTGATTTACGGTTTATAATTTATACATTTAAAATGTAAAACTTGCATAAAAGTGTTATATTGTGAATATATTACATGTTTGAATGTTTGATACAAGTTTTTATTTAAGCACTTGAGTAATCCATTTGAAAATAATCAATTTAGGGTTTCGAATTGTAGACTTCATTTGCAGCCTATTTGAATATGTAGACTTCATATGCAGTCTACATAGAATTTAGGGTTTTATTTTAGAGTATAGGGTTTCGGATTGTAGACTGCATAAGAAGTCTACATCAACCGGAAATTTTAACCTCAACAAGTATGCTAAACCGAAAATTTTAAACATAACCGTGTTTTTTTAATCAGTATATAAACACAAACCTAGAGAAAGATAACCCTAATTTGTTTTTAAAAAATCCAACTACACTCTCTCTCTTTCAAACGGCGCCTCCAATCTTTCTCTTCCAGATCTGTAATCGATTCATCTGTTTCTGCATCACATCTAGCTATTGTCTAAAAGTCAGCTTAATTATTGGTACTTTCTTCGATTATTTCTCTTACCTCCATCGTTTCCAATACCTTTTTAGTTTCTTTTTGGTTTTACTTGAATCGATCTGTTTGCATTTTTGTTTCCTAGGTTGATTGTTATCGATAGCTACTACAAGGCGTTTTATATCGAAAAGCTCTAGTGACGAAAGCTTCTTGAATCTTCTTCAAACGGTGATTCCTGAGAATCTTCTTCAAACGGTGAAAAGTAGCAGCACCGTCGATAATCTTCTCTCCTCTTCTTCTCTTCTCCGTTTGTTTGTGGGTCTTCCCCAATTTCACCAAGTATTTATGGATCCGTAAGAAATTATAGGCGAGAACGGGACAATTGATGGCCAAGGAAGTGTATGGTGGGATTAGTTTAGAAATGGAGAGCTAATACAAGACCTCATCTTGTTGAGCTCATGAACACAACCGGTTTAATCATCTCTAACCTCACATTCTTGAATCCGCCGTTTTGGAATATTCATCCGGTTTATTGCAGGTTATCTAACTTCTCTGATTCAGTTTGATTTTTTTGTGAGTTTATGAAATGTTCTGATTTTGGGGGTTTTGATTACAGATTGTAGCATTAGTGTTTTCACAAGACATGGATAATGAGTATGAGAAACTCATTAGAAGAATGAATCCACCAAGGTATATGTTTTTTTTTTATGGTGTTATTAACCATTTTAATATGATTTTGGATAAAATAAACCCTCTGTTTTTTGTTCTTAGGGTTGTGATTGATAATGACTCTTGCAAGAAGGCTATTGTGATAGGTTACTTTTCCTTTTTAGTTCACGTACAATCTTCTGGTCCATAATTTTTTCATATTCCTGATGGGGTTGTGATGTTTTCTCAGGTGGATAGTGCAAATGAATATGGGATTCTTCTTGAAGTTGTACAAATCCTCACTGATCTTAACCTTAGTATAAGCAAGGCTTACATATCCTCTGATGGTGGTTGGTTCATGGATGGTAATGTTTCTATTTTTTCAATGGTCTTTCTTTACTTTTGAGCAAGAAATTGATTCTCCTCTCTTTGCGTTTGCCAGTTTTTAATGTCACTTACCAAGTTGGAAACAAAGTCACAGACGAAGTTGTTCTAGACTATATCCAAAAAGTGAGTTTGTTCTTTTTAACAAGATTTCTCTTCTTCTCCTTATGTGAGTAAAAAGAGTCTGATTATGTGGTTGATTCTCAGTCTCTTGGGCCTGAAGCTTGTTTCTCCACTTCAATGAGATCTGTTGGTGTCATACCATCAACCGAAAGCACGGTTATCGAGCTTCTGATACATTATACCCGCCATTATTCTTGACACAATGTCTATTTCTTTATTTCTTTATTTGAGTCATAAAAAATGTTTTATTTGTGTGCCTTTATGCATTTTTATGTTCAAACTCTTGATGAAATCGTGTTTTCTATCGAGTTTGATTTTGTAGCTTTTAATGATGAACAAATGAAGTTTTCTTCCTGAGTTTTGATAGATTCTTGCCTAATTATATCATATAATGGATATTTTTCTGTACTTTATTTTGTGTGATGAAATCTTTGCTTAATTCATTTTTGTATTCTTGAGCAGGGTGAGAAAAAGGCTTAAGACTATATGGATGTCGAAGCTCTAAAAGCTTTACAAACATAAGAAATTTGTCAAGAAGCTTGCAAACCTTGAATCTGAGAAAATTCATGCTTTCTTGGCCTTTGAATATGCATACTTTGATCAATATCCTCAAGCGAACAATGATACCGTTGTCGAGAAAGTCCACGAAGTCTTTTATACTAAAACATTGGTTATTTTGTTAATTGATGCTTCCTTGTTTTGTTTCGATTGTACCATATCTCTGTAATCGTTTTTTTAATTGTTAATTGAATGCGTGTGAGATTGTCTTTGTTGTTTGTACCCCTAATTCATGTTCTTATTTTGCTTATAAGAAAGTAAAAAATGGTTAAAGTAAAAAGAACATTAGATTATATTTTAAATGTGGAAACCATATTTATCAAGAGAAGTGAACATTGAGAGAAAAAGTGAAGTCCAGAGACAAGAGGAGAAAGATGTGTTTTTTATTGATAATTTCTTAAGTGAATAAGTGAGCTCCGCCACCTTTGATTTTTTGTCAAGGTTGTAATCATCTTGTGTCATTTCAACTAGTTCCTCATGCTTAAAACCATTACTTAGAAAAAACATTCTTCCGCCTCTTCGATTATCAACCTCAAAACGCCACATACTATCTTCCATAATCCAATCTCCATAAACAATAGGTAGCTGAACAATCATTTGTAAAATACAAACAAACATGTATGTGATAGTAAGTAAATATCGAAAAACGTTGAGTAGACTTCAAATGCAGTCTACGAAATATGAGCTAACTAGTCACCAAATCAAGAAAATAGATTTACCCCACAATTATTTGTCTACAACATGACCAACTCTTACAGAGGGTACGAAAAACAACTAACAAACATGTGAGAACAAAAGGATTGAATAAATACATTGTAAATATGTAAAAAAATGCATTTTAAAAAACTATCACAGTTGTAGACTTCAAATGCAGTCTACTCAAAATGAGCTAACTAGTCACCAAATCAAGAAAATAAGTTTGCCCCACAAATATTTATCTTAAACATGACCAACTCTTACAGGGGGGTAGATATACAACTAACAAACAGGTGAGAACAAAAAAATCAAAAAAATACATTGTAAATATGTCAAAAAATGCATTTAAAAAAACTGCAAGATTTGTAGACTTCAAATGCAGTCTACTCTAAGTAGACTTCAAATGCAGTGTACTCAATATGAGCTAACTAGTCACCAAATCAAGAAAATAAGTTTACCCCACAAATATTTGTCTTAAACATGATCAACTCTTACAGGGGGTAGATATACAACTAACAAACAGGTGAGAACAATAAAATAAAAAAAATACATTGTCAATATGTCAAAAAGGGCATTTTAAAAAACTATCACATTTGTAGACTCTAACTGAAGACTTCAAATGCAGTCTACATAGAGTAGACTTCAAATGAAGTCTTCAAATGCAGTCTACAATGGGTTATTTTTGCAATTAAGGCAAATCGGTATGTAGACTGCAAATGAAGTCTACAAGTGTTGTAGACTTTATTTGCAGTCTACAAAGGTTACTTTTGCATTTGACCAAAACGTTGACTTTTTGGTAGAGACTTCATTTGCAGTCTACATAAAAGTGCAGGTTACTTTTGCATTTGATCAAATATTTCCACTGTTCATACGTAGACTTCATTTGCAGTTTACATAAGAAAGTAGACTTCATTTGTAGACTACAGAAGGAAAGTAGACTTCATTTGCAGTGTACGAAAAAAAAAGGTTACTTTTGGATTTGATTTTTGTTGACTTTTCAAAGTAGACTGCAAATGAAGATTACATAAAATATAGGGTTAGTTTTGCATTTCACCAAAAAATCTGTAATTTTTTTTGTAGACTTCATTTCCAGTCTACTTTTCATAGTACACTGGAAATGAAGTCTACAAATGATATGTACTGTAACATCCCGAAACCAAAATATGGATTTTGGTCAGGGGTGTCGATCGACACCAAGGCAGGGTGTCGATCGACACCAATGTTTTCGGTAAAAATTGGTTTGATTTAAAATCATCCGGTTTGTTGCGCGGTTTGGGAACGCAACCCTAGGTCGGGTTATTTATAGTTCCAGCCGCAATTGCACGATTTTTCAGAGATTTTTGGAGAGAAAGAAGTCGTGATTCGAGTATTCGAGCGAGAATCGAAAGGTTTGTGATCCGTTCTTCGTCGGTTTCACTAGGAGTTTTCGTGGGATCCTTAAGGGTTCGTTTGTGGAGTATTGTGGGCGATTTCTCGGTGATTTCCTGCGAGTTTCATCGCTGATTCGTCGCTGTTCAATTCCTTTTTCCTTTTCAATCCGCGTAATCGAGGTGAGTGCGCGATCGTGGATATGGAAGTAGGTTATTAGAAATTTGGAATGATTGTTTGTGTGGATTTGATCGTTTCTGTGATTATCTGTGTGATTTGTATGTTTGGAATCGTGTTTGATCTCGCGTGATGAAACGGAATCGAGTCACGTGAGGATTTGACTCGGTTCAGGTTTTTTGCGAGAGGTGTCGGTCAACACCTAGTGGTAGTGTTGATCGACACCACTGTTTTATGATCGTGAGGATCGAGTGCTGGAATGCAGTGTCGATCGACACCAAGTGGGAGTGTCGATCGACACCACTTATTTTTAAATGTTGATTTTGGTCATTTTGTGGATTGTTGCTTGATCGAGTAGAATTGATAATCTATTTTTCCTTACTATATATCCGGTAGACGGGATGACCACTCCACTAAGTATTTACGCAACTCTGTTTTTCCTTTTGAGGTGCAGGTAACAGAAATGCGTGATCGCGGAATCAAGACCGGTGAAAAGGATGATAGGATGATTTATTTGTTCTTGTTTAGTCTAGTGAAACCTGGTGGTTAGGTTGCTAGATTTTTAGTATTATTTTTGGAGTTGATTTTATGGAATTGAATTGATGGTTTATTGATTTAATATTTATTGAATTAATTTATGAGAATTTCCGCAACTGTTTAAAAAAAAATGTTGGTTGTTTCAATTTGGTATCAGAGCCTAAACGGTTTTAGGACTCGTGAAATTGGATGTCTGAGACTATGTGCTTAATTGATTGTATGTTGTTAATTAGTTAGTAGTCTTAGAATCATCCTCTTCGGCCTTTAATGAGATTCTGCGGTAAGTATCTATGTTTGTTTGTGACTCCTATCTTTTGTGGTTATAGTATCTTTGGCTGTGTTTTTGGGAAATGCAGAGCAATGGATATTGGAGGTAGAGTTCTTGGTAGAGGTAGAGGTCAGGGTCAGGGGCGCATGTTTGAGTTGTCCAGTGGTGGAGCTGCGAGTGCTTTGCAGGCGTCAGAGTCTCAGGTGCATCAGGCAGGATCTGTGAGTGGGACCAGCGTGAGTGCCAGCGTTGGTGCTGTAGGTGCCAGGAGGGGTACCGGGTTAGCTGGTGGTGGATTGGACCCAAGTGTGGGTGTTTCTCCAACTCAGGATTGTTGGGATCGTCTGGAGGGCTTGTTGAAGCAGATTCTAGAGCGGTTACCGACAGTAGCTCCGGCGCAGGCTTCAGTGGAGCCGAGGGCAATAATGTCTGAGGAGCATTCGACTTATCAGGTGAGGATGAGGCGGATGCAGGTTCTGAGTTCGGGCCATTTCTCAGGTAGTGTGAGACCTGAGGGAACCGAGGAGTGGATGATGAGAGAAGAGCATGCCTCTCATTCGAGCAGAGTTTCTGCGAAGTATCCGGTGGAATCGGTGGTTGTCTAGCCAGATTTTGTTCCAGCTGCTTCGCCGAGAAGGCAACAATGTCATGAGATTCCTAACCAGGCCAGCAAGCCTACGCAAGGGGAGAAGAGGAAGAAGGAAGGCACTTCCAAGCTGAAATCAAAAGGTCGTAGTTGTTATGAGTGCGGGAGCAGGGATCACCGTGTTGGGAGCTGTCCTGTGAGAGCAGAGTTTTGGGGAGCTCGAGTTTGTCATCACTACAGGAAGCCAGGTCATATCAAGGCCGAGTGTCCCCAGTTGCCGCGGTAGGCCAAGGCAGTGGTTGAGTAGGATTTGAGGGAGTGGATCAAAGATCGAGCGGTGTTTCTTTCCATTTTGTTTTAGTCTTGAATTTTGGTTTCAGCTATGTTGCTTTGGTTATTGTAGTCTCGTTTGGTGTTGTAACGATTCTACGCTTTGGAAATTAATAAGATGGAGTTTCCTTATTTATTTCCTGTGTTTAATAAGATATGTAGTTCTTATTATTGCTGATATTTGAGAATAAGAATTATCATGCCTTGGACCATATGAGGTAGATCTGGTCAATAGGTGCTTAGAAGCGTTTAAGAGTTGATTACTCTAGGGACAGCGCTCCCGAATAACTCATTCATGGTCGGAGATATGAGTTCTCCAGAGGAGATGTGAGTTATCCTATATACTTATTCGGGATGTAAGTTCCTAAAATAAGTAGCGGGGGAGGTGAGTGCTCTCGCGGGGATGTGAGTTTCCCAGATACCGTTGGCTCGAAGGAGGTGTCCTGAGAGTGCGAGCGGTATGTTTTCCTGATAAGTCATAGGATGCGTCCTGTGTAGGTCAGGGTGTGAATGAGTAAGAGTAATTAATGTCTGAAAATGTAAGTAGGCTTGAGATCGGTTGGGGGTCTCAGAGATCGGGAGTTGATCTCAAATTGTTTTGACCGGGCGAGGCAAGTGTGATGGTCTTAATGGGCAGTTGTGTTGGGGTTATTGAGTTTAGCCACTTGAGGTAAGCTAGTCGCTGCTGTTTATAAGTATTTTGGAATTTATTACGAATAACTCATTATCTGGAAACTGTGGTTTTCCAGAGTATGTATTGGGGACGGCAATTTTCCCTAGATACCGGGTGCTTGTTGGATGTGTTCCTGAAAGACAAGTGGTATGAGGTATTGTCAGCTCAAGGGATTTGTTTCTACGAGTGTGTGTGGTGTATGGGTGAGTTAAACGTAATAAGTTTCTGAAAATATGCGTATAAACATAGGATTAGGTGGGAACCTTTGAGTTCAGGCGAGGATCTCTTGTAGGACTGGCCAGGTATGGTCAGGATGTTGCCCTATGTTAGGCAGGGTATGGGAGTCGAGTGGAGATCTCGAGTGTTGTGGACCAGGTGTTGGTCTTGATAGACAATGTGGTGGGCGTCAAGCCTAGAGTGGATCCTGCGTTGGAAACTCAGTTCAGACGACCATGGTAGCAAATGTCACATTTTATGGTCCTGCATGTTCTTGTTTGGGTAATGCATGATTGATTGATTTAATTTTGGGTCTACGGGTGGTTGTACATATTATCGTTTGTTTTTTGCGCGATCAATCCGGCAGACCTAGTTCGGATCAAGAAATATTGCATTAGGGTTTTTCTAGGTGGGTCTGGGCGGAGTAAGCTTTATGCGGTGTGCCCTCTGGTTCCAAGAAATTGTTCAGACTACTTGATGCAGTCTTAATCTTGAGGTTAAAGGCGTGTAGAATTTATTTCTCTAGGGGGAGATGTTCTCTCTTGTGGGGACAGTGGTCCCAGACTCACTTATTTGGGAATTGTGTTTCCAAGTATAAGTAGGGGGAGATGTATTCTCTCGAGAGGAGGGGGTTTCCCTGCATTGTGTTAAGATATGGTGGTTCTCTAGAAGGGATGGTAGTTTCCCTGCATTGTGTTAAGAGATGGTGGTTCTCTGGAAGGGATGGTGGTTTCCCTGCATTGTGTTAAGAGATGGTGGTTCTCTGGAAGGGATGGTGGTTCCCCTGTATTGTGTTAAGAGATGGTGGTTCTCTGGAGGGGATGGTGGTTCCCCTGCATTGTGTTGAGAGATGGTGGTTTTCTCGAGGGGATGATGGTTCCCCTGTGTATTTGTGACTCAAGGGATGCGTCCCGAGAGTGCGAGCAGTTTGTTACCTGACAGCTCCAGGATGCGTCCTGCGAGTATCATGGCCTAGATCTGACAGCTCCAGGATGCGTCCTGCGAGTGTCAGAGTATTGATTGAGATAAGAGCAATAGATGTTTGCTACGGCCGAATAAACCTAGGATTAGTGATGTGCTTTGAAGGTTATGAATGAATCTTGAGGAAGATTGTTGTATTGGCCAAATACTCAGTGGGAGCAGCAATGATGTGCTGGAGTCTGTTTAGCGGGTTATTATTAGTAGGGGGTTCTAGTCTGTAGATGCTTGTGCATGTAAGAGTTGATTACTCTATAGGAAGCGTTTTTCCTATTTATATCCAGAGCTTGAGGGAGACGTCCCGAGAGTGGAGTGGCATGGGCCTCGTTACCTCGAAGGAGACGTCTTGAGAGTGTGATGATGTCGGAATGAGTACGAGTAGTCAATGTCTGATGGTGGCATAAGCATGGGACAGGATATGGACTTCCAAGTGCGGGTGTAATTTCGTGCTTTTTGGCTAGTGGTTTGCAGCGTGCGATAAGTGTCAGCATGTGGATGTGAAGTACCAGGTTCCAGACGGAAAGTTGATATGTTGCCACTCTGTAGTGGGGGTGGGATGCGATCACGATGAAGTTCGTGGGGGAATTACCTAACTCGATAACCTTTGATGTGATTTGGGTAATTGTGGACCGTCTGACTAAGTCTGCACATTTTATGGCTGTTAAGACCTTGTTCGACCGCACTACTTGCACACGTAAATAGACGCCCCTGGATTTGTTTACTTCATGTATTAAACCATGAAAACATAAACTAATCTTGAAACATTAGATAACAACATATGATAATTTATGTTTAGGATTAGGGATGTTGTAGGAAGGGTTCTGGCCCATCTTAGCCCATGATAATATAAGCCCAGCCCTATTTTAATCCCAGTCTATTATTAGCCCTGTAATTTATATAAGTATGGGCTTAATTAGGATTAGCCCATTAACCCTTTTCTATAAATCAAAGAACAATACTCCAATTTCTTTTTCTTTTTTACGGCACAATACTCCAAATCCAATCTAACTCCATCTGAATTTAGGCTCTCCATTTTTGCTGCAATCAATAAAATTCAAAATCTTCAAAACATGAATCTCTTAACAAAATTCACCCAGAAAATCGCAAATTCATAAACATCAATTCTATAATCAAAACTAGAATCAATCGCAATCAAACAGAGATACAGAGATACAGAGAGATCTATAAACTCCAAATCTCCAAATCAAAACGAGATCTAACAACAACAACAACAACAACAACAACAAAGCGAAACAACATTGTTAATCAAAACCAATCGATCAAAGATAGAAAACGAGATTCGCGAAGAGAAATTCGAATCGGAAGAAGATGAACACATACCAAACACTCTCGGAGATTTTCGCAACGATTCTTAACCCTAGATTTCAGCTAGAAAAATTTGTAGGCAAGTTTTTAAGAACTCGGATTCTGAAATTGGTTACTTTGGAATGCATAAAACATAACCCTTCTTTTAACCCAGGGCTAATTTCTTTGGGCCCGATTTTAGCCCACTATTAAAATTAATCAAAATGAAGGGTTCTGGGCTTTAAATTTTAATATGGGTCAGGGCTAACCCTTTCTAGTTAGGCCCAATTTAACATCTCTATTTAGGATAGATATATGTCCTTCGAAACAAATCTTCAATTTTTTTTTTTTTATATATGAATTGATAGTATTTTTTTGTCTAGATGTGAAAGGTTGACGAAAACATGTTAGATTAGCATGAACAAAATAGTATGCTCTATCAATTTTGGGATTCAAGCAAGTTGATAATGAAGATAGGTAATGTATTGTTGTAGCTTATCGCTCATTGTAAAGAAATTTTGGACATATTCAAATCCAAGACGATGATTTTAGGGTTGTCGAATGTATGGTTAAAAAAATCGTGGGCGTTTTAGGTGGAAAGCTATTGCTTATCAGTCTCAAAAAGAGACAATAAGAAACACAAAACAATTTCCAAAGGATATATGCTAGAAACAGAAAGTTTGGCAAGGATAATTAATAACAGCGTTTAAATAACTTGAGTATGACTTACGGAATCTAAATCTAAACACATTCATTATTGCAATTAGTTATGCGATTTCATTAGAATATAAGAATGTGGGGAGGCGAGATACTCTTTCATTAATTCTTTAATTGCCCGTAGTGTGACGGTTTTGATCCAATCAATAATCCTAAGATAGAACCACACGATCGACTATTTCGCAACACTCGAGAATAGAAGCTAACGAACCAAAATTCTATGTGTATTCTCAATGCCGGCTCAATAATATATGGGGCCCGTGGGCAAAAAAATTTTTTTGGGCCCCTTAAATTTGATTTTTAAAGATATTTTGCTAAATTTATTTTTAAAAAATATATATTTTTGTAATATCAGTTAATTAAATAAAAAATATTTATGGGCCTATTCAATTTAAATAAATTTAACTTTTAATTTTAAAAAATTAAAAAAAAAATTTTGGGCCCTTAATTCTTGGGACACGGGGTGGGGCCCATGGGCGGTGCACCACCTGCCCTCCCTTGTAAGCCGGCCCTGTGTATTCTCAGACACAAAACAAAAAGAAAAGAAACATGTGAAGGATTTATTTGTGTTACTGAACGTAATGATGATCATGAGATAATATGATGATTCGATTTACTAAGAAGGAGGAGGAAAGCTTATCTTATATAAGCCAATATGAGTTTTCCATTTTGTATACTTAAGGAATTTAATCCAAACTTCCAATGTGAGATATTTGCTAGTTTTTACACATAGCCAAATTTCAAAGTTTTCCACGTCACCCATTTTGGACACCCATTTCTCATTCAAACTCACTCCAATTTTGACAAGAAGATACACTATATCATAGTGTTCATGGCGACGATTGCATCGTGTCCAATAACCGGTCATTCCGATAGACGTCTCCATCTGAAAACACATCGGAAAATTGTCTAAAACCATTTCGTCAAAAACGAATTCCAACACCTTTTTATGCTGCCAAAGTTCGCTTGAATACGAAATTTCAACATGTCGTTTTATTTATTTTATAACATCCCAAGTTTCATCCCTATGGTAACATCCCAAGTATCTCCCATAAAAAGAACATCTCAAGTTTCATACCCATTGTAGACACACACACACAAAATCATCGACAATTACTTCCATAGTGAGAACATCGATAACAGCTTGATTTTGGAGTGGGTCGTTATGTGCCACCGTCAACGATGCTTTCTCGATCATCCAAATATTAAAAGAAAAACACCCAAAATAATGAGAGGAATAATAATATTCTGTAGGACCGATCAAAAAAGAAAAAGAAATAAAGGAATGTAGGCTTTGAAAAATCCCAACAGCCAAAACAATTTTCAATACCATAAATCGCAAATTGTACTAGACGAGTGTGTCATAGTTTTCTCCGCCTTCTCACTAGGAAAGTAAAGAAGAAGAAATTGCTGGTGGTTAACCCGACGTTTGGCTCTTGCCGATGTCATGGTTTTGTAGATATGTAGTAGTTTAGTAGCTAGTTTCTGTTTATCGGATCGGTTCTTCGGCTTGACCGATTTGTTTTTCTGACTTGTTCGGATCTAAAATTCCAACGGTTGATCGAATATATTCCGGCTTTGACCGGTCTTATCTATCGTTTATCACGAATTCAATCTCATATTCCTATGCTTATTTATGTCGAAGTCTCTGTTTTTCTTCTATTTTCTTTCTGATTTCACCAAATGGTTGTGGAGTAATATCTTCACCATATTCCTATTGCTCAAGACGCATGAGCGATGAAGGCTAAGATCACATCATTATTGGGTGTGACGGTGGTGGAGCTTCCCTGGATTTGGTGTTTATCGGTGGAATTTAAGAAGCGGGTTTAATGGATAACTCAGAAGATCTCGACGATTTCTTGAAATGGATGTGAGATTGACGGAAGGGAGGAGGATTATCATTGTCTAGGGCTGATTGGTGGCGGCTAATTGGTTCGGCGGTGAACAACGATGGTTGACGGTGGAGCTACCAGGTTTGACGCGTGTCCTCATGAAGATCAAGGGGTCTCCACGTACGTGTTCTCGCTAAATTATACTCCCTCCGTTTCGAAATAGTTGTCATTTTGGACTTTTTTTTTTGTTTCAAATACTTGTCATTTTCAGTTTTCAATGCATATTTAGTGATAATTTTGAAAATTTTATCCCTATCTTTTAGCTTATTAATTATTACTCCCTCCGTTTCATTTTATAAGATGTTTTGATTTATTTCACGAGAATTAAGAAAATAATAAATACAAACAAAATCTCATTTAATAATTAGCTAAAAATATAACTCAACCAATCATATATAAGACTACGGAATTTAAAAAGAAAAAAATATCAAATAACATTAAAATCTGCATAGAAACTAGTAAAACATCTTATAAAATAAAACAAAATATTTCTCTTAAAAATCTTATATAATGAAACGGAGGGAGTAATATCAAACAAAATTGTGTATTAAATAGGGGTAAAACAAAAAATTTAATAATTTTCTTAATATGTGTGAAATCACCCAAAATGACAACTAATTTGAAACAGAGAGAGTAGTTATCTTTATGATTAAGTATGATTTAGTGTTGAACCGTTTAATTTCTTCGTTGTAATCCTCTTAAATTAATTTGCTCATGCCTAATCCCCTTCTGTAATTGGCCTTTAGCCTTAAATAAATGAATGTGGTTTGTCGTAAAAAAAAAACAATAAACGAGTGTGTTACTGTTTCATATAATTATACCGATCTGCGTACAACTTTATATTATATCGCTTCTGCGTAGAGCTTTGTACTACGCATTACATTCAGCTTTTTGCACTATGCATACCGCTTTGCAGTAAGCTTACACCTTTGCAATATGCGTTACACTCAGCTTTTTGTACAGGTTTGCAGTACCCATAAAGTTTTTCAAAGTGGAAACGTTACACTTTGCATTGAGCATCAATTCTCCACCATCCCCTCTCCTACTTTCCTCATCAAGTGCATTTGTAGGCACAGAGAAAGCTTATTCCTTCTCCTTCTCCTTCTCAACCACAAGCTTTTTGGTCTTTCAATGGCGTTAGCTCTCTCCCTCACACCCACCTCTTGCTCTTCTTCCTCTTCCTCTCGGAAACCTACCCATACTCCTAATTTCAGAACCACCCATCTGAATTTCGTGTCCCCGAAGAGAAATCCCCTCCTTAGATCCTTTGAATATCTTCAATCGTCCTCACGAGACCTCAATGTCTCTGCAATTGCATCGTCTTCGTCTTCACAGACCACGGAGCTGGTGCCACGTAGGCTCGAGAGGTTAGTCGGAGAATTCCGGTCCTTGACGGAGCCAGTCGATCGGCTCAAATGGGTTCTTCGTCACGCGAGTCTCATTCCTCCGATGCCCGACTCATCCCGGACCGAATCGAATCGAGTCATGGGCTGTACGGCTCGTGTCTGGCTAGACGCTGAGTTAGGTCAAGACGGAAAGATGCGTTTTTGGGCGGATAGTGACTCAGATGTCTCTAAGGGTATGTGTTCGTGTTTAATTCAATTGCTTGATGCAGCGACGCCTGAACAAGTGATGGAACTCAAGACTGAGGATTTGGCTGAGTTTAACGTTGGATTGTTGATGGGAGAGAGATCGAGAGTGAACACATGGCATAATGTTCTCGTCAGTATGCAGAAGAAGACCCGACGGCTCGTAGCCGAGAGAGATGGAAAAGCTCCTTCCTTTGAGCCCTTTCCTTCACTTGTGTTAACTGCTCATGGCATTGAGGCTAAAGGAAGCTTCGCTCAAGCTCAGGTTCAAAATCTTCTTTCTTTTAGGTTTTTGATTGTAGTTTAAGTATTGGACTATGAGGATGCACAAATGAAGGGAATCTAGACTCTTTTGCAGGACTATATTTTGCATCACTGTTAAGATTTGTGATTTGTTTTTGACTTGCAGGCGAAATATTTGTTTCCGGAGGAGTCACGGGTTCAAGAACTTGTTAATGTACTGAAAGAAAAGAAGATAGGAGTCTCTGCTCATTTCTATATGGATCCAGAAGTGCAAGGGGTCTTGACTGCTGCTCAAAAGCATTGGCCACATATCTCTATATCCGATTCTCTTATCATGGCGGATGCAGCGGTCAAGATGGCAGAAGCTGGATGTGAGTACATAGCAGTTCTTGGTGTTGATTTTATGTCTGAGAATGTCCGTGCCATTCTAGATCAAGCTGGGTTTGGAGAGGTTAGAGAGGTTTTTATAATCTCTGATTTTTGTTTTGTTGATAGTGATCCTTACGTGTCTTTCTGTTTGTAGGTTGGTGTATATAGGATGTCTGATGAGACTATTGGTTGTTCACTAGCTGATGCTGCTTCTGCTCCGGCTTACTTGAATTATCTCAAAGCTGCTTCTCTTTCTCATCCTTCATTGCATGTTGTTTATATCAATACATCCTTGGAGACTAAAGCTTTTGCTCATGAGCTTGTACCTACCATTACGTGCACTTCATCTAATGTTGTACAGACGATTCTGCAGGTTTGTGTCTTGCTTGATCTCAAACTTTTTGCTTTTCTTTTATCTTCATTTTCTTAGCTCTTCTTCTTGTTGTCAACTATCAATAGGCGTTTGCTCAAATGTCAGAATTAAATGTTTGGTATGGTCCTGATTCGTACATGGGAGCGAATATTGTAAAGTTATTCCAGCAGATGACATTGATGACTGATGAAGAAATTGCCAATATTCACCCTAAACACACCCTAGATTCCATCAATTCATTGCTTCCCCGTCTTCACTATTTCCAGGTAACTTTTGCCTTTGGTTGTTAGTGGCAGTAGTCAAATTTCAAAAGAAAGTTTTCTAATATGGTTGTATTTCAGGAAGGAACGTGTATTGTCCATCATCTTTTCGGTCACGAGGTAGTGGAGAGAATAAAGTACATGTACAGTGATGCCTTTCTTACTGCGCACCTCGAGGTTCCAGGTGAAATGTTTTCACTAGCAATGGAAGCAAAGGAAAGAGGAATGGGTGTTGTTGGATCCACACAAAACATACTAGATTTCATAAAGCAGAAGGTTCAGGAAGCAATGGACAGGAATGTTGATGACCACCTCCAGTTTGTTCTAGGAACAGAGTCAGGAATGGTAACATCCATTGTTGCAGTGATCAAGAGTTTGCTAGGTTCTTCTGCCAATCCGTCTAAAATTAAAGTTGAAGTAGTGTTTCCGGTATCATCAGACTCTATGTCAAAAACTTCTTCAGAGGGTCTAAACTTCATTAGAGTTGGTGATGTGGCATTACCGGTTGTACCAGGAGTAGCAGGCGGTGAAGGCTGCTCTATTCATGGCGGATGTGCATCGTGTCCTTACATGAAGGTTACTTCTTGCTTTATTATTTTCATTCATTTGATAAATGAATATCTATGCTCCATCTAATGCAAAAGCTTGTGTGATGATGCAGATGAATTCGCTTAACTCGCTCTTGAAAGTTTGCTACAATCTACCTGATGTGGAAAATGCAATCGGGAAATTCAAAGCAGAGCGATTTAAACAACAAACTCCTCAAGGAAAACTAATTGCGGATGTCGGGTGTGAGCCAATACTTCACATGAGGCATTTCCAGGTAAATTAAAAAGCAATTTCATCTCTTGTAAAGTTTTGCGGTAATGTGATTGAAATATTGAATCTATTTCTGCTTTTTTAGGCGAACAAGGAGCTACCCGAGGAGCTTGTTAATCAGGTCTTAAGTTGTGAGAGCAAGAGATAACCAAGTTGCCTTAAAGCTATGAAGAAATTGGGTGAGTTTAGTTATATCAACAAATTATAGGCTTTACGTTTGATGGAACATGAAGGTTAAAAGCTCTTCCTGCAATAATGATCATATGATCACAAGGGTTAACATTACAATTATATAAAACAAAAGCAGAAGAAGCATGTGGATAATATTAGAGAGGCTTAGGAGCTTATTATTGTCTAGTGTTGGTTGCAATGTTCTTAAATTGCGGCATTCTAACATACTTAAAACTTTATCATTTTGTTCTTGTGTTGTTGTAACCTTTGAGTAAAGGAAAAGATGAAAGACTCTTGTGTCCCAAAACAAACAAACAAAATAAATAAAAAGAATTATATACGGAAACATTTCACAAAATGGAAGGTCTTTGTGGGAAATAACACCATGAGACAAGAGTGTATACACGCCTATCCTTTGGGAACACAGAGACGCATTGAGTAATGAAACCAGTATCAACCTGTTTATAAACAAATCATGTCCATGTGCAGACATACCCATTTTTATCAGCCGACGCTAATGGTTTCCCGATCCCGCTCCAAGAACAACACAGTATTGGAGATGTTTGCTCCTTGAGAATACTCACTATATTGCCTTTAGCTATAGACCAAACATGGACCGTTCCATCCGCAGATCCTGCAGCCACATAATCATCATCTGGACTTATACATGACCGGCTCCAATTCGATGCCAATCTGTTCCCTGATGATCTCAGTGTCCCACATATTTCCAAAGTCCGGGTATCAAATACATTATGAACATTGTCTCTCCCACTCGTCAATATCCTATTTCCATTCCGGGACAATGATACCGAGGTCACAGCAGAAGAATGTCCAGCTACTTCGGACAGAAGCTTCCCCGTTTGAATATCCCATAACCTAAGATTCCCATCCATGTGACCTGAGAATACCGTAAGCCCATCTATGCTGAGGCAGATTGCATTGCAGTTACTGGTAAAGAGTACGGTATTTGTGCAGTAACCTTTCTGCAAATCCCACAGTTTTATGGTACGGTCATAAGCTGCACTAACTACATGTCTGCTTGAGAATTTGCTCACATCCACAGCACAAACCTTATCAGTGTGGCCTGTGAGTGTATGGCGTACCCTACCCGAGCTAACATCCCACACAAACAAATTGTTCGAGCTGGTTGCTGCGATCAGGGATTTATTGTCATGGGTAATGGCTAGATCAAGTATATTCCCAAGGGAACCGTGTAAGCTTTTGATTAAAAACCCACTATTGGTGTCCCACATTTTTACTGCTCGGTCTTGCCCACCAGTAAACAAAGTACCAGAGTTGTATTCAAAGAGTACTGAGCCACAGCCACCTTCGTGAGCATGGATACGGTGCCCACATGTTGACGGAACAACTGACTCAACAAAGTGATCAGTTCCATCTTCATTCTGGCGGACAATGCCATCAACTTGCTGCCGAGCCAGATTTTCCAAACCGTTTGCCTTAAGCTTAGCTAGCATTTCTTCATAAAGAGCATTTGCCTAAGTAAGAAAAAAGAATTAAGTCCAACAGCCAAACCAAAGCAAGCAGGTGGAAAAACTCTACCATTAGAGACTAGGAGATCCCGTGAAAAGTTAGCTCCCAAGTACCTCGTTAAGACGTTCTGCATCCTGCATCTTCTGCAACATCCACCGATCAATTAACATTTTATTCTCAGACTCTGCTTTTTGCGCTCTATCTGTCATCTCCTCCAGCTGAGATCGAACTTCCTTGTTTTCGGCAATAAGTAGATCCAATGTCTTGGTCTTATCCCCCAACTCTTCTTGTAATTGTGTAAACTCCTCCCTACAATGCAACTCCAGTTTAAGGAATCACACAAATTAATTCCTTACAGTCACTACAAAACCATTCTCACCGTGTTTGTGTTAATTCCTTCTGTAGCTCATCAATCAACAACTCCTTCTCTTGTAAAGAAGCCTTTGAAGTTCTGGAATCCGCTACTTCTACCACGAGCTGTTCGGACAAACGGGATTGGGCTTTGTAACATTGCTGTAGCTCCATTTCCAGTTTTTCTGCTTTCTCCTTCCATTCTGACCCCTGCATGCAATATAGACAAACCAGATCAGGACATGTTTCAAATATCCAAAGGAGCAAATCTACTGATATGCTGGACCAAAACAAAACGAATTCTAAGGCGTACTATTTAATCTGAAGCACGCAACAACTTTGTGACACATTAAGCAGAGGAACAAACAAATGAATCAAATTAGACTCACGCTTTCAACTGAATCAATATATTGAGAGCTACAAATGCTTTTGATTAAAGAAACGCAATGAAAACGCCAAGTAAGAAGTACAATTATCAAAACAAGAACCTTTATTCTTCCAACTGCCAAGTAACAATACATCCTTTGCAAAAATCAATAGTACAAATCACATACAAGAACCACGAAAATTGAAACTTTTACACGCAATTTGGTATACATCGATAAGGAAGAGTCTATAAACGATTTAAAGCTAAAGGTCGAATTTCTAAAATCTGAAGCAATGAACAAGGTGGTACCTGAGAGATAATAGGCCTAGAGAGAGCAGAAATCGCAGGACCATGAGCTCCTTCTTCAAGAAGATGACGCTTCCGCAGAGCTCTCAAAGCATCCTTTATGGCTTCCATAGCTTCCTCTTCCTGTGACCTGAAAAATTTCCCGACGATCATTGGAATCGGAAAATTTCGCTTCGGTTGAATAACAATCTCAAAAAAGCTAATGGAACAACAAAACGAGATCGAAGCAGACTTACATTCTCGATCGGATTAAAAAAGAGACGTAGAGAGTAGGAATAAGGGTTTGAGTAGAAGAAGAGAAGGAAAGGAGAATTTGATCGATTTGATCGGAAAAGGTAGTCGCGCTACTAATCTTCCCCTGCCGCTTACGGTTCCAATAAATAAATTAATGTATACTTCTTTTTTTATATAGTGATTTCCACAAAATTACATTATTTAAAATAATTAGATTGAGATTTTGTATAAATGATTATCTTTAACATATGCTAAGAGCCTAAGACCATCTTCAAATGTATATTTTTTGTTTAGAGTCAAAAATAAAAAAAATTATAGCATTTCTCTATTTCTTTTCTGTTACAAAAATCAACAACCACATAATATCTATTATATAGATGTACGCATTTGTCAAATGAATCAATTTCTGATGGAGCTCATCGTCACTATACGTGATACAACGAGTTTTAACCCTATAAATCACTGCAAGTGCACATGCACGCAGTAGTATATTTGGGATCGAATCCACAGAGACCAAGTGTTACACAACAGATTATAAATTATTGAACTAAGCTAAGCAGGAAATAGGAAAGGGTGATGTTATCAAAGAGTAAAGACAAGATTGCAAATTAAAACAATGTAAATTCAGATGATTAAAAACGCTAGGCAGTAGGGAATTCTCAGGAAATCACATTCATGAACCAGACAAACTATTCAGATTCTAAGTATGCATGCATCTTAAACTCAAACACTGTTATAAATTGCTCCACTTTCGTGATAACAATTACTATCCCTAAAGATCCGAGTGCCTAAACTTTCGTTTGGTCACGGCTATCCTAGGCAAGCATTACAGTTCATGTTTGATCAGTTAAAGAATAATTGCTCATCAACAGTAGTTCCAGTGATACACAAGCTTTTGGAATGTGCATCAACCTAAGATCTAGTGATTAAGCGGCCAGTTCAATCCTAGCATTATGCCTAACAGTGATGAAGATGGTAATTGATAAGTAATCTATCTGTGTCTGATTCAATCTGTGAAATCCATCAAAAACCCTAAAACCTAACTAGAGATCTACTCAGACATGATGAAAGACAAATCAGAAATCATGGATGAATATTGCATAATCATATAAATAAGAAATAAAAAGGGTTCAGAAATCTTCTCCAAGGGATGACGAGATCTTCTCCCAATTACAACTCTAAATCTCCAAAAGTATGAATAAAAACGTGCAGAAAAGAAAAGTCCTTCTAAAAGTCTCAACCTAATAGGTATTTATAGGATAAAACGGAAAAAGGAAAACCCTAAAAAATCTGGGACAGGGATTGGTCGGTCTGGAAACTGGACCGGTCGGTCCTGTTTCCAGAACCGAAATTCTTCAAGTCTTCAAGTAGGGACCGACCGGTCCTTGGTGTGAACCGGTCGGTCTCAATTCCCGAGCCAAAATCTTCGATATGTCTCCAAGTGGACCGACCGGTCCGGTTTCCCGAGCCTTTGGTCTTCGTCTTCAAGGTGGCTAGACCGACCGGTCCTTAGTGTGGACCGGTCGGTCCGGTTTCCAGGATCGGCCACCGTCTTCAAATCTTCTGGACCGGCCGGTCCTTGGTGTAGACCGGTCGGTCCGGTTTCCAGGAGCTTCGGTTTTCGCTCGAAATGCTTGAATCTTCTTCCCGTACGCATGTGGTTCCAAATCTTCGAGTATGGATCTAAATATCAGCTCAAAACAACTCAAAAGACTCTGAAAACTCGTTAAGTTCGTGGTTAGGAATGTCCAAATTCACGTTATATCAATACGACATAGTAACTTATGCTTTTTTTTTATATATATACGAACTCATTTCGACGATTGTAATACGCAGTTCATAACTTCAATAATAAGAAGTACAAACTTTCTCTCTCAGTTTCGTTTCTTTTATTCTCTCAGTATTTCGATTTCAGCGAGTATAAATTTTTCTTCTTTATTTATATTTATTGTCATGATAAATTCACATTCTTTTTAGAGAATTTGCGCCCCACAGCAAAGGAATTTATGGAAATTAGGTAGATGACAAAACACTATTCAATTTTTTCAATTTTTTAAAATGGCTGTATTAGCCTTTTCTCCCTCTCTCTCTTTCTCCTCTCCATCTCTCTCCACCGTATCATCCACCACCACTTTCTCTCTCTCCTCTCCTCTCTATCTCTTTCCACCGTAACCACCGTATCCACTACGGGCAGCTACTGTAACCACCTCCGGCGACCACCATATCCACCGCGGGGGAGGGGGAGGGAGGGGGTTGGATTTTTGCATTTGGGTTAACTCTTTCCGGCGACCACCATCGTAACCACCTCCGGCGACCACCACTCCTTTTCCGTAGTCACCATCTCTCTCTCTCTCTCTAGTCTTTGTTAGTTAAAAAAAGTTTTTGTTATCCACCTAATTTTGTATCTTGCCATGTATATTCAACTAAATTACTTATCTTTTTATAACATTCTCTAATATATCTCTATTTTAGAAGAATTGTTATTTTTTCTCTTAAAATTAGTAATTCTACACTTTTGCCTTTAAATGTAGAGAAATGCTATAATTTCTCAATTTTAGTCTTTAGAAATCGAAATAGAGAAAAAAAAAGAAATCGAAATAGAGATGAATTGTAGTGAATTTTATTCTAAAGTAGAATTTAAGGAATAAAATTGAGATGGTTGGAGTCTTGGAGATGTCATAATAAAATAAAGATTCCGTACCGAAATGCTCTTAAAAAAAAGGGTAACTTCGTTTTAATTACATGAATCCTGAGAGATTTGTTCGAATTGTTGTGCTGCTCAAAACGAGTAGATCATGTCAATAGACACGTGGCAGATAATGAATCTATCCAATTGAAAGACATCACACGGCACACAAGAACAGATGAGATGACACACTATGAGAGAAGAAGAAGCTTAGAAGAGAAGAAGAAGCTACAATTGGCCAAACCATTCTATAAAATAAAAAAAATATATATAAAATACAAAACAAAAATGCGAGCTCATGTCTTATGCCCAACATTAACAGCAGCATATAGTCGCCGCTACTCTGCGCCGATCTCCTTAACCTTCACTTCTCTCCACCGCCACGGTTCTGCTCCGTTCCTGCATCTCACTCCCTTCTTCCGCATGGAGGTTCGCTTCTTCTCTTTCTCCATGAATCATTTCGCTGTAATTTTGTGTTTGATATATTCTTATCATTCCACGGATTCGATTTGTCTGGAGACTTTGGAATATGATTCAATTTTGCTAGTGGTATGGTCAATGGTGATTGTATACACTTAGTTCTTTAACTCGGTGTTGTGAGTCACTAATAGACGATCTCTTTGCAATTCCAGAGTGGAACTCGCTCGAACGGGAATAGATCAATGGTGGAAAATTTGAAGCGTTTCGGTGTGATATCATCGAAACGAATAGCTGAAGTTATGGAGGCATTGGATAGAGGTCTCTTTGTACCACTAGGTTCCTCACCGTATGCGGATACTCCCATCCCCATAGGGTATAACGCTACCATTTCCGCTCCGCATATGCACGCCACATGCCTTCAACTCCTTGAAGATAAGCTCCAGCCTGGGATGCGCGCTTTGGATGTTGGCTCAGGTTTAGGGATATATAGATTATCTTCATGTGAATCGACTTCCCTCGCTCGGGATAATCATTAGCTTAATGTTTTTTATCGTCTTTTGTAGGGACCGGGTACTTGGCGGGCTGTTTTGCTCTCATGGTTGGAGCTGAGGGCCGCGTTGTTGGAGTGGATCATATCTCGCAACTGGTCGATATGTCTATCGAGAATATTGAGAAGAGTGTTGCTGCTTCTTTGCTTAAGAAAGGTTCTCTCTCCCTACATGTTGGTGGTAGGTACACTCTGCAGATGACAAAGTTGTTTTGCAAAGTCATCTGTTTAATTCATTTGCGTCTATGTGCAGATGGAAGAAAAGGTTGGGAAGAGTTTGCACCGTATGATGCGATACACGTAGGAGCCGCTGCATCAGAAATCCCTCAGCCCCTTTTGGACCAGTTAAAACCCGGTGGGCGAATGGTGATTCCGGTAGGAACCTATTTTCAGGAGCTCAAGGTAGTTGATAAAAACGAGGATGGTTCCATCAAGGTACATACCGCAACTTCAGTTAGGTATGTACCTCTCACTAGCCGTGACGAACAGTTAGGAGGATTTTGAAAATACTAAAAACTCTATTTACCACGTCTAGGTGTAAATATACAGGTTGTGTATGTTTATATATGGGTAATAAAGAAGATGTTTATGAATTCTTCGGTTTTACGTAATCGATGCGTTGGAATTGCAAGTAAGAAACATTTAGAATCATAGATAACAATATGAGAAATAAAATTACTTGGGAGCGTCAAAAGCAGTAAATCTTGTCTAAGGAAAGGGAAAGTGATGGCAAAGAGAAAGGTTTCAAAATCCACGCCTTGGTCGTTCTTCTGCTACGTTCACTCTAATTGCTCTACCTTCCAGATTCTGCAAACAAGATGAAATGTTACAAATTTTGTACTGATAAGAAGAAGAGAAGCAGAAAAGCTCATGGATGAAGGTTTTTTTTGTCTTTACCTGTCCATCAAGAGCAGCAATGGCGTCATTGACTTCAGTCTCGTCTGACATTGTAACAAACCCGAACCCACGTGAACGGCCTGTCTCCCTATCGTAAACCACTCGAGCTTCAACTACTTTCCCGTGCTCACTGAACACTTGTTCTAGACGACCATTGTCCACATCCCACGGCAGATTCCCAACATAGATCCTAAACGAAGCTTCGTATAACCGAGGTTGGCGTTCCGGCCTTGACCCTCTAGGAGCCGCTCTGTTTACCGTCAAAAGCCTCCCATTCACTTCCTGAAGTACTCATCAAACAAATCAGTATCAAGAAGATTTGAGAAACAAGAAGATTGAGAAACAAGAAGAAGACAATTACATAGCGGTTAAACTTTTCGACAGCTTTCTCTGCTTCCTCAACAGTACTCATAGTTACAAACCCGAATCCACGACTTTGGTCAGTGTCCCTATTATATATAACCTGCACAATCAGATTCCATAGCAGCATTCAGAAACAAAATACAACAATCTTTTCGCCTTATTAGTTGAATATCACTAAGAAGCAACGAATTCAAGAACCTAAGGTCTGAATCAAGAACTAGCAATGCTGCAGAATCCATTAGTTCCACTATTCTCAAGAAAGCACACACACCATTGCCGTCAAAGTAAGAAAAACTGACCTCTGAAATCTCGACGGTACCGGCTTGTTCAAAGAGCATAGCCAAGGCTTGACTATCAACGTCGTACGGTAAGTTTCCGACGAACAATTTAGCCTCTTCCGGTGGGTCTGGGAATCCGGCACCGTCTTCTTCAGTTCCACTGGTGTCTCCTTCTCCGTCCCACAGCTTGCCTTCCGGCTCTTCGTTCTCCTCGACGGCGACGGAAGGACCTCCGATGCTCGCATCCTCACCGTCTTCCTCTGCCCAATCAGAAGTCTGGGAAACAAAGGTAACAAGTGGAGAGAAATTATGGTGAGTTCTGGATTTGAGAGAGAGCGGGAGATTAATGGGTCGTGTAGAGAAGGAAAAGCTGGAGCGGCGAGGTTTAGAATTAGAGGAAGAGATGTTGAAGATGGAAGCAAGACAAAAGAGGGTTGAGGATGAAGAATCTGCCATAGCTAAAGGCTTTAAGCTTGAGGTTACTATTGAAGAAGTCATTGAGGAAGAGGAAGAGGAAGAGGAAGAGAGGGTTTTAGAAAGCGATAAGGAAATGAGACAGACAGAGAGGTTCGATTAAATTCTTTGTTTATATAATTGAATTAATATGGAATATATATTTATCAAATCGATTTATAGGTCGGCCTTTGGACTTTTCGTTTAAGAAAAAAATGCTTTACAAATAAAACTATTTTACAGTGACTAGATAACAACTTCGGCTTTGATTGGTAACATGAGTTATCATGAATTAAAATTGAGTTAGGTTTAATCAAACTGTAAAATAGTTTTATTTCTAAAGCCTATATTCTTTTCTTAAACGAAAAGCCCAAAGGCCAACCTATAACTCATAGTTAAGTCAAAAATGATACCAATCATGAAGTAAATTATTTTTTTGAGTTTGAGTTTGAGTTATCATGTGTTATTGTTGATGTACAAATTTGAGTTATATCCTTTGTAAAATTGGTAACTCAAAAATTAAATCAACATCATAGAAATTCTCATGAGTTAATTTTATTAATATTAGAAATGTAGTGGGTGCACGTGCCCCCGTAGTCAATACATGGAACCGCCCCTGGTCTGACCTTATTGTCTTGGAGAAATTTCAGGTTCACCATTTAGTTTAGCTCATGTCTGTGACTTGCACAGATTAAGAAGTCTCATATATAATCATATAAATTTGGTTTCAGGGCTTTCGTGAGTTCATGTTAGGACAAGTCCATTTACAACTTATGAGTCTAAAGTCAGTGTTGTGCTTACTATTACACTTTATATTCATCTATGTCAATAGCTTTCTAAAATTTATATATCTATAATTTTATTTTAACGCCATCTACCTTTATAGATCATTAAAGTGATCTTAGTTAGATGAATAGTCACAGCCGTCTCATGGACTCATCTATATTTTCATGTAGCCAAGAATCGTTTAGGCTCTAATCTCAAGGGGTGAGTTTCCATGTATTCACTTACGATGATTCTCTGTTGTTTTCCAATATTGTTATAAGAAAAACATGCGATTAGGGGGCTTTGTTCCCTGAGGTTTCTCCTATGTTTCATGATATTCACGTTTCTAGGAGAATAACTTTGTGCTTTATATTTAGTTTCTCGAGATTGTTGTGATTGATATATGTTAAATTCACATAACACGTTCTAGAATCTAGTTGGACAATATTTTGATGTAGCTAATGTATGTAGATTTAGGTACGGAAATACCCATTCACAGCTTATAAGTATGATGTTTATGTTGTGCTTACCATTACCCGGCATTAGTATATATAAATTATAAGATGTGCAATATGCATGTCAGCATGTGTTGTTTTAAGGCATTAGGAAAAAAAACCTATTCCAATGATTGTAGTTGCTTTGTTTTCAGATTGGGTGATCAATGATTAGAAGTTAGAAATTTCGGTTTGCTGAAAAGGTATCATAGTGTCTATATGGAGAGGGCCAAATCAGTAGATCAATCATAACGTACCTCCATTAAATCAAGAACCCGTTGTAAACTTGTTTTCATCACAATTTTGAAAAATGAAGACTCTTGATGGAATCCTCAACATACCTGTTCTGTTCGCATGCCCTTTCTCCAAATCGATAACCGACTTTAATTTCTTAAAAAAGTTGTCGTCGCCGACGTCTTTACTCAGCGGATCTTGACCCTCCAATATATTAAAACAACTAACATCAACCGTTGGATGAGAACTTTTTTTTTCTATAAAAAAAGGTGTCATCAGCAAGTCTAAAAAACAAGTTTGCTATTATATATAGATTGCATATTGTTTATATTCAATCATATCATATATTACTTGAATAAGATCCACCGGTTTTTCTAGCAAAGATATCAATAGGTGACTGTGTCACATTCTTTTTATGTGGAGTGGTAGTAGTTTCACTTGGATCAAATGGTGGGCATGCCACATATATCGTCGATCTTAACTTCTAGTTTATGATCCAATATGGCATCATCGATGTACAATAGTGTGAACTTTGGCGATATTTTCGTATGAGCCCTCTCCCGCGTTATCCCTTATAAAAAGAACCGGAGAATGTCACCAACTGTATTGCGCCGGCTCAAAAGCAGAGGTTCTTTAGCCAAAGAAAAGATACAGTTTGAGACAAATGACGACAAATCAAATTTTGTGCCAAATGTGAATTTTGGACCAGGATGACCCAACTGATATTTATCTGAAAGACCGGTCTTTCAAGGCATAACATAGGTTTTGATATTCCAAATAATAATTTTTATATTAAACACGCCGTATGTCACAGTTATATGATAGTTATAAAGGTGAGTTGGTCCATCCTGGTCCAAAATATAACATTTGGTTCAAGGCCTAACATGCCGTTATATATCTCAAACCGTACATTTTTCTTTTGCGAAAGTACCTCTTCTTCAGCTGTCGAAATACAGTTGACAATAATGACATTCTCCGGTTCTTTTAACGAGGGACAACGCGGGAGAGGACTCATAAGATGAATTGTCACATCTCACTCTCTAATACATTGATGATGCCACTGGTTCAATTACACCGGAAGTTGAGACTGGCATGTGCTGTATGCTCCACATTTGATCCTGGTGGTATCACTCCTGCTGTCCAAGTAAAGCAACTGTGAAACGGGCGGCTTGCCAATTGATCACGTTGCTAGAGGAACCGGTGGATCACGATTAGGAGGAAAGAGGTGCGGCATAAATGAACTGGATTAGGGAAATGTTATGAATTGGGTATTCTTTAACTGATATGCAAGACATGTGAATGAATTATTTCTCTTATATAAAAGGTTAATGAAATGGGAAAGTAAACAGTAGGTTATGATTAGGTGAGACGTGATAGATGTGTGTGAAGGGGAGTATGGAATAAGCAACTTACAAACGAGAGGTAAGACATACGAATGTAGAACGTTGTATGGTTTATTAGTTATCGATTTGTATTCGTTTTAAAATTTAATTTTATGAAATTTTGACAAAACCGGAAAATGATTTTTAAAAAGATAGGTTAATCACTTTTGTTTTTTTTTTTTTTTTGATAACTCAGGGAATCTCAAACCTATGGAAGGGCCTGACTAATCTCTGGGAGAGATGCAACCCATGGATAGACCTTCTCTCCGGATATTCAAATGGACCGAAAGCATAGCCCATTTCCATGTGGCCAAATGAAAATTGTTAGCAATTCCACGCTTGAGGGGAATCGATCCCTGGCCTAGACCAACAGGGCAATTCCTCCTCAAGTGGAAACCACTAGACTACCACAACTTGGTTAATCACTTTTGTTGGATGCTACGTTAGAAAATAAAAAGCTTGTGGTGTTAATTTAATGCCTTTAGAAACAGTTTACGGAACAATTAAACAAAAAATTGCTTGTGGTCAGTTTTGTTATTTTCATCTTGTATATAGAAAGTTTAGTAATGTTTTTAAAATTATTTTATTGATCTACATATTTCTCCATATCATGCAATTTTTAGGAGCTGAGTTTCGTGCGATGTCAATCTGGTAATAATTTGGTAGTATTTTAATATCATACACGAATGTGTTTATTGTATCATTAGATGGCGAAAAATGCGTGATCCATGAAAACATAATATATATATAAAAAATAAAATAAAATTTACCTAAAGTTTCTTATTAAAGAGATTTTTTGTTCGCTAATGAATCTCTTCTGTTTGTTTGACCTTGTATACACCAAAACCATTAAGAAATGAAAAGAAAAAACGATTTCTAGCTAAAAAACATTGCTATTAGAGATTTTGACGGCCAAAAGAAACTAAATCAATCTACTCACATCAACGAAACTGAATTTCCCTAACTTCAAACAAAACTATAACTTATTTAAAGAAGAGTGGATATATAAATAAATCAATTTCGAAATCCAACATAGGAAATAGAGAGCGAAACTTAAGATATGCTTTTCATATGGTAAGTGTTTTTCCTATCGAGACAACAAAAATGAAACAACGTGTTTGTTTTGCGGTTTCGAATAGAAAAGAAAAACATACATAGCAAGTTAATAGTTTGGTAATGAAATGATGAACACACTTCAATCCTTTGACACAACTTTTTAGGACTGCTAATTTCCCGTGGTGAATTCGACAATGATGAATAAGAAATGTTATAGATTACGGCTCTGCGTGTTTCATTCCTTCACAAGATATACAAGCATTTATACTTTATGATTAAAACGCAACCATATAATATAAGAAGCAGCTCTATTGTATATTTACAACATTGGATGATTCAGGGGTAAATTTAGTTTATGAGAAATCCAATTCAGCTTAATAGAAATTTATTTGATTATTACTTTGATCTACCATAGTGCATATTATGGTTTAGATACATCGAGTTTCAAGTATTCCATTCTTGCATTTTGTACCTAGAATATTCACAAACAATGTACCAGCAGGGGCGGATCTAGCACAATATTTTATTCGGGGCACAAATTTCTAAAATTTTGAAATATTTTCCTTATAAAATATGTTATGTAAATTATTTTGAAATATTTAGCATATTTGTAGAAAGAAAACATATAATAAAATTAAATGTTGTTATTTTTTGGATGAAAAAGAAAATAAAAAAGGAAAGTGTACTTATTTTAAAGAAAAAACAAAGAGTTTATGGAAAAACTTATATTAGTGGGGACAATTTAGAATCGGATAATAAATAGTGGGTGCATAATGTACTTTAAGGAATTTTTCATTTAATCTGTTCAATAATTTGAATTTTACTTAACAAAATTAGAAATATCAAAAAATTATGGGGGCACGTGCACCCATACTTGCTTAACTAAAACCGCCCATGTGTACCAATGATGTTTTGGTATATGAACATTTAGAGGTTGTAAGAAAATAATATATATATGAACAATAAATAAAGAGAAATAAGCATGGGTTATGTTATTTGCAACTAGTCTATATGATATAGACTATATATGTATGCGGCATGCCAGTTTCTAATATGTGGAGGAACCCGTTGGAATGATGAAGATTTGTTGGACGAACTAAAATTCTATAAAACTTTTAATGGCTTGAATATTTCTTATCCTAAGATTTTACATAGAGCCAGCCAACTATGAGATTTGACAAATTTGTAACATGAAGAAAAAATTGGTTGCATGTCAAATGATATAGAGTAATTTTGTCACGGCAATTAGCTTTTTTTTCTTAATGTTTTTGTATCCAGGAGTACTAATGGAACTATTGTGGCGATAGTTCCAAAACACGTAAATGCACGGATAATGAGTGATTTATCTCTAATAATTTGCTATAGTTTGATGTACAATGTTATCTCTACTATAACAGCACAAAGGCTAAAAGAGTCTCTCGTAGATGATGTAGAAATGAATCAGTGTACGTTTGTTAAATGGCGAATGTATTGTTACCTTGTTGGCTGAAAAAAATAGTAAAGGATTATGATAAGCCATCCATTAGTTCTCGAAGTACCATGAAATTAGATATTTCGAAAGGTTTTGATACAGTGCAAGATCTTTCATAGTTATTACTCTTCTTACAACAATGCAATATAGAGAGAGAATCATTAACTGGATTTTTATCTGTATATCACCAATTTCTTTTTCAATCTCAATGAAAAGCGAAGTGGAAATATGTTTTGCTAGTAAATGGAGGTTCTGCCACTTTCTCCCTACTTGTATGTGGTTATTAGCAATCTTCTCTCCAAGCTCTTGTTGAACAAAGTGACCAATGAGAGAAGAATTGGCTACCACCCCCGATCTTGTAAAGTGGTCAAGCACAATGCATCTACGTTTTGCCGACGATGTTATTGTCTTTTTGGATGTATTTGGTATACTTTTTTTTAATATCAGATATCTACATTAATGTAAGGAAATCTACGATGTGTCGTGACTCGTGAGAAGCATTTTTTTTTTTTTTTGGTATGAATGTTAAGATGGGATGCAAAAGTAAGAGTTAAAGGCTTCAACTATTGGTATTTTGATTAGCTCATTCGATATATATGGTTTCCGCTTAATGAATTATTTTTTAATTAGTAGTATTGTTATCATTTATTTTTTTTGCAAACATTTATTAATGTTTTGCTTGATATATATATTTGGTTAAATTATTTTTGGTCAAAAAGCTTGATATATTATAATCATGAATGTAGATAGAAAAGTGTATATATTATAGGGTTAATTTGCAAGATAGCAAAAAAAAAATTAATAATTAGAAAATTAGCCAAAATTGCCCTATGTGGCATGTTCTAAGCTATTGGATTGAGGGCAATTAGCTAGTCTTCTAATTATAATTTTTTTCTTGGCTATCTAAGCTAATTTCCCTATATTATAAATCAAGTACATTCATATTTTTCATAATATCATCAAACCCGGTCGGAGGACACTGATTCTCGATACCGATAAGCAGTTAAAACTTATAACCATGTGTTATAAATCATAGTGGATTGTCATAACTAGTTTTGGTCCGTTTACGGCCCATTAACACTTAGTCTTTAGGCCGGTTTAATGAATCCTAGTTGAATTAGGATTTTCCTTTTATGTACTTTCCTTTTCCCATTAGGAAAAGGAATTTTCCTTTTCTCTCTTGTAATAATCCTATATAAAGGATCTTATGATTAATGAATAAACACAATCTTCCCCATTCGTTCTCTTGATTTACAACACGTTATCAGCACGAGTTGCTCCCTAAACCCTAAAAACACAAAAAACGCGATTACTGTTCATCGTTACTATTCATCGTACTGTTCATCGCGTACTGTTCATCGCGTACTGTTCATCGCGCACTATTCATCGCGCACTGTTCATCGACGATTACTGTTCATCGACGATTACTGTTCATCCGGCGTTACTGTTCAAATCATAGTTCATACAGCCTTTAAGGTTACGGCGAACTAGAAGAAAGTTCATACAGCCTATCAACGGTTACGGCGAACTAGAAGACTCACGGAGGTTAAGGTAAACAATAAGAAACCCTAATCTAAAGAACCTAGATTCATGATAATCTTAGAAACCCTAATCTAAATCATGCTTGTTATTGTTATTGCTTGCTTGATTGTGTTTATTGATTCATGATTCGTAATCACTTGAAACCCTAACTTGAAACCCTAACCTAATTCAATTAAAATCCAAACCGATTGCATGATCTGTACCCGTGTCGATCGACACTAGTTTTATGTCGATCGACACGTAAAATTCTGCCTGAATTTGTTGTTTGAATTAAACTGTGTCGATCGACACAAATCACCCGTCGATCGACAGTAAACACTCTGTCCAAATTTGGTTGCATATTTATTTGAACTCGTTTGTTTGTTTGCTTGTTTGGATTGATTCGTTGATTGATAAACATGAAACTGAAACTGATTGCATCATATAGACATAACATGCTTGATTAAAATCCGGTCATATCATCATACGGTTTAGAATTTGAATACTAGGCTTGCATCATGAGCATATAAAAACATTATGTTAGGTTGTTAAACATAAAAATCTGGTTTCATAAGCATCATGCATCCGTACCCGTTTATATAAGCACCCATGACCTATTTTGCATCATATGCATAAACTTTAAAATCTTATAGTTCTTAGAGAATAGGATGAATGTTTTCAGATGTCGAAAATCAACAATTTGGATTATGCTGCCCTCAATCTCTCTGGAGACAATTACTTACAGTGGGCGTTGGATACTAAGATAAATCTAAAGTCTAAAGGACTTGGCGAATGTATCATTGAGGATAATAATGAGAATGAAAGGAATCGATACAGAACGATATCGATCATTCGTCATCATCTTGTTGAGGGTCTCAAGGATCAATACCTAACCATTGAGAACCCTTTGGACCTTTGGAAAGAATTAAAGATAAGATATGACCACCATAGAACGGTGTTGTTACCAAAGGCCAATTATGATTGGAGGAATCTCAGGTTCCAGGACTTCAAGTCCGTGGAAGAATATAACTCGGCTATGTTCAGAATAGTTTCTCAATTGAGACTATGTGGTGAGAAGGTAACTGAGAAAGACATGTTGGAAAAGACCTTCTCCACCTTTCACACTAATAACGTGTTGCTTCAACAGCAATACCGTGAAAGAGGTTTTGAGACATACTCAAAGCTTATAGCATGTCTATTACTAGCCGAGGAGAATAATACACTGCTAATGAGAAACAGTGAGATGAGACCTCCTGGATCAGCCCCACTTCCTGAAGCGAATGTGGCCACAGATGAAAAGAAAGAAATTAACCACGTCCAAAGTGATTATAGACATCGTGGTCGTGGACGTGGGGGTAGATGGCAAGGACGTGGCCGTGGCCATTTTAATCCATACGGCCGAGGCCACGGATTCCATAACGATCATTCTAACCGCGGGCGAGGACGAGGACGCGGATACTGAACTGACTATAATCGTAATAACCGTGGTATTACTTCTCAACCACGAGAATCAAACCCAAAATCAGTTTGCCATCAATGTGGAATGAGTAATCATTAGGCTAAGACATGTAGGACTCCCAAGCATCTGGTTGAACTCTATCAAGAGAGCCTTAAAGGGAAGAATCCAGAAACTCATATGATCCAGCATGATAATGAAGGAGATTTCGATCATGAGCAAGATGACTTGATGAATTTTGAAACCTCAGATATACTTAAGTAATTGATTTTGATTTTCTGTTTTGGTGTTTTGTGTTTTGCTTGTTTTACGTTTTACACTTTATACTTTGGTTTTGTGTTATTGCTTTCTATTAAACTTTATGGAATGAAAGAGAGTTATTTAAAAGTATCTATTGTTATCTCTTTTGAAGTATGAACGATATGGATGTGTTCATTGTGGATAGTGGATCAAGCCACTCGATATTAAGAGATAAGAGATACTTCATTGATCTTACACTTAAAAAGGCAAATGTAACCACAATTGCGGGTATAGCAGATTTAATTGAAGGCCACGGTCAAGCCCATATTTTATTACCTAAGGGCACGCATCTAGAAATTTCTAATGCGTTATATTCACCTAGTTCAAAGAGAAGTCTATTGAGCTTTAAAGACATTCGAATGAATGGTCTTCATGTTGAAACTAAGGACGAGAATAACAAAGAATTCCTTCAAATCTTTGAAACCGTCCATGGCTATAAGAAAGTCCTAGAGACTATACCTGCCATTTCTGTGGGCCTTTATTGTGCTAAGATCGGAATGATAGAAGCAAATGCTATGGTAAACAAAGAGTTTACTGAGAATTTCACTTTTTGGCATAACCGGCTTGGCCATCCCGGTGCTAACATGATGCGAAAGATATTAGCAAGTACTAATGGGCACACCTTGAAAGAAAGGAGAGTTATCCCAAAGAATCTCACGTGTGAAGCATGTTCACTAGGAAAACTCATTACTAGGCCATCACCAATCAAAGTAACTAAGGAAACGATAAATTTTCTGGAAAGAATTCAAGGAGACATATGCGGACCAATACACCCACCTTGTGGGACGTTTAGATATTTTATGGTCCTTATTGATGCATCCACGAGATGGTCACATGTCTGCCTATTATCAACTAGAAATGTGGCATTTGCAAGATTGCTTGCCCAGCTCATACGTTTAAGAGCACACTTTCCAGATTTTCCTTTAAAGACTATACGTCTTGACAATGCTGGTGAATTTACGTCCCAAGCGTTTAACGATTATTGTATGTCCATGGGGGTAAGTGTTGAATATTCTGTGGCACATGTACATACACAAAACGGTTTGGCTGAATCGTTTATTAAACGCATACAGTTGATTGCTAGACCGTTGCTAATGAGATCAAAACTCCCGGTCTCAGCTTGGGGACATGCAGTTTTACATGCAGCAGAGCTAATTCGTATCAGGCCATCTAGTGAACATAAATATTCCCCATCACAGTTAATAACGGGTCAAGAGCCAGACATATCCCATCTTAAAACATTCGGATGTTCCGTTTATGTGCCTATTGCACCACCACAGAGAACAAAGATGGGACCTCAAAGGAGGATGGGGATATATGTTGGATATGATTCTCCTACTATCATTAAGTACCTTGAGCCAACCACGGGTGATTTGTTTAAGGCCAGGTACGCAGATTGTCATTTTGACGAATCTGTCTATCCAACATTAGGAGGAGATAACAGACTGGTAAAGGAAATTATATGGAATCAAACGTCCTTAAAATGGCAAGATCCTCGGACTCAAGAATGTGAATTAGAAGTCCAAAAGATTATACATTTACAAAAGCTAGCTAATCAATTGCCAGATTCCTTTGCTGACCCGAAAAGAGTAACTAAGTCTTACATACCAGCTGTTAATGCACCGATTAGAATTGATGTTCAAGAGGGACACAATCAAGTTGCTACAGAATCTAAACCACACTCAAAACGTGGCCGGCCAATAGGTTCCAAAGATAAGAATCCTTGGAAAAGAAAGAAAGGTGCTGAAATCGTGGTTGAGGAATCTGATGGAACCCCAGACATAACTGAACCGATAGTTCCAAGCAATGAGACTCGGGACGCCGAGTTTCATGGTTCTGACGTTCCTGAAAATAATGAGATCTCAATGAATTATGTTATGTCTGGAATACAATGGAATAGAAAGTGTGTGGAAATCGATGATATATTTGCTTTTAAGGTAGCACTTGAACTTATGGAGGATCTAGAACCCACGTCGATATATGAGTGCACTCAGAGTGAAAATTGGACTAAATGGAAAGAAGCTATAAACGTGGAGTTGAATTCTTTAAGGAAAAGGGATGTCTTTGGTCCAATAATTTGGACACCCTATGAGATTAAACCAGTTGGACATAAATGGGTCTTTGTGAGGAAAAGAAATGAACATGGTGAAATCGTGAGATATAAAGCACGACTTGTTGCACAAGGATTCTCACAGAGACCAGGAATAGATTATGAGGAGACATACTCCCCTGTGGTGGATGCTACAACTTTTAGATTTTTGATAAGTCTGGCTATAAGAGAAAAGTTGGATATGCGGTTAATGGACGTTGTAACTGCATACTTATATGGTCCACTGGATAATGAGATTTATATGAGATTACCAGAGGGTATTGAGCTCAAAGATAAGAAAGGTTCTCGAGAACAACACTGCATAAGGCTGAACAAATCCCTTTATGGACTGAAGCAAAGTGGGCGTATGTGGTACAATAGATTGAGTGAGTACTTAGTCAAAGAAGGCTATAAGAATGATCCCATCAGTCCATGTATTTTTATAAAAAAGTTTGCAAACAAAGGGTTTGTTATCATAGCAGTTTACGTGGATGATTTGAACATCCTTGGAACCCCTGGTGAAATCGTCCAAACAGTTGAATGCCTCAAGAAAGAATTTGAGATGAAAGACCTAGGCAAAACTAAGTTCTGTTTGGGATTGCAACTTGAGTACATAAATGATGGAATCCTTGTGCATCAAATGGCATATACTGAAAAGGTACTCAAGCGTTTTAATATGGATCAATGTCACCCATTGTCCAGCCCAATGGTGGTGAGATCTCTTGATCTAGAAAAGGATCCGTTTGGTCCTAAGAGAGACTCTGAAGAAGTCCTTGGTCCCGAAGTGCCATATCTCAGTGCCATAGGAGCTTTAATGTATCTGGCAAGCCACACTAGGCCAGATATATGTTTTGCCGTGAATTTATTATCAAGATTTAGCTCATGTCCGACCCAAAGGCACTGGGACGGGATAAAACATATTCTTCGTTACCTACAAGGAACGAAAGACTTGGGTCTATTTTATACTAACCAATCTAAGGACGGTTTAGTTGGTTTTGCTGATGCAGGTTATCTTTCAGATCCTCATAATGCACGGTCCCAGACAGGTTATGTGTTTACTCATGGAGGAACTGCAATATCTTGGCGGTCAATGAAGCAGGCCATTGCAGCTACATCTTCTAATCATTCAGAGATATTGGCAATTCATGAGGCTAGTTGTGAGTGTGTTTGGTTAAGGCTGATGACCCAGCACATAAGAGTGGATTGTGGAATGGCCGAAGGTAAGCAGGAATCGACGGTCTTGTTCGAGGACAATGCAGCGTGTATAGCTCAACTTAAGGATGGATACATCAAAGGTGATAGGACGAAGCACATTCTGCCAAAATTCTTCTTCACATCCGATCTACAGAAAGATGGAGAAATTCAAGTGCAGCAAGTACGATCAAGTGAGAATTCAGCAGACCTATTCACCAAGTCACTTCCAACCTCAACGTTCAAGAAACTTACTTATCAGATTGGAATGCGTCGTTTGAAAGACTTGCAGTGAGGTTCAGAACAGGGGGAGTAATACGTGTTGTACTCTTTTTCCTTCACCACGGTTTTGTCCCAAAATGGGTTTTACTTGGTAAGGTTTTAATGAGGCAACATCCAAAGCGTATTACAAGCCCATTAGAGTTATGACATCCAAGGGGAAGTGTTATAAATCATAGTGGATTGTCATAACTAGTTTTGGTCCGTTTACGGCCCATTAACACTTAGTCTTTAGGCCGGTTTAATGAATCCTAGTTGAATTAGGATTTTCCTTTTATGTACTTTCCTTTTCCCATTAGGAAAAGGAATTTTCCTTTTCTCTCTTGTAATAATCCTATATAAAGGATCTTATGATTAATGAATAAACACAATCTTCCCCATTCGTTCTCTTGATTTACAACACCATGATATTTTTTGTGAATTGCTCTTCTATTATTTTGTTAGTCGTACTTTAACTAATACGGCAACGTTTCAGGGATGTAACTTTGCGCAAAAATCCAGTGTTGAACGCGAGCACTAAATTCCTGTATCTTTTGTCTAACGTTTTTGTGGCGATGGCGACGGCGGTAGTGATGAACGGCGAGTCGAAAAAGCTTCCTCGGCCAGGTCGCGGTGGCTTCCAAGCCCACGGATTAACAGAGGAAGAAGCTCGAGTTCGCGCCATATCGGAGATTGTAAGCACCATGATTGAGCGTTCCCACCGCAACGAGAATGTTGACCTAAACGCCATTAAAACCCAAGCTTGCCGGAAATACGGCCTAGCTCGTGCCCCAAAGCTCGTAGAGATGATCGCGGCTCTTCCTGATTCGGAGAGAGAGACTCTTCTCCCGAAACTCCGTGCCAAACCCGTTCGAACCGCTTCAGGGATCGCCGTCGTGGCCGTCATGTCGAAGCCCCACAGATGCCCGCACATAGCTACGACTGGGAATATATGCGTGTATTGCCCCGGTGGACCTGATTCTGACTTCGAGTATAGTACTCAGTCTTACACTGGATACGAGCCCACTAGCATGCGAGCTATTCGAGCCAGGTGAGGAATTTCTACTGCCTTATGGAATTGTAGTCAATTGTTTGGTGTTTCTGATATGAATTGAAATCGTATTAGGATGAATCTAGTCTCGAATAGAAGATGTTGTGTAGAGCTTGGATTGGGAACTTCATAGCAATTCTTGCTTGGTATTTTGGACTCTAATCAGTGTTTCCAATTGGAACATTTTGTAGATTACTAGAAATATTGATGAACTGAGAGAGTTCTAGTTAATGAAGGAGAGTCTAGACTTGCTTAGTCACACAGCTGCAATAGATTTATAAGAGAAATGCTAAAGCTAAACCAGAGATAAGCTTGCTCCTCTGTTTGTGGGAATCAGATAGATACGAAGTCCTTCAATGGAAATTCTGAACATCCTAGCCGACTTCAATGGACTTTGTTAAAACTCTGTTTATGATCTTAGGTACAATCCATACATTCAGGCAAGGAGCAGGATAGATCAGCTGAAGCGGTTGGGTCACAGTGTAGATAAGGTTAGAGTTTGATCTTTTCAAGTAACGTACACGTATTATTTCCTTTTTACCAGTCTTCAGGTTAGATGATTACTCCTGATTTGAATGACAGGTCGAGTTCATTTTAATGGGAGGTACCTTTATGTCGCTGCCTGCTGAGTATCGTGATTTCTTCATACGGAACCTTCATGATGCTTTGTCAGGACACACTTCCGCCAACGTTGAAGAAGCAGTTGCTTATTCTGAACATAGTGCAACTAAATGCATTGGCATGACGATTGAAACGTGAGTTGTTTAGGTTGAAGTGTCTTTTGTTTTAGGATGCATTGATCCTTATCTAAGTCAGTTATATATGTATATTTCGTAGCTTCTATATTGATTATACTGCATTATTTGTGGTACTTGATGGAGAGAGTCAAGTGGAAGGGGAATTATACCAATAGTCGTAACCTAAAACTTTTGTGAATTGGTTGTGTTTCATTGCTGTTTTCTTTTCAACTATCACTTTATATGGAAGAGTGAATCAAATTTTTAACCTCTGAAGATTGAAATTTCAAATCTGAGGATATAACATAATCTGTTTTACAAAATCACCAGGAGGCCAGATTACTGTCTTGGACCGCATCTACGACAAATGCTGTCTTATGGTTGCACCCGACTAGAGATTGGTGTCCAGAGCACATATGAAGATGTTGCCCGTGACACAAATAGAGGGCACACTGTTGCTGCAGTAGCCGACTGCTTCTGCTTGGCTAAGGATGCTGGTTTCAAGGTATACTCCCTATAGCTCTATCTTTGTTGAATATTATATCATGTCAGTATCAAGTCTCTTGGTAGCTTTTCACCTTCTATGTTTCTGTTCGTCATTTTCTTAGAGCAGTGAGCCTTTCTTTATTCGGTAACACTGCTATAACTGTGTCCTTAATCCTTTTGTCTTTTTGTTTATAGGTGGTTGCACATATGATGCCTGATCTTCCCAATGTTGGGGTTGAGAGAGACATGGAAAGTTTCAAGGAGTTTTTTGAGAGCCCGTCATTTAGAGCAGATGGGTTAAAAATATATCCTACCCTTGTGATACGTGGAACTGGCCTATATGAACTATGGAAAACTGGGAGGTATAATGTTCTTGTGTTCAAAGATGAGTGCGCACTTATATATTATAAGGGAAAAGCTTTAATCATGTTCAATTTTCTGTAGGTACCGAAACTATCCACCTGAACAGCTTGTGGATATAGTTGCAAGGATTCTCTCCATGGTACCTCCATGGACACGTGTTTATAGAGTTCAGCGTGATATTCCTATGCCTCTGGTTACATCAGGGGTTGAAAAAGGAAATCTTCGTGAACTGGCTCTGGCCAGAATGGATGACTTGGGCCTAAAGTGCCGTGATGTCCGTACTCGTGAAGCTGGAATTCAGGTGAGAAATGCAAAAAATTTTCTTCCTTTGTTTGTGTTGTTTTGTATACTAAATTTCTAAACAAATATTTGCTCATATGGTCTGAGTACAGGACATTCATCACAAAATTAAGCCAGAACAAGTAGAGCTTGTTCGTCGTGATTACACTGCAAATGAAGGTTGGGAGACATTCCTTTCATATGAAGATACACGCCAGGTATAAGCTTCATATCTCTCATCCTCACGTTTCATAGGTTAGTGCCGAGAATGCAAGTGAGGAAATTATTGTCCCATGTGTCTGACTTCTACTAGGGGATTGCTATGACTTTTTTTTACTGGTTTATTAAGATCTCAGTGGCTTCTTTCACCCATTAGATGCACTAAGTCATGTTTATCTCTAAATATAGATGTTTGTGTTTTAGAAAAGAAATTGTCAAGCTAAGGTAGGACGCAGAGCATGTTATCTTTTGACGTATCAGCATCTGTTTTCTTGGCGTTAGCATGTGCATTATGAGTGGTATATACAGTATATTTGTAGTTTTGATCAAATGTGCCATAAGAGCTTGTATCATATATATCAATTGAGATGGTGATCAAAATTTTATCCATAATTTCATTGGCATGCACTAAGCCTAAAGTTTCATGACAAACTGGAAAAGCTTTGTTTGTCTTTGTCCTCTCAAACCTTAAGCCCCATTTTCAGTTTATAAATCTGTCAGTGCTCTGAAAATTTCTCTGAGAAGGACCCATCATTTATCTTTGTGGACGCAGGACATTCTTGTTGGGTTGTTACGTTTGCGAAAATGCGGGAAGAACGTAAGTTGTCCAGAACTCATGGGAAAGTGTTCTGTTGTCCGTGAGCTTCATGTATATGGAACGGCTGTACCAGTTCATGGTCGAGAGGCTGATAAGTTGCAACATCAGGTACCCAAGACTCTTTAACTTTTTTGACTGATGAAACTGCCGCTTCACTGTTGAGTTGTATTCTGACTGTCGGTTTTTTCCTATAGGGCTATGGAACACTTCTAATGGAGGAAGCAGAGAGGATTGCAAGAAGAGAACACCGATCTAACAAAATCGGTGTGATTTCAGGTGTAGGAACCCGACACTACTACAGAAAGTTGGGTTATGCGTTGGAAGGTTCTTATATGGTGAAGCATCTTTGAAATTATGTTTACTTGTTATACCAAATTTCGTACACCTTTTTGTTAAACTAGTGAGATTAATCACCTGATCCTTTTGAGTGTATCACTTTTTCTTTATAAATTTAAAAAATACTCAAAAATAGTTTTTACAGAAGTGTAGCACAGCACCCTTGCATTAAGAATTCTACATCAAAACTGATTTGTTCGACTGTATATGATAATAGTTTTACGCTGAAGCCAAGACGCAAAACTTATCTTTTCTTCTTAACAATGCTTCCTTTTCTGGAGCTACTACTAGCCTCAGGTCCTTCTGCTTCTTCAGCCTTTTGCTCTGCCTCTAGTATTGCCAACTGCAGGTTACATTCAACCATTATCACATCGAAACATGGGCCAGTTTGTTTAAAACACTTTAAAAAGAGAGAAAGAGCGACTGATGTGATATAAAACTCTCACCTCGTCTAGAATGGGTTTGAGTTCCAGATACCGAGTTTCAGCAAGATCAAAACCATCCTTCCGCAGCTCCTACAATGCCAATTACGTGGATCATTATGTCATGACTAGTGACAAGGACTTCAATATGCGTGCCATTATATAAATGCTTGATCAAAACAGATTGGCATACCTTGCCCGTATGTTGAGTATGCTCATAGGCAGCCATTTGCCAGTACATATTTGTGCGCTTGTAGAAATCCTTCAAAGTTTCTCCAGGCTTCAACGACAACATGATCAAATTAGTTAAGCTTCAAACACAAAGAGAACAGAAACGGGAAATGCAGGTCGAGAATATGCTCAAGCCAATCTTACCGCTGGGGTTCTCTGTGAATCTGAAAGTCCTAGATTAGCTCTAATCTGTTCTATCCGAGCTCGTTTCTCTTTTCTTCGAAGGGCTTTTCCTTGTCCTTTTATCATTGCAACAACTTCTCCCACTTTCACTGATCCATCAACATCCATTGCCTAGGTTTTGCATACCCAAATTAAGTCAAATATGACTCATCCCAGATTCAGAGGGCTTAAGAAGCGAAAAAGAAGGAAAGGTAAACCCATACGTACCTCTACTTCTTCATCGTCATCTTCATCATCTGATTCTTCACTGTTTTCATCATCTTCACTATCATCGCTATCCTCGTCTTCGTCCCCTTCTTCGTCCTCTGAGACTTCCACCCACTCAGTTTCAGTTGCCTGTTTTAAAGACATACCAAGACCGAGTGTCAGCATAACAATTATAAATTTATACCAAAATATAGAAAAATGGAGATTGATGTCGAACAAACCGGAATGATACACTTCCACTCGTCAAGTTTACTAAGATTAAGAGAATACAAATCATCAAGAGTAATCTCTTTATCTTTTATCTCCATCATCCCACCATATATGTATAAGGTATCCTTCCCAACGACCATACAAGAGTTAATTCGTCCACATGGTTTTACAACCTGCAAAACATAATTGCAATTTACAATCTGCATAACGGAAGTTACATAATGTTAATGAATTTTGCCATAACAAACCTCCTCTGAGACAGAAACTTGGGGATCTAGTCTAGTTTTTGCTCCCTGTAGAGCCTTTTTGTCAGACTCAGCATTAGATCTATTTCCCTCAACAGTTAGACCTGCTGCCATACGCTCAGATACCCCATCAGAAGAGCTAGCCAAATCACCCTTGGCCAAGGATTCATCTTCTTCTGCTGAATCCATTTCATCATCACCATCATCATGAGATGCCACAGGTTTTGCTTCTAAATTCTTCTTTGCCTGCAAGAAACCGTACAGATGTTTTTATGCTCATTTGAAATGTCTATTCATACGACTCACCCTACTGTCGAAAAAGTGAACAATGAATGCAAAAGATGTTTCTTGTCTGTTACAGGTAATTACATGATGCAATAAAAAGTCTAGCAAACATAGTCATACCTTATCTTTTGATGATTTCTCTTTTCGTAACTCTATCGGGTACCTGTACTCCACAGAAAACAAGAATAGCCGTTACAACATGAAAAACCAACTAAACTTAACGTATTTTTAAGAACTAAGCATCACCAACTATCATCATGTCTTACAACCTTCTGTTGCAAAATTTTGAAAACATATACACTTCAAAAGAAATTTCATAGTTTCAGTCCTAGCAAGAACACTTACCAGCGGCGATTATCTAACTGGAAGCCATAAAGTTCATTTAAGAATAAACTCATCATTACATCACCTGTCAAAAGATACAGAAGTCAGTAATTCATATTACAGATTCTGAAATACAAAAATGTTACGAGGATACCACTTTCTAACCTTCCATTTCCATGTCCACAACACCCCCAAACAGCAAAGCACGCTTTTTGTGGACACAAACTGAAAATCCTGCACGGGAACTAGGAGGCATCCCAATTTTCTTCACCTAAGTAAAGCAAGTAAAATCACATTACCAAGAAAGAAAAAAGCTAAGATAGAAAATGGTGACACCATTTTACTAAATTTACAGGGTTGTTAAAATTTCTAATTGATATAAATTGCAAAACGTAAATGAACTCAGAGTAAATATAAGATGAATCTTAAAAAGTGATACCATCTACAATTACATACTTTGTTCCATTCCCAGGTCCTGGGATCAAGAGACCACAAATCTGCATGAACAATTCCTTTCTCAGAGGTGCTTTTCTCGGATGAGACTTCTTTTGAATAACCACCATATAAGTATATCTGCAGCATATAAGGTGTTCCTATTAAAATTATGCAGGAAAATAAACAGAGTTTGGACTCGAGGGATATGACATGTGCATCATAAACAAACCTCATCTTGATAGACAAAAAACTGGAACCCGCTTCTAGCTGTTGGCCACATCGCACCAGGCTTAGGTTTTATTTCTTGCCACTATAAGAAAAAAATTCCAAAAGATATTCAGTAAAGGGGGAACAAAGCTTCAGAGAGGTACGGACTGCAATGGTGAAAACTTCTATAATGGAAGGTAGGCTCACCTTGTATTGGTCCAAGTCAAATACATAGAGATCATTGTAATACCTGCAAACGAGCAGTGAATGGCAGATGTTAACTTCTAAAGGTGCTTCTCAAACAAAAGCTTAGAGAAAACATAAGTCCAATCGCAATGATGATCACATCAATACTTCTTAGGCAATGAGTAAATTACAACCTTACTTCACGTAGAGTGTCATAGAAGCCACCAAAAATTATAATCTTGTGCTTGTATAGTACCTGGAGCAAAAGTAAGATATAGCTGGATTAGAACTTAAATGGTTGGTTACTTACTAGAGGCGAGGCAGGGGCTAATTAATCATCTAATATTAGTCTCAGTTCTTGTAAATTGGATACTGCCAAAGTCTGGATATTCTCTAGTTTCAGCTAGAGGAGGAATATCAAACTCCAAGTTGGACTCTATCTACTTAATCCAGCAATGTTAACAATGTATACTGTTTGGTTTCAAGGCAGTAGGCACATTGGTCAGGATACATCAAAGACTTACCATACGATGACCAGAACGGGGACTAGGACATCCCTTCAAATTTAACTGTTCCCACTGGTTAGTCTTCACGTCCAGCACCCAAAAGTCCTATAAATTAAACCCAAGGTTATTAAATTAAGAAATACTGTAAAGATAATAATGGAGTGGAAAAACACAGAAAAATACAACACTCACCTTGTAGTGGTGAAACCTCTCTTGATTTGGAGATGTGAATTCACCACCTAATCAAATAAAAAAGAAGCTTACAAAAATATGGACCGAAAAATACGAAGATGCAAGAAATAACTAAAGATCTTAAATCTACCAAAAATGTAGAGATAGTTCTTCCAAGCAACTGCCTGATGAGAGCTGCGAGGAGGTGGACTGTTGGGACTTGAAACTAACTTCCACTCCTGCTTTTCGACATCATATCGATAAAGATCACCGTATACATACGTCTGCATTTCCATAACAAAAAAACATGTTTTATTATACGATTAGATAATCATATGCTTTTTCACAAAGGGGAATGCAAGCTAACCTTCTGGCCATTATAAAATTCACCACCATAAAGTATCAACTCAGTCTCTTTCAAGGGGTTAATAGTGAGCTGCATAAATGTTCCTCAATCAGCACATAATAATTGGAATAAAAAATCAAAACTTGAAGAGAGTAGGAGGGAGGCAAAGGCTAACCGAGCAGTTTGACCTAGGAGATGGAGCTGATACATTTTCCTCAACATGGACATCTTTCTTCTTAGCCTCCTCCTTCTGTATACTCAACTGGTAAAACAACATACAACATTAGAGAACCTTAAATTCTGCCAACATCTCAATTCAAAATATAGAAAACTCCAACACAGAACCAATACACTTATAATCGGTGAGTACTTAAGCAATGAATTCAAAATCGGAGGGAGAGAGTAAATACGAGAATAGCGTCGATGTCGTCTTCGGGAGAAAGCTTTTTGCCTTCTCGGCGAGCTTTCTTCTCATCGGCCTTGGCGGTTTTCCTCTCGGTTTTCTCCTTTCCTTTACCAACTTTCTTCGTCTTCTTCCCCATTTTCGGCTGAGAAGGAACAAGAGCGACAACAATGGAAGTAGCCCTTCTTTCTACAGTTGAGCTATCAGGACGAAGAAGACGGAGCTGGGCTTTTCACCAGGCCAGGCCCATTTAACCTAAAACTAGTTCACAAAAACAAATAAACAAAAGCTTTGAGAATAGAATTTTTAAATTCTAATATTTCACGGTTATTGGTTTATAAATTTTAACAATGTTAATGAAATTCAATGTTATTGATTTATATATTTAACAATATGAAATCTGTTGTTATTCAAAATGTTTGGTTTTAATGATTCTGTAATTCTAGCAAAATCCAGTATTATTGAAAAATGGATTCTAACAATTTTATTCATTAAACACAACTTTCATAATCTAAAATATATATACATGAGATATCAGAAATTTTTATCATACAACTCTTTGGTACATTTATTGAATACATAAAACGTTTTCCAAACTTATAAAGTGTACACATTTTATAAAAATACTTACATGATTTTAAATGCTGCTTTTGTATATTTCTAGGCACGGATGTATACATTTTTTTTTCCTTTGTCACAATATATATCATCTATATATACGTTTTTTTTTTTAATATTAGGCCACAATTGGCCGGACCATTAGTCTAATCCCTATATTTGCAGAGAATGAAATTCGATCCCGAATGTGATAGAACATGTATGCAGTGAACTTATCTCTTACCATTATTTTATAATATATAAATTATAGGAGATAACTTGAGAAATAATTACATTGAGGGATACTTTTTTAAAACTTATTTCACTAGAGACACTTTTGGAATGAGGCACACTTTTAGTATGGTTAATCTCTTTCATACTCCTAAAAATATTCAAGTATTACAATTTCACTTTTTATTTAAACAAAAAAATAATAAGTAGATTAAAGAAAAAGTTATCCTCTTTCTCTCTCCTCTTTTTTTTTAAACAAAAAAATAATAATTTAATTAAAGAAAAACTCTTTCTTTTCCTCTTTTCTTTTCTCTCTCCTCTTTAGATTGTACATTCATAAGTAGTTTGTGTTCAAAAAAAAATGAAAGCTACTTGTGGACATGTTTACGTAGTCATGTTCATGTCACAAACTCATTTATGAATGTCTGAATTTAACCACATGAACTTGTCCACAAAACGTCTTTGATTGTCTTCATCGTCATGTTCTCGCAATTGCAAAACCTGTTTGAATTTATCCACATAAACCTGTCCACAAAATGTTTTTAATTGTCTTCATCTTCCTCTTTTTGCAATTGCAAACCTAATTTCAAATGGTTGATTATCCTCAACCAATTTCAAATGGATAATAATAAAAAATTTGAAAATTTGAAATAAAAAATTGATATAGGAAGAAAAATAGTAAAAAAAGAAAGGAAGAGAAGAAAGTATGCAAAAGAAAGAGGAAAGAGAAAATATATATTTTTTTTTTTACTTTTTGTTTTTTTTTTTATTGTTTTTAATTTTTAATTTTAGTGATTTAATCTAAGAGCATTATTATCTTTAATTGTTAAGATTGTTGAAAAAATTGTGTCATATTCCAAAAATGTTCCATGTGTAAGAAAGAGAAAAAAGTGTCTTTGAGTGTAATCAACTCATAACTTGATAAATTATTTTCTTAATTTATAATCCGCGTTTGACTGGGATACAAATCTAGTTTAAAATATCCTTTGATATCTTTCAGTAAACAATTATTTCTTTTGTTAATTTTAAATTTTGATGTTTTGCTTTCCAAATCACTTTTTTTTGCGATTGCCTGTTTTCAATCTAGGTATTAAACTATTAATGAATTGCCTTGTACACTGCTATTTGTTTAACATAATCTGCACATACTCATGCCAATGGTTTTTATTATATATCTTCATCTATAATTCTATATAATTTATATACAGTAGACTCAGTAGCGCATCTATACATTGAGTTATTGATGGAATAATAATAAGTACTCTTATAATTCGCAATTTTCTTATAAATTTATACTGATGATTAGTATAATTGCTACTTGGCAAAAAAAAAAAAGATTACTACTATTGACATTGTTACTTGATTATTTGTTTTCTAGAGTACACATTTGCCGGTCCACTATCGTATCCATATAACCGTTAGGGTATATATTATAGTTTCAATTGAATCTTCTTCATCGATAATGTCTACGTAATTGTAATTTAGATTTCAATTTTTTTCAAGTTTTTTTTACTAATCATGTTTTAGATCTTTATTTATATCTATGAATAAAATAACATAAACAAAATATATAGATAACATTTTTTTACATTGTTAATTAGTTTATCAGTAAATTATAATGAATCATAAAATCAATTTTATATTAAATTTGATACTCTATACCAAAAACAATTTGAATTATTAAAAACTTTAACATAGATCAAAATTTATGAAAGTTCGGGCCCTAAATATTTTTGGGGACATGAGGCTATTGCCTCATTTCTTACAAGGGACTTGAAAGATTCGTACTTGCCGAGAGCTTAAAATTTTTATATTGTTTATATTTGTGGTGAACATTAAGCAATAAAACAACGTAGATTAACCAGAAATTCAGAGATTATCTTTCTTGCCAAAATTTTGAATTACTATAAACTGCTATTAATATCATTTCACATAACCAAGAGCTAATAGCTCAACAACTGCTATTGATATCATTTCACATAACCAAGAGCTAATAGCTCAGCTTTCAAATAAAATCTAGAGATAGCTGGTTTGAGTGGCACTTGAGATGAAACTAATTTACATGTTGTGGTTTCGATGAGAGTTCGGATTTTGGCCCCAAATTTCGTGAAACAGAAAAAAGAAACCATACCGCATATTATGTTTATCAAATGAACTAGTCTTGCAAACCGTCTTTATTTAAATAAAAGCAGCCATTCATATTCATTTTGTTTCGGTGATTCTAAAGTTTTGCCGATTAAAACACGCAAAACTTTAAGTGATAGCAACTTTTTTTACAATTAACACACATACAACAAAGATATCCCCATTTCAATAATTGCTAATAAGGGGTGGATATGGAAAAGAGTGTAGACATACGATGGTGCAAAGTGTAGACATGATACGATTTACGACAATGATAGAAGAGATGACTTTCACAGAGAACCAAAAACATACATGTTGTTCTTCGAAACTTAAATTAATTTTGTCCTTGGTATTATTTTTATTTTAGTTGGTACCGATACGGATGTTAAAATAACTATTTTATGAGAGGTCGAAAATCGTGAACATTTTATCCTACATATTTTTTGACTGAATGCAATGGCACAAAGCCCGTTACGGTAAACTGCATAAAATAAGAGCAGGCTTGTATGCCACTTTATCTTTTTGTTAAAAAGAACATAGCTGGTTATAAAATAATTTAGAAGGAGACAAAAATCTATGTTTATTTCTCTTTTAATAAACAACAAATACAAAAGTTTAAAATTCGATCCATGGAATCTCACGACCTGCGAGGACGAAAAAAAGTTTTGGGGACAAAAACCAAATGCATGTGGAGTATTGTGGCCGAATGATTAATTTAGCTTTAGTGCATTTATAATTCCGAGGAAATCAGTATTGTGTGTTGACAAAGTTGTTACAGATTCTATGTTTCATAACTTTTACTCTTTCTATTTTAAAATAGTTATTTTAATAAAATAATTTTTTGTTTCAAATTAGTTATCATTTTTATATTTTAATATAAATTTTAGTTTTAAATATCGAATTTAACTTCAAGTTTTGTAAAAAATATTAAGATTCAACTTCTTCTTTAAAAGTATAATAAAAATTTTAATATGTTTTTTTATATGTGTGAAACAATTTACAATGACAATTATTTCAAAACGGAAGAAGTACTTATTAACAAATACACTTATTGTTTTTATTCCATTCATATTTATTCCTGAAAATTATATTTTGAAAAAAGTCCTACCAATTATATTACATCAATAAGACAATAATCGAATAAGTGCTAATCAATTATATCCGTTATGTTTATAGTTCTTTTTATATCACAACTTGTCAAATACTACTATGAAATATCTCTAGGAGTTATGCTATCTAATAGTATTGTGGAAAACAATGTGTTTGGCATTAAGAATTAGAATTCGGTTTCCGACGATGTATGCACACAAGTTATATATATATATATATATATATATATATATATATAATTGAGAAATTTAGCTAATTGGAATAAAATGTTGAAAATTAAAAAACAATAATGATGTTACTTTAGAGAGTTAACATTATGACTATTGTTGTTATTGTTTAAATACTTTGTAAGAATATGAAAAAATGAACTGTTAGAAGTTATTTTGTACCATCCAGTAAATAAATTCCACGTCAAAAATAAATTCCACATCCAGTAAAGTACTTCCGATAAGTAGTTGAATGTGCCTTTGACAGGCTAGACCATCTCTCTAGCTTGGCGTACCATTGCCTTGGAAATGCATATGTCACTCTACGAAAGAAAGAACGATTTGTCATGGTAAAGGATCCTAGCCGAGCTAAAGTCTCAAGTTAAGAGGATTGCGTACCTAGAGATAAAAACGGAATGATTGACCTATACGAGAGCATCACTAAAGCACATCAAATAATGGAACTCTTATCCGGAGCTCTAAAGCCATTTCCCAAAGATACATGAACCCAACTGCAACATACTTACGACACTTGATGTCACTAAAGTTTTATCCTAATTAAAATATCAAAACTATAAGTGCACAATTTATCAATTGTAGTACTTAGAGATTAAATCCTTAAAAGATTTACAGCACATAGAAGTAATTCAAATTAAGAAATTACGCTAAGCCAAATAAGGTGGCTTTAGTTCAAATTCGGTTTGTAATCAGTAAAATAAAACCGTTGGCTTCAAGGATTCTCATGCGATATGGTTCGAATTATTCATGAACTCCTACAGATATGTCAAATTATCTTCCTAGAACATGAATAGGAAAATAAGCTATTCCTAACTTTCGCAGAAAATAACTTCTATGATCTAACAACCTATTAATTAACTTTCGCAGTCAATATGATGAAGGTCAAGCATTAAAGTACAAATTCAATTGTTCAACTAATTCATCAACTCAAATTTCGCAGTTTAAAGCACTAGACTTATCAAAGATCGTGAATCGCGGCAATAAAAGAAATGGTTAGAGCTTAAAAATTGTAGTGATTAAAGTTATAGATTCATATGTAATTTGAAAATGTATAGTCTCATATCTCATATAATTTGAAGAATTTGAAAATCAATAAAGTATATACGCTTGATATATGTTAATATGGTTTCAATCATTAAACTGTTTGCTATAATGACTAAATCATTCTTACATGTTTTGACAATCTTTTTTTAATGCTATTTTGTAACTTTTAAACATGTAAAAACATACCACTAACCAAATTTTATTTATCTTTATTTTATCTTTGATCTAGTTCTCCTTTTATCCATAGTCAAGTATATTGTGTCCCCCATAGATACACATATGTTAAACCTCTTCCTATATAGAACAATAGAAACATGGCCGTTTCTACTTTTAATTATATAGTTTGCTATTTTCTTTTTCCTAATTTTTGTTTTATGTTAAATTTTTCTTTATTAAAAGTCTTTTTCAAATAAATATAACTATTCGTATAGAGATTTTGTGCTTGTAAAATTACTTTATGCTTGTGTTTTTTTTCCATTTTAATTTCTTTCTTTTTGGGTAATTAATAATTTTGATATTGAAAAAATTTACATCTTTAAATAACTGACATGTGTTAGAATCTAATCAACTACTTAACACGTGCCCCGATCTTGTGAGTTACAATTTTGCACACCCTCTTTTATATAATAAAATTTAGAAAATGTACCATAAATTCCCAAATTATTTTCCAATTATACCATATTCTAGTATACCATTCAATTTCATACCACGGTTTAATTTGAATTGACAAAGTTATCCATAATTTAAATATGGAAAAGCATTTTTTAGATATTTTCTCTTTTTCAAAACAAACAAGAGATGGATGATGGTGGTGGACGGAGATGTTGTTGGAGATGGAGACGGCGGTGGAGACAAAGATGGTGACAAAAACGCTGATTGTTGATGACTATGGAGACTGTGACGGAGTCGGAGACTGTGGACGAAGACGAAGACTGTTACGGAGACAGAAACGGTGGGAAAGAGTGTTGACAAAAATAGAAACAAAGACTATGACGAAACGTTGGTAGATGGTGGGCGAGTTAGAGATGGCGGTGGATGGTAGGACAAAATACATTACACACAATAAGTCATAGTCAAGGGCAAAATGGTCTATTGCTTGCAACTTTTGTGGTATAAAATTAAAATACTTTATCACTTGATATAATTGGAAAAGAATATGGGAAATTATGGTATAGCTAAAAATATCCCATAATTTATAACAAGTCATACTTTTTAGTTTGAATTTGTCAATTTCCATAGAAACAATTAATTTAATTCTTATACCAATACCAAATCATAGCCTCATAGCCTATTAGACAATGATTTTTTCCAGCCCTCTTTTTTTTTTTGTTAGACTTTCATTTATCTATTGTAACCGAAACACTACCGATAGTATAATCACTAATCAGGATTTTGGGTTAATTAAATCGGCTAAGATACTTAGATTTCCTTCACACATTCAAAAAGAGTTATCACGTGGTTGGGAAGGTTTTATAGTAGCTCTTTATATGGCATGATGACTATATTTTAATTTTGTTTTTGGTCAATTGTGTATATTTTAGTTTGTGCTCTTTTATTTATGTATAATCTTATCATTTAGTATATACTAGGTGATTCTCTCACGTACAACGCGGATAAACTATTCATAATTTTGTTTTTAATTTTACGGTTTAAAAATGAGAAAATATGTATCGATTTTGATTATTATTGTATACGTTGTAAATCATGTTTTTTCTTAAAATATGAATTTTTAGAAGTTTAATTATACCATTTATTATTTCATATAAGTAAACATGTATTCAAACTGAAATATATAATTCTTAATTTAATACAATTGGAGTGTAAAATCTATTATATATAAACTGAAATATATTATTCTTTATTTGACATGATGACTATATTTTAATTTTGTTTTTGGTCAATTGTGTATATTTTAGTTTGTGCTCTTTTCCTTATGTATAATCTTATCATTTAGTATATATATGTGACATCCTTCTCCAGTATTTTCTCCCTAAAATTCCTTGTAGTTAGTTTTTCTTCTTCTTGTTTCAGTCATGGGGAGAGAGAAGAAGTCTTGCAGGTCGTGGATCGGCATGAAGAAATACCTAAACGACACCGTTTCTAAGAGCATGGCCGGTCGATTCTTTAAGTTAGAAGCAAGAAAAACAACTTTCACAACCGAACTCCGAGCCGCAACCGCCACGTTTCTTACAATGGCTTACATTATTACCGTCAATGCCACCATCCTAACCGACTCTGGTGCCACTTGCTCTTTCCACGATTGCTCCACCGTCTCCGGTTCACCACCTAAACCGGATTGCGTCCTCGGTTCTAACCAAGGCTACGAAGAATGCCTTGCGAGTGTCAAAAAGGACCTCGTTGTGGCCACTTCTATATCAGCCATGGTTGGTTCATTAGCAATGGGTTTGCTAGCTAATCTCCCTTTCGGACTTGCTCCGGGAATGGGCGCCAACGCCTTCATAGTATACAACGTAATTGGTTTTCGTGGTTCCGGTTCAATCTCTTACCATACTGCTATGGCCATCGTGCTGCTCGAGGGATGCGCCTTTCTTGCGGTGTCCGCTTTAGGACTCCGCGGGAAATTGGCTCGTTTGATCCCTCAAACGGTGAGACTGGCATGCGCTGTCGGTATCGGAATGTTTATCGCCTTTGTTGGTTTACAGATGAACCAAGGAGTTGGCCTCATTGGACCCGATAAGTCAACTCTACTAACGTTAACCGCATGCACAGAGACGGATCCCATCACTGGAGCTTGCCTCGGAGGAAAAATGGAGAGTCCTACGTTTTGGTTAGCGGTCGTTGGGTTTCTCATAACGAGTTACGCTCAAATGAAGAATATTAAAGGGAGTATGATTTACGGAATCGTTTTCGTTACGGTTGTTTCTTGGTTTAGAGGTACTCAAGTCACGACCTTTCCACACACTCCTCTCGGAGATTCCAACTTTAACTACTTCAAAAAAGTTGTTGACTTTCACAAGATCCAATCAACGTTAGGAGCTATAAGCTTCACGGAGTTTAGAAAGAGCGAAGTTTGGGTCGCTTTCGCTACACTCTTCTACGTCGACCTCCTCGGTACAACCGGAGTACTCTACACGATGGCTGAGATCGGAGGCTTCCTGGAGGAGGACGGTAAGTTCGAAGGAGAATACATGGCTTACTTAGTCGACGCCGGCTCATCCGTGGTGGGGTCCGCTTTAGGCGTTACAACGACCGCGACTTACGTGGAATCTACAGCGGGATTGAAAGAAGGAGGGAAAACGGGGCTAACAGCCGTTATCATCGGAATGTATTTCTTGGCGTCGATGTTTTTGACGCCGTTAGTGACTAACGTGCCTAGGTGGGCGGTGGGGCCGTCGCTGGTAATGGTTGGGGTGATGATGATGGGAGTCGTGAAGGATATTAGATGGGGAGAGACTAAAGAGGCCGTTACGGCGTTTGTAACCATCTTGCTTATGCCGTTGACTTATTCCATTGCTAACGGGATTATTGCTGGTATTGGTATCTATCTTGCTCTAAGCATCTACGATATCGTTTTGGGATTGGCCACATGGCTTAACGGGATTAGGAAACGAGTAATGAGAGAGCATAATAATCAAGTTGCTTCCGAAGCCACCGTAGAGATGGTATGAATATTCACTAGCTTAATCGGTCAATTCTGTAACGGGTTAGTTTACTCGGTTTTGCGAGGGAGGAAGTGGTGGAAGTTTCGTATGGTCGGTCGTTGGATTGGATGACCAAGCAAAGACCCGTCATGAATGCTCGGTGGGTTCTTTTTTATTTTTCTTTATTTCGATTTTTTGTTTTCTTGGTTTAGTTTGAGTAGGAATGTGGTGAAGTAACATTGGATGCATTAGCTGCCATGAAGGTGCATGTGATAATTCATGGCTGCTTTTGCATGCATTGTTAGTATGTAGGGGTTTTGATGTTTCAACCGTATGCTTTTCTTTTGTTTGTAGCACATACTTTAATCAACGACGTTTAGATCCTAATTAACTCGCATTTTTGCTCCTTCTGATCAATTTGATATTCCATAAGATAATTCAAGTTAGTAAATCGTGACCCAAAAAAAAAAAAAAAAATTCAAGTTAGTAAATATATTTCTTATCATAAACTGCTTAGATCCGGTCCAAACATTTTAATAAATCTCTTGGGCAATTGTTGGGCTATTGTTCAAAAAAGTAAAAAATAAAGGATGGTGGAAGTGATGCAGCGGATGGATACGTCTGTCTTACTTGTTTGGACCGGCTTCTATAAACTTGTCGACCTCCTACGATTTCTTTCTTGTTTTCAATGGATGACATAAACATATTTCAACAAAATGTTTATAAACGTTAATAGGTTGTAAAGAGTTTGTTAATATTCAAATTAAGTGTCACAGCTTGTATGCTTGATAAATCTTTTGTAATCTTTCTGTTGATTTCGCAATAATTTTTTTGAATCGAAGAGGGTTTGAGAATAAAAGTACGAGAATGAGATGACACCGTAATTTATGGAGTTCGAGGCAAATCACCACTTACGTCGCAACATATGTTCACCACAATCCCCTAAAACTTACCTCTAGCAACAAGAAATATAGATTAATTGAACTATTAGGAAGAAGAATATGACTTTATACTTGGTATTGAATTTACTCACTTGTGATAAAGACTCACACATGACTAGTTTTAACTCATCATGAGCTGATATCATTTTGAAATAGAATGTAATGGGTTGATTTTATTCAACGTACATGGTTTAGTATATTTACACCTCAGTATTTCCTATTCTAGATAACTACAAATCTCTAGAATATATTCACATATATCGTAATCTAATACCCACCCCCAAGTTGGTGGTACGAAATTTCGAACACCTAACTTGGACAACAATCTCTCAAATGTAGGACGAGGTACCGCCTTAGTACAAATATCCGCAATTTGATTCTTAGTAGAAATATGCTTTGTAGTAATCAGACCAGCTTGAAAAGCATCCCTAACTTGATGACAATTCCGTTCGATATACTTGGTACGTTCATGAAAGACCGGATTCGCAGCAATGTGTATGGCAGCTTGTCTATCACAATAGAAAGGTATAATAAAGTGCCTTCAAACACTTGATTTCACGAAGAGTACTGTACGCCATGGCACGATATTCCGCCTCGGCCGATGAACATGAAATAGTCTTTTGCTTCATTGTCTTCCATGAGATAGGTGAGCCACCAAGATAGATGGCATATGTCGAGAGAGAACGACGAGTTTGTGGATAAGCACCCCAATCCGAGTCGCAGTAAGCCATGAGAGAGAGTTTGCTATCAGATCGTAGTAGAATGCCTTGAGCAGCAAATCTTTTAAGATAACAAACAAGACGTAAAGCAGCCTCCCAATGAGCAACCAAAGGTGTCTGCATGAACCGAGATAAAATGTGAACCACATAACTCAAATCAGAATGAGTAATAGTTAAGTATATGAAACGGCCAACTAGACGGCGATATTTTTATGGATTTTCAAACACCAGACTTTTCACCAAAGCTAACTTGTGATTAATCTCAATAGGAACGGGAGAGGGTCACCTAAGAGACCAGCTTCAGCCACAATGTCAAGAGCGTACTTACGTTGAGATAGACAAAAAACATCCTTACTGCGAGACACCTCATTGCCTAAGAAGTATTTCAACTTGCCAAGATCCTTCATGTGGAAACACTTGCTAAGATCTTTAAAACACTGGATAGTATCAAAATCATTACCCGCAACAATAAAATCATCCACATACACTAAAATGTGTACAATCTTGCCATCTTTATTGTAAGAAAACAATGAATAGTCTTGATAGCTTTGAGTGAAAACAAACTGTTTTAAGGCAGTAGAAAGCTTCGCAAACCAACAACGAGGAGCATGCTTAAGCCCTTAGAGAGACTTACGAAGTCGACAAACTTTAGAAGGATCCGAAGACTAAAATCCCGGTGAAAGTTTCATGTAAACTTCCTCGTGAAGATCACCATGGAACAAAGCATTGTGCACATCCATTTAGTGAACTTCCCAAACTTAAGCAGCCGCAACACTAAGAAGATATCGAATAATTGTCATCTTAGCAACCGGAGCACATGTTTCTTTAAAATCAATCCCTTCTTTTTGATGATTACCCAAAACCACTAACCGAGCTTTATGGCGTTCCAATGTACCATCCAAATTAAATTTCATTATCTATACCCATTTGCTGCCGATTGCTTTCTTTTCAGGAGGCAAATTCGTGATGTCCCATGTTTCATTATCTTCAAGGGCCTTAATCTCACGCTCCATAGCCTCACACCACTCTTTTATCTTAACCGCATCTTTAAAATGTTTGGGTTTGTTACTATCCAACACAGCCGCCATGAAAGCGATGTGATTTGCTGAAAAACCAGAGTTAGCTAAATATTGTGTAATTGGATAGAGAACCGTACCCGAGACAGATGTCGAGGAGTTTGAAGTAGAGATACCAGGTGTGAGAGCGTGAGGTGAGGAAGAGTGTACATGTTTCGTAACATAGTCTTTGAGAAGAACAGAAGGCTTCTTTGAACGATGACCACGACCTAATAGTTCAGGAATACCAGGAGACATCAGTGCAGGAGGTGAATCAGGTACCTCAACATCTGCTACAGGAGAAGAATCGGGTACTGTAGCAACTAGTACAGGAGAAGACCCGGGTACTGTAGCTGTTGGTGTAGAGGAAGAATTAGGTACTGTATCAACTGGTACAGGTGAAGATAAATCAAGTGTTTCAGAGACTGGTACAAGTGGCGTTGAAGTAGTTTCCAAGCTAGTGATCATCGATGGTGCCACTAGAGGTGGTGCATGAGATGACACAATCAAGTCATCATCAAGGAGATCAACAAGGCCTGGTGGAGAAGAATAAATTGGTTGATTCACCTCATGAATTGGAAAAAAATCTTCTCGAAAGTGTACATCCTGACTCACCAAGAATTGTTGCTTCTCAAGATCATAAAGACGCCACCCTTTCTTTCCAAACGGATAGCCTACAAAATCACATTTTTGGCTACGGGGTCCAAGCATATCTTTGTTACGAGAGCAGAGATGAGAATAACACAAGCAACCAAATGTTTGAATCAGATTATATGATGGCCGCTAACCAATCAATACTTCATAAGGTGTTTTGCCATTCAAGACTGATGAAGGAGTACGATTGATCAAGTGTGTCGCTGTTAGAATGCTTTCACCCTAAAACTTGATTGAGAGATGACTTTGGAAAAGAAGCGAAAGAGCCACATTCAAAATATGTCGATGTTTACGCTCTACCCGACCATTTTATGGAGGAGTATCAACGCAGGAAGTCTAATGCAAAATCCCACGTTCTTGGAAATGGGTAGTAAAACACATAAACTTTGTGCCATTATCACTGATAAAGGCTTTGACAGGCTTGCCAAATTATTGTTCAGACATCGCACAAAAGTTACGTATTAAGGTAGAAACTTCTGATTTTGCAGACATAAGATACGTCCACATAGATCGAGAATAATCATCAACCAAGGTGAAGAAGTAAATTGCACCAGAATAAGAACGGGTTCGATAGGGACCCCAAACATCACAATGCACTAGTGAAAAATAATTGGAAGCTTTATTAATGCTATCATTAAAAATTGCGCGTGTTTGTTTAGCGCGAAAACAAATATCACAATTTTTGATCTCTCCAAAAGCACTAGGGGATCTATCACATTCCGGTAAAGAAAGTAAAACACTAACAGATGGATGTCCGAATCTACGATGCCACAAAGCTCCGGAAGCAGATACTGAAACATACACTAGAGCAGGTACTGAAGAAGTTTGTTCTGTAGTAGCTTTGTTAACACTAGCAGCCAGAACTCCGGTAAAATAGTATACTCCCTCATGCTCTTCACACGCTCCAATCAAAGTCCTCGAAAAATGGTCATGCAAGAAACATAATATGTAAGTAATGATTGCGATATAACCCGTTTGTCGTAGTTATTTGGACACACAAATTAGTGTGCAAGAAGGACTTGAGCAATCGCAAAACCGCAAACCAGAGACAACTGCAACATGTGGAAAACCATCGGTTTTCACCATAAAACCAATCGCATCTTTTTTGGCAGTATCTTTCATGTGAGCCACATTCAAATTTTGCTCCTCTTGAATCACACGAGAGTACACTTGGTTGAGAGAAGGTAACGGTACCCGTGATGTTAGAACGAATGTTAGAAAAGCGAGGGAGATCGAGACCAAATAGAAACTGATGAACTCGATCATCCTCACATTCCTTCTCAATATCCGGTGCAGCGCCACATTGACACGCACATCCAATTTTGTAATTATGAAGCTCTTCCCATAGCTTTGTCAAGCGTCCATAGTATTCCAAGACGGGCTGTCCATTCTATTTGCAAGTAGCAATCTCATCTTTGAGAACTTGTTTTCGAACTCCGTTGCCAACAGAGAAGGGAACACGAAGACTTTCCCAAAGAGTTGAGGCATCATATATGAATGATATCGTCGATCGAATCTCATGATCAGTAGAAGTACAAATCCATTCGATGATCATGGAATTCGCAACAAGCCACATGTGAAGAAGGGATTCAGTCATTGGCTTTGATATAAAACCATCGATGAAGCCGAGTTTGTGCTTTGCTCGAAGGGAGTTTTTCAATTCAGTGGCCCATTCAGGATAATTATCTTCCTTCAATATGATGGAAGAAATCAAAGCGCCGGGATTGTCGGATGAAGTAAACAAGTACGATGATGGTGGTGTTGTTATAGAAGAAACGACAGGGGCCGAAGAAGACACAATAGAAGATTCAATAGAAGACATGATGATTTTAGGTTAGAAGTAGAAAGTTGCAGTGGTTGTGCAAGAGCAACAACGGCGATGGCGAAGAACAAGAATTTTTAGAAGAAAAATTAGGTCAGAAGATCGTATTGCTCTAATACCATGAAATAGAATGTAATGTGTTGATTTTATTCATCGTACATGGTTTAATATATATACCTCAATATTTCCAATTCTGGATAACTACAAATCTCTAGAATATACTCACATATATCGTAATCTAATACATTTCATTTCCTAAGAGACTTAGGCACACTTAGAAATTTCTAAGATAATGGACATACTTCTTCATTTTGTATCTTATCCTTTATTTCATTTACTTATTCTAGTTTAATAACTTGGATACCTTTTTTAGTATATGAGCAAATGACCCATCTTCAATATATTCTAAAAAAAACTACCCAGTAATGAAAAGGAATATAAATACAAAATAGTAACAAATATATGGAGTTAAGAAGATCCACACCTCGTCCGTCGATCTATTTATGTCAGTAGTTGTCCAATTCCACCCCTCTTGAGGAACTTTGGACGGAAACGGTTGTATAGTAAGAAAGCAGAGTGAGTAAAAGCTCTAACTAGAGAGTATATTATAAAAGTAATGATAATTTATTATTTACTTTTTTTCTAAAAAATAAATTTGACTTCATGTACCAGCTTCTCTATATATGTGTTTATTGAGAAAGGCTTAGAAAATTTTATTTATATCTGAACTATACACGATGAGAGAATTTATACATGAACTCATGGACGGTGCTATTATCGAACGAGACAAAAATCAAATTATCCTACATGCACTTTAAAACTAGTGCCAAAATACGTATTGACTGAAACGTTGTGAACAGAATGTTAGTGCGAGCTGACTCGGATTTTTCGTATATTAGCATAATTAAAAAAATTTATTTAAATTAAAAAAAAAATGTTAAAACAATGCCCTTTTTTTTATATACATCGGTAACTCGGATTGAACATAAGTCCAATTATAATAACTTAATTATAGTTGTTTGTTTTGTTCCAATTTCTTACATATCTAGTCTCGTCACCGCGTCTCCAAATTCCAAAGATATAGGTCTCGGCAGGAAAGTTGTAGCGGCCGTGTTCCGCCGCAAAACCACAAAAAAACTGGATCAAGTTGGGTCCGAGCTAAACTGGACACTTTGGCGCATGAAATATGAAAAGTTGGAAAAAAACTGAGATGGACAGTTGAATTCGAACTGGGCAAATTTTTTGGATCGTGGTCGGATTTTAGAGAAATTGTTACCACGGTAACTTGTTAGACAAGGTAGTTACGTAGGAATTTTCTGATCCGAGTTTCAATCAAAGGAAAGTTATTCAAAGGTCTTTTAGTGGAAACAATTATTGAGCCAAAATACGGGCTGAGTTTTAATGTAAATACGCTGGAACGGTAACTGGGTGAAGCGGGAGCAATTATCTCGACAGTTTCTTTGGCGGTTAGCACATGTCACAACAAGAAACCGGGTCCTATCTCTATCTTTTACACAGAGAAACACAAAGAAAGGCTAAGAGAGAGAGTTTGATAGAGATTTCTGAGAGAAAATTCGAGGGAATCCGAGAAAGACGCAAGTGTGGTAACTTCGATTGAGAACCGATAAAGACTGTGGTAATCTAGGTGATTGTCGACGGAAGAATTGACAATTCATTGTGATAAGAGGTTTAGTAACTGAATCAGATAACGCAAAACTGAGTTTGTATGGCTAAGCTGTGTGTGTGACCGTGGGCCTAAGTCTATGGTCGTTACATTTTTTGTGTCTGATTGTTTGAGTGATTCCAACTGTTATGATCGATCCCTTTTACCAAGAGTGTGTTGGGAATGTCCTGAAATCATTTGTACTTTACTCTAGTTAAAGTTGTAATTTCAAGGTTAGACTATCATATAGTATTAGGTGGTTATAATGTTTTGCTAGAAGCCGTTTATAATCTATAGGTTTATGAAACCTATTGCTAATATTATATGATCCTACAGGGTCACATACCTAAACATACTGGATCAATATTATATTGGGTTTCAGAGAAATATAATATTATATATATATGATATATAAAATATTGTTATATATATATATATGCAAATATATGTGGACACGTGAAAGTGTTTAACATCTCTTACGAAGAGATTAAATAGAGTAAGTGGGCTTAGCCCATTATCATGCCTAATGGGATTAGGTATATCTTTGCATATATATATAAGTGACGTTCATAAGAAGTTACGGAGGAAGAGCCGTGAAGTTGGTAATTACAATAGAGAAACAAGTTCTCTAATTACTTATGAATAAACCCTAAAACCCATGATGAGAAGAAAAGTTCTTCAAGTTATTTTGAGATTAGATCTCTATGGTACTAGCATCCCGTTCGATCCAGTTTGTGTGTGTGTGGATACCGGTAGAGGCACAACACTTGGAGTGCTAAAGTAACCTTGAATCCTTTGATTCATCTTTCCGCTGCAGAATATCCAGGTATATTGGAAACTCTAAGATCTAGATTTAATTCAAGTATTGGCACGCATCCTGGCAATTGAATTCGTAATTAATAATTTATAAACTGTTATAAACCGGTACGAATTCCAACAGTGGTATCAGAGCGTACGTGTTTAATATTGAAATTAATCTAGTTTAATGTATATAGATGATATACATGATAATTCTGATTAAATTGAAATTGTTCAGATTTAAGAAATTGATTTTATTTAACGTGTTTGCGTATTAACTTTAATTTGTTGATACATATGAGAATTTCTTAAAGCATGTTGACTAATATTGGGCATAAGCTTTTAGCATGTAAAACTAGAATCCCATTATAGATGTTTACGATGCTTGGTTAATATGTCTACGTGAAAGTGTTTCATAAATTGTTAGAATATATAATTATAGTTTCGTTACATATATATAAGATACTTTATGCCTCTGTTTATGTTATTGTAACATGCATTATTCTATGTTAATATAAAGAGCACATGTATATTGGCTTGTGAGTTATTTTTCCAGAGAAGGAAAACAATCAGTGCCATGCGTGAATTTTGATAAGATCAAATCATGCATATTTCTCTTGAGTTAACTAGAATAATAACAAATATTTAATGAGTTAAATATATTATTATGTATATAGAGATATACTTTCCTTGTTTATTCTAATTAAGGTAATTAGAATACATATAATATGTAAGCTTTGCATAAACTTATCATTCCTTATTTGATTTGGAATTATTCCTTATGCGAAATATATTATTCTAGAAGAATAATTGGGTTGATCCTAATTTGATTAGGATTGGTTCAATTAGGTAGTTTTCATATTCAATCGTAGATACATATTAGATATGTGTTTACTTAATAATGTTTTATTATTTTATATAGGATATAAAATTTAAATAAAACATAAATTAATAAATTTGTTATGTTATATGAATATTCAAACATATTAAAAGACAACACGTACTATGGTAATACTATGTTGATTTGTAAAATAACTTGCGACTTGTGAGTTTGTATCAAACCATCGATTTAGTTTCTGGTTTGATTGATTTGGTTTAAATCATTACCAGAAGTTTTGATACGTTTCAATCTCACTTAATTAAAATTCTAATCTGATTAGAACTTACGAATTAAGTTAAGATCAGTTATAGAAATCTTTGATGATTTTAATTAGATTAAAATTAATTCAATTATGTATAATCCAGTTAAAATACATATTAGATATGTATTAGTTATATTCTAAATTTTATATCAGATATAATTTTATAATATAAATATAAATTGGATTAAAAAATAATTCCTCAATTAATATCAAGTATTTTGATGTCTCCCCAATCTCAGCAACTGTTAAAACTTAAATGGTTGTGTGGCAGGTCTGCCAAAGCAGCGGTCCGCAATTGTTTAAGAGTGCGATAGATTGGTAACGGTTACCATACGATTTGAGACTGGTTTACTTGACTAGGCTATCAAAACGGTTTTGGGCTTAGAGACATAGGGTTGGATAAGACATAAGATGTCATCCACGACCAAGAGTTATATTGGATATAATTAGCAAGGGCATTGCTTACCTAAACAACTATATATTTGGGGGTTGAGCCAAAGCTCACTTGAATTCTAGTGAAATATGGATCTTGGATACTATACTCATATTGAGGAAATTTTGTTGAGTATAGTATGAGTTTTCTCAAATTGTTGAGAATGCTCAAAATCTTGAACATTATATTAAGTTTTGCTTTTCTTTCCTGGCAATTATGTCAAACTCTCAAATTTCCTATTCATTGCGATTTGTTCTTGAGAAGAACAAATTGAACGAATAAAACCTCCTTAATTACTTGGAAGATCTAGATGAGAAGAAGACACTTGATGTTTCTTCTCGGAGCATTTATGTTATAAAAGTAAATGTTATTACTTCTGGTTCTACTCCTTGGGTATTAGATACCAGCTGTAGAGCTCACATTTGTATAGATGTGCAAGGCCTTAAGAACAGTAGAAACTTGAAGAAAGGACAAGTGGACCTACGTGTGGCTAATGGAGCAAACGTTGCTGCATTTGTTGTGGGAACATATTCATTGTCTTTACCTTCAGGTATGGTTTTAGAACTAAAGAATTGCTACTACGTCCCTGCTGTATACAAGAATATCATCTTTGTTCCGTGTTTGGATATTGTATGATTTCCATTTTTGATTAAGAACAAGTGTTGTTCATTTGATCGTGATGATATGTTCTATGGTAGCTCTCCATTAGAGAATGGACTTTATGTTTTAAACTAAAGGATGCCCGTCTATAACATGAGTACCAAGAGATTTATGTCTAATGACTCAAATCAAAATTTTCTCTGGTATTGTCGTTTGAGCCATATAAAGGAGAAACACATTCAAAAGTTTCATAGCGATGGACTTTTTGAGCTCATTTGATTATGAATCATATGAGAAATGTGAATCTTGCTTATTGGGTAAAATGAGTAAACATAAATTTGACTAGACATAGTGAACGAGCTAACGACTTGTTGGGCCTTATACATACAGATGTTTGTAGGCCAATGAGTTTAAATGCCAGAGAAAACTACAAGTACTTTATTACATTTACTGATGACTTCAGTAGATATGATTATGTTTACCTGATGAAACACAAATCTGAATCCTTTGAAAAATTCAAGGAATTCTGTAATGAAGTACAATATCAACTTGGCAAAATAATTAAAGCTCTTCGATCAGATCGTGAAAGAGAATATTTGGGCCAAGTATTTAGTGATCATCTAAGAGAGTGTGGAATCATTTCACAACTCCATCCTCCAAGAACACCACAATGGTATGGTGTGTTTGAAAGGAGAAATCAAACTTTATTAGATATGGTTTCATCAATGATGAGTCACAGAGATCTTCTATTAGCCTTTTAAGGATATTCTCCAAGAACTGTGCATTTACAAAAAGAGTAGTGGGAGCGCAGTTGCATTTCTGGTATTGTATGTAGATGACATACTGCTCATTGAAAATGACATTCCTTTACTTTAGTCTATTAAGAATTGGCTGAGTAGTTATTTCCCAATAAAAGACAAGGGAGAAGTTGCTTACATTCTTGGAATAAAAATCTATAGAGATAGATTAAATAAGCTTATTGGACTATGTCAAGATAATTATATAGATAAAGCCTTGCATAGGTTCAAGATGCATGATTCTGAGAAATGATTTTTACCAATGTTTCATTGCATAACTCTCAGCAAGACTCAGTGTCCTTCGACACATGATGAGCGAGAGCGGATGTGTAGAATCCCATATGCTTCTGCTAGAGGTTCTATTATATGCCATGTTATACACTTGTCCAGATAGTGCATGTGTTTTAAGAATGATGAGTAGATATCAATCAAATCCAGGTGAGAGTCACATGATACCAGTCAAGACCATCCTCAAAGTATTTAAGAAATACTAAGGATAAGTTCTTGGTGTATGAAGGAAATAAGAATTTGTTATGAGTGGTTACACATATACCAGTTTTACGACAGACAAAAGTGATTTACGATCATAGTCTGGATTTGTCTGCTTCCTTATCGAAGGAGCAATGAATTAGAAGAGTTCTAAGTAAAGCATTGGTAGACTCAATAGTAGAGATTGAGCTCTCTAGATAGCAGATTTAAATGGATGCAAATGTTGCTAATCCTTTAACTATACCTCTTTCGCAGCAAAAGCATCAAAGTCATGTTGTAGTTGACGTACTTATTAGAATTATTAAGATGTGATCTTAATTCTAGTGGGAGGTTTTTCCTTTATGATATGATGTTCATGTATACATATGATTTGAATTTATTTTCAGATTAGTGAAATTTGTTTCACGTATTATTTGATTATTAGATAATTAAATAATAGTCCCAAAATAATTTATGTTATTCTTATAGGTCATCAAGTACGTGACTTGATCATGAAACCCTATAAGTGAAAGATGACATAAATGATAGAGGTCCCTAATCAAGGTTATTATCATGGGACATAATAACTATAAATGACTAGTATGTGAGGTGACTGATGACTAAGTTTCATGAAGTCATTGATATGTTGTATTAAAGTCAATCACATATATATGTTTTAGAGAACACAGTATCGGACTGACCCGCTATGAGAACTCTACAAGATTGTTATATGAGTGTCATAAGAGTTTCTCATCACAACTATAGAGTATAGTCCTTTGACCTGAGTTCATAATGATTTCTTACACATGGATTGGTCCACTTTGACTTTGTCAAACATCAGCCGTAGCTGGTGATTATAAAGGCATTGATTGGGTGTTCTATGAATTGTGTAATGGAACAGGTATGGAACAAGATGGGATTTGTCCCTCCTATATAACACGAGATAGATATCTCTGGGCCTATCAAAGATTTGATACTGAGAAATGCGTGGCCGCTCTCAAACGAGGTGAATGTCAGTCGTTTATTTTTATCAGTATAAATCGGAGTTCGATAAATGTGATCTAGCTTGATAAGGATGACACTGTTTCTTGCCTTCTAAGATCGAGATATAGAGACAAAAGGATTATCGGAATAGATGATTCCAGTACAAGTGGGAGATTGTTGGGAATGTCCTGAAATCATTTGTACTTTACTCTAGTTAAAGTTGTAATTTCAAGGTTAGACTATCATATAGTATTAGGTGGTTATAATGTTTTGCTAGAAGCCGTTTATAATCTATAGGTTTATGAAACCTATTGCTAATATTATATGATCCTACAGGGTCACATACCTAAGCATACTGGATCAATATTATATTGGGTTTCAGAGAAATATAATATTATATATATATATGATATATAAAATATTGTTATATATATGTGCAAATATATGTGGACACGTGAAAGTGTTTAACATCTCTTACGAAGAGATTAAATAGAGTAAGTGGGCTTAGCCCATTATCATGCCTAATGGGATTAGGTATATCTTTGCATATATATATAAGTGACGTTCATAAGAAGTTACGGAGGAAGAGCCGTGAAGTTGGTAATTACAATAGAGAAACAAGTTCTCTAATTACTTATGAATAAACCCTAAAACCCAAGATGAGAAGAAAAGTTGTTCAAGTTATTTTGAGATTAGATCTTTATGGTACTAGCATCCCGTTCGATCCAGTTTGTGTGCGTGTGGATACCGGTAGAGGCACAACACTTGGAGTGCTAAAGTAACCTTGAATCCTTTGATTCATCTTTCCGCTGCGGAATATTCAGGTATATTGGAAACTCTAAGATCTAGATTTAATTCAAGTATTGGCACGCATCCTGGCAATTGAATTCATAATTAATAATTTATAAACTGTTATAAACCGATACAAATTCCAACAGAGTGTAGGTCATGAAACACGTTTAGGGGCATCAATGCTTGCTACAGCTTGTGGAGTAAACGAATAAGCATGATTAACTGATTAAATTGACTGTTTCATTGCAATATCTATTATGTGGCTAAGTGGGACAGGACAACCGCTCTCACTAAGCAATTCTATTGCTTTTGTCCCTTTTTTGGATGTAGGGAAAGAAATAACCTAGCATTTCTGATGTAATCAAATATAGTTGTTTGGTTGAACTAGAAGGTAATAAGAGTGCTTGATCCGCAAAAACTAATATTGGAAATGGAAGGATGGTGGATTAGATCGGATAGATAAGTCTATTTCAATGTAATAGCTTACTAAAAAAACGTTCATTGTAATAGAACCTCACGGTTTAATCTAAGTAAAAATGTTTATAATTGAAAAAATCTTGTCTAAATCAAATTACAAGCTGAAAAATGTTAAGTAAATGAAAATGTTGAAAAGCCCAGAAAGTTTATTTAAAATGGCTAATCTGGCCAAAGCAGCTGATCCAGAACCTTCCCGCAGATATGAAATCCAGGTTGGGATAATTTAGAAACCATATTGAAGAAGCTTTTAAAAAAAAAAAATTGAATGTCAAATTAATTCAAACAAAAAAAACAAACATTTTTACAATTAATGCTTCATTTAGGAAACCTTCAAGAAAGCTGAAATCAGTTTTTGATTTTTCAAACTTCACCGTAAGGAAGGGTTAGCAGCTTGTTAGCAGTACGTAGAACAATTGGATCTGAAATGACTTCAATAATTTTATTTGAAGGGGATGTTTAATCAGTTTTGGTGGAGATTTTATCAACGAATTTCACGGAGGTGATGAATGGGAAACATGAGTTTCCCGATAATCTAATGAAACATTTCCTTGACCAAAGCGTTTTCATGAAATTAGCTCAAAAGCTTCACTAGATGGATCCATTGCTGAAGCCGAAACAAGATCATTACGCTCTTCGTACTTCACTTCATGTGGTTCATATCAAATGAAATCCGTCAAGCGACAAAATCAATATTTAAAATTAGAGAGACTTGTGACCAAAAAATGAAGAAAAAAACAAAGAGACTAAACTAACAGTTAAATTTTTAATTATAATTGGATTTCTACTCGATTCGAGCCAAGTTACCAATATTATTTTTAATTAAAATAAAGTTGTTTTACAATTTCGATTTAAGTTCGATATACAAAAATATTGATAATTTAGGGAACTTTTCTGAACTACACCCTTTTTCTTGGTCAAATACAAAACTACACCCCTCTTTCTCTCTCTTCTATTTTTGAGTCTTTGCCACTAAACTGTCCATTTATTTACAAAACTGCCATTACGTAGACTTCCTTTTGTGTTTCGTAAACTTCCAATCAAAGATGAAAAGTCTGAACAATCCCACAGAAATCAACTTATTTACCAAAATGCCATCTTCATCAATTTTCCAACCACCATGAACAACCAATTTCGAGCTCTTAATGGCTCAACAACTGATTTTCGAGCTCTTAATGGTCTGATTTAATCCTTATAACCTCTTTCCTTTCTTATCCTCTACAATATCATCCATAAATCTTGCTAAGTTTTGTTTTGAAAATAATTTATCAAAATGGGTTGATTTCTCGCAAATCTTGCTTTACGAGACCAATATCGGTTAGAATTCTAAGTTCCGGGGGTGGAGGAAGCAAAATACAAGCTCAACGTGCGAAAAGGTAATCAAAACAAAAACATTTAGAAATTTTAGATCTGAAACTCGTAGATTTTATGTGTAGACTTTCAGAAGTCAACGAAGAGGGCATATTTGCATTTGACTATTTATGTGAAAAATATGAAGTAGACTTCCAAGGAAGTCTGCATGATTCCTTTGGAAACAAAAAAACAAAAATACGGGGTTAGTTTTGCATTTGACCACATGTTTGACCATTTTGTGTATACTTCCCTGGAAGTCTGCAAAAATGTAAGAGTAGTTTTGCATTTGGAAATCAGAAGTAGACTTCCAGGGAAGTCTGCACAGAAAAAGAGGTAGTTTTGCATTTGACCAAAAAGTAAAACGTTGACCAATATTTGCAGACTTCCAGAAAGTGTAGATATCCACAGAGCAATCCAGTGATTTTCGTTGATGTTCATGATAGTGTAGATGTCATCTACCTCAATCCCCCAAACCTTGTCTGATTTACAAAACGCAGGTAATTCACCTGTGTAGTAATCAATGGCTCCAGGAGGTAAAATCTTACCAGTCCCATCAGGATTTTCATGGTTGTCTACATAGATTTGGTATTTTGTTGCCCACAAGTGGGTAAACATCGTATCAATGAAGCATATTTGGTTGCTCCTAAACCACTCTGGATGGTTATGGAAACGGTGTCTAAGCAGGTTTAGGCCAGCATCCAAGTGCTACAACAATGAAAACCAAAAATAAGTAAAGTAGCCTACATAAGAAGACTACAGCAGAAGTCTACACATAAAGTCTACACAAGAGGTTTACACAAGAATTCTACACAATAAGTCTACTTACGGAGTCCTTCATCCATTGTCTTCTGCGACAGAGTAAATGAAACCAATTGGCGCGGCTGTTAATAACATTTAGATCTGCTTTCATGTACACAGTAAATATAATATGTCAAATTGCCAATGCAAAAAGTCATTGAAAAATAAATCCCAAATTTAAATAACATACGGTTCGACTTTCAAAGAATCAACTAACAACATCATCTTCTTCGCATCAACAGTACCAACAAGGTCATATCCTTTCCCTTTTTGGATGGACCATAAGTCATACCCTTGGAAAGGTATTTTTAGTGTAGACGGCTTTACCAACACTCTTTCACTCTTACCCCTAGCAGCAATCACCTTTTGATTCAGCTTTAACTTAATAATCTTAGACTGAGATGCTTTAACATGCTCAATTTCTTCTTCACCCTTAACTTCCACCAGACTTGGCTCCTCTACAACCTCTGTTGATTTTTGTTCGACTTTAATTGTTGAGAACAGTTTATCCTCTTTCGCTGGTTTAGGCTGTTTATCATGTAAGATTTATGGGGGAGTACAATTGACACTCCTACAACTCTGCAAGGTTATTAAAATAAAAGTTAAACCTTCGGCAAAGGACAAATGCGTATAAGACAAACCTTATAAATTGTTTAATAACAGTGTACAATGTTTGTTTAAACTTTCAGAGAAACTATAAATGGAAGAACATCGTCAATGGAAGAACATCTGATTGCTTATAGTTTTGATGTCTTTGTTCTCACCTTTTTGCTTTTACGAATGTTATGATTAGGAGAGGAGGGTTTGGTACTAACCCCATCATCAGTAGGTGGAGAAGATATCTTATGGACCTTGGCCTCTTTGTTGTTTTCCTCTTGGTTGAAACTCTCTTGGTTGTTGTTTGCTGCATTGCTCAGGACCATCTCCATGCAAATAGCTTTACCACCCTCTAAATGGGGGTCAACCTTAGAAGATAACTTCTCAACCTTATCAGATAGCTGGTCAACCTGCTTTCTCAACTTGGTAAGGGAAGCTTCAAAGGCGGCTTGGAATTTCTGAACCACGAGGACCAATGCATCTCCACCAGAACCAGCAGGAGTGTTAGTGGATCTTTTTCTCTTCCTGCTCTGTCCACCGCTCTTTCCACATACTTGCCTAGTAGCTACAACCTTGATAGGGTCTGTTTAATACATAATCACAAAACAAAGTTAATAAAAGAAGTGCACAAGTCTTATAATGTTTATTCAGTAAAAGTATACTACAAAAGTCAACTCTAGAAGTATACAACGACAGTCAATAATCAAAATACGTACCTTTCTCATCTGCCACATCAGTGTCATCTTCCATAGCACTTGTAATCTTACCATCTACATGCCAGTGAAGTTTCTCAAATTCCCAATCACCTCCATAGGATAAAAGGATAATGTTTTTGATCAAAGGATCGTCAACATCATCTTCCCAGACAGGACATGTCCTCAACATAAGTCGTGCGATTGTACTTTATAACATATGACTACAAAGAAAATACAAAATATTGAATTAATCTAATAGACAGGTCTACTTCAGCAGTCTAATTCAGAAGTGTTAGTCAGAAGTCTACTACTGAAGTCTACAACAAAAGTTAACTACGGAAGTGTACAAAATTGTTGGGAATGTCCTGAAATCAGACTTGTAGTCACTCTAGTGATAGTTGTAGTGTCGAGATTAGACATTCATATGATACTAGGTGGTCATAATGTTTTGCTAGAAACCAATGATGATCAATGAGTTATGAACTCATTGCTAGTATTATATGATCCTTCAGGGTCACACACCTAAGCAATTGGATTCACTTTAGGGGAATAATCATTAATGTAATGATCTAAATGATGTGTATATGATACACATTATTTAGGAGTTTTTAGAACGTGTCGATCGACACAACCAGAGTGTGTCGATCGACGCGAGGCCTGAACCGAAATAAAGATTTCGGTTTAATGACTCGATTTGAACCGGTTCGTTTACTGGTTCAATTAGGTTTTTCGCATGTCTATAAATAGGTTATAGGGCACGAAAATCAGAGTAGTTCTTCCCTCACAGCCGTTTCTGAAAATCCTAATTCCCCGAGAGATCCGTTCCAGGCACTAGCATCCCCGCCGGATTCCTATTTGCGTGAGTGTGGATCAACTGCAGAGGCACATCGATTGAGGTGCCGATAATCTCGAATTCCTGAATCAATTCCGCTGCAAAACTCCAGGTATATTCGAGATCTGTTCTTATAGATTGTTGTTTACAAACCCTAGATCCTAGGAAAAGGAATTGCACATAGGTTGATTAATAGAGATTAATCTGGTAAAACCTGAATGTATTCCTACAGTGGTATCAGAGAGTTAGGGTTTAACATCTTGATATATAAGAACTGTAAATCGATCTGATCAAATCATATTCGCGAAAAACGTTTTCTTTAAAATTTTGTTCATGATCGGTTTGATAATTGATCGTGTCGATCGACACAATGGTTGTGTCGCTCGACGCGATCGGCTCTGTGGTTTTATTTAAAAGCCCTAGTCGTGTCGATCGACACAACAGTTGTGTCGCTCGACACGAACAAGTCTGCCTTGCGATTTGATGAACCGGTTCAATTGGATTGAACCGGTTATCGTGCTTGGTTAGAAAATCGATTAAACCGATTAAATTCGGTCTGTTGCGATTTGGTTGGCATCGATCAAATGTTGTGTCGATCGACACTGACCGATTATCGACCCGGTTCAATTGGATTGACCGGTTATCGCAAAATCGATTCGGTTTAATTGTGTGTCGATCGACACAAAATGGTATGTCGCTCGACATGACCAATAATCGACCTAGTTCAATTGGATTGACCGGTTATCGATCCGGTTCAATTGGATTGACCGGTTATCGGAAATTGAATGTGGTTTGGTCATGTCGATCGATGCAAATGTTGCGTCGATCGATGCAAATGTTGCGTCGATCGACACAAACCGGTTATTGAAATTGGTTAGAGAACCTAAAATAAATAACCGAACCAGATTTAATGAGATTGGGTTCCTGAATGCATATTTGATATATATTAGGATTAAATGTTCAGTTCCTCGACTAAATATCAAGTGTTCTGGATGTCTTTCCAATCTTGTCAGCTGTCAAGATTTGTGTCATTGCGTGATAGGCTTGCAGTGCAAGGTATCTGCAGTTACATGAATAAGGCAGTAGGTAATTGTGTTGATGGGCTTGCAGTGCATGGCATCAACTATTACATGACAGAAGAGATTGGTTTACTTGAATGGGCTATCAGAAGTTCTGGGCCCATAGACATCAGGTGGATAAAAACATAAGATGTTTTATCCACAACCAAGAGTTATATTGGATATGATTAGCAAAGTGTTGCTTACCTGTATAGCTGAGATTTGAGTAACAGCCAGTGGCTTGCTCGGGTTTTAGTGAAACATGGATCTTGGATCATTATATTCTTTTGAGGAAACATAGTTTTGAATATAATGCGAGTTTTCTTAATTGTTAAGTTTACTCTTTTGTTGAACATCATAACTAACCCTCTACCTCTTTTGTTTCAGCTATGTCAAGCTCTAACAACACTTTCTCCATAAGATCCGTCCTTGAGAAGGACAAGTTGAATGGATCTAACTTTCTGGAATGGTATCGGAACCTGAGAATCGTTCTCAGGCAGGAGAAAAGGGATTATGTCCTTGATAAGGTTCTCCCCGAGAAATACCGTGCCAATGCCTCGCAGACAGAAAAGAATGCTTGGGATAAGCATTCAAATGATGTGGTCGATGTGACTTGTCTGATGCTGGCTACCATGAACTCAGATTTGCAGAAGCAATATGAGAACGTGGCGTCGCCCATCGAGATAGTCACTAGCCTGAAAGCGATGTTTCAGGAGCAGGCTCGAACTGAGAGATACCAGACGGTTAAATCTCTAGTTGAGTGCAAGCTGCCAAATGGCGCTCCAGTGAGTCCCCACGTCATAAAGATGATGGGTTATATTAATAACTTGGGGAAACTGGACTGTCCTATTAGCCAAGAGTTGGCTACAGACATCATTCTGCAGTCACTGCCGTCAAGCTATGATACGTTCATACTGAATTACAACATGAACAGCTTGACGAAGACGTTGACTGAATTACATGGCATGCTCAAGACAGCTGAGCCAAACATCAAGAAGGGTGCCCCAAATGTGCTAATGGTACAAGGGGGTAATAGGTTTAAGAAACCCGGCAAGGGCAAAGGAAAGGGCAAGGCTGTCCAGGTTGTGAACCAGGACAAACATGCGCCTAATCCCAAGTTCAAAGCTGGACCTTCTGATGCGGATAAGTGCCATTTCTGCAATGAGCCTGGGCATTGGAAGAGAAATTGCAAGCAATACCTGGATGGTCTGAAGAACAAGAAGAAGACGTACGAGACGACTTCTCCAGGTATTTATGTTATTGAAGTAAATGTTACTTCTACAGGTTCTAACTCATGGGTATTGGATACCGGCTGTGGTGCTCATATTTGTACTAATGTGCAGGCACTAATCAATAGTAGAACGCTGAAGAAGGGACAAGTGGAGCTGCGAGTCGGGAATGGAGCAAAGGTTGCTGCGTTGGCCGTGGGCACTTATCATTTGTCTTTGCCTTCGGGCTTGGTTTTAGAATTAAACAATTGCTATTTTGTACCTGCGATAAGCGGAAACATCATTTCTGTTTCCTGTTTGGATTTAGAAGGATTTGATTTTGCTATTGAGAATAAATGTTGTTCTTTTAATCGTGATAGTATGTTTTATGGTAGCGGCCCATTAGAGAATGTGCTTTATGTCTTAAACCAATCAATGCCCATATATAACATAAATACTAAAAGGTTTAAGTCAAATGACGAAAACCCAACTTTTCTCTGGCACTGTCGTTTGGGCCATATAAACGAGAAACGCATACAGAAGCTCCATAGTGATGGGCTTTTGGGCTCATTTGATTATAAATCATGTGAGAAATGTGAATCTTGTTTAATGGGCAAGATGGCAAAGACACCGTTCAACAAACCAAATGAACGGGCTAGTGACTTATTGGGCCTTATACATACAGATGTGTGCGGCCCAATGAGCATAAGTGCTATAGGAAATTATCAATACTTCATTACCTTTACTGATGATTTCAGTAGGTACGGCTATGTCTATCTAATGAGACACAAGTCGGAATCCTTTGAAAAGTTCAAGGAATTCCAGAATGAAGTACAGAACCAACTTGGCAAGAGTATTAAAGCTCTTCGATCTGATCGTGGCGGAGAATACTTGAGTCAAGAGTTCAGTGATCATCTGAGAGAATGTGGAATTGTTTCACAACTCACCCCTCCTGGAACACCCCAATGGAATGGAGTTTCCGAGAAGAGGAATCGAACCCTATTAGATATGGTTAGATCAATGATGAGTCACACAGAGCTTCCATTATCCTTTTGGGGATACGCTCTAGAAACGTCTGCGTTTACACTAAACAGAGTCCCATCAAAATCAGTTGCGAAGACACCACATGAGATGTGGACTGGAAATGTTCCAAGTTTGTCTTTTCTGAAAATTTGGGGTTGTGAAGCTTATGTAAAACGTTTAATATCCGATAAGCTCGCACCCAAATCTGATAAGTGCTTTTTCGTTGGTTATCCTAAGGAAACCAAGGCGTACTACTTCTACAACCGTTCTGAGAACAAAGTGTTTGTTGCTCGGGATTGTACTTTCCTGGAGAGAGAGTTTCTTCACGAAAGGAATAGTAAGAGTAAAGTACTACTCGAAGAAGTTCAAGAATTACAGGAACCTGCTCAACCTCATCAGGAAGAGCAGCAGGTGGAACCACAAGGAGTTGTGGAACCTAAACCACAAGGAGTTGTGGAACCTGCACCTGTGATGCCTGAAGTTCACAGATCCGGAAGGATCCGTCACGAACCTGATAGATACTATGGGTTTCTTGTGAATGATTGTCATGAACTGTTGATCATTGACAGTCACGAGCCTGCGAATTTCGAAGAAGCGATGTTGGGCCCTGACTCCGAAAAGTGGCTTGGAGCCGCTAGATCCGAAATGGGATCCATGTCAGAAAACCAAGTATGGTCTTTGGTAGATTTACCCAATGGTGTAAGACCCAATGAGTGTAAATGGATCTTCAAAAAGAAGATTGACGTGGATGGGAATATTCAGATATTCAAAGCTAGATTAGTGGCTAAAGGTTTCAAGCAAATTCATGGTATTGACTATGATGAGACCTATTCCCCAGTCGCTATGCTTAAATCCATTCGGATACTCCTAGCAACTGCCGCCTATTATGATTATGAGATTTGGCAGATGGATGTGAAAACAGCTTTCCTTAACGGAATTCTGGAAGAGGATGTGTATATGACACAACCCGAAGGTTTCACTGATCCTAAGAATGCTGGGAAAGTATGCAAGCTTCATCGATCCATTTATGGATTGAAGCAAGCATCAAGGAGTTGGAATCTTCGTTTTGATGAAGCAGTCAAAAAGTTTGATTTTATCAAGAACGAAGAAGAACCATGTGTTTACAAGAAGACTAGTGGGAGCGGAGTTGCATTTCTCGTACTGTATGTAGATGACATACTTATTCTCGGAAATGACGTTCCATTGCTTCAGTCTGTAAAGGCTTGGCTTGGAAGTTGTTTTTCCATGAAAGACATGGGTGAAGCCGCGTATATTCTTGGAATAAGAATCTATAGAGATAGATTATATAGGCTTATTGGATTGTGTCAATATACTTATATAGATAAGGTTTTGCACAGATTCAGTATGCAGGATTCCAAGAAAGGTTTCACGCCGATGTTGCATGGCGTTACTCTTAGCAAGAAGCAGTGTCCATCGACACAAGCTGAGCGGGAGCGAATGAATAGGATTCCTTATGCTTCGGCAGTAGGATCTATTATGTATGCTATGCTCTGTACTCGTCCAGATGTTGCTTGTGCTTTAAGCATGACGAGTAGATACCAATCTGATCCAGGTGAATGTCACTGGACAGCAGTCAAGAATATCCTCAAGTATTTGAGAAATACTAAGGACAAGTTCTTGGTATATGGAGGAAATGACGAGCTGGTCATAAGTGGATTCACTGATGCGAGTTTTCAGACGGACAAAGACGATTTCCGGTCTCAGTCTGGTTATGTCTTTTGTCTGAATGGCGGTGCAGTAAGTTGGAAAAGTTCCAAGCAGAGCACTGTAGCAGATTCCACTACTGAGGCTGAATACATTGCCGCTTCGGAAGCAGCAAAGGAAGCTGTTTGGATCAAGAAGTTCATATCTGAGCTTGGTGTGATTCCTAGTATCTTGGAGCCTGTAGCATTGTTTTGTGACAACAATGGAGCAATTGCTCAGGCAAAGGAACCTAGATCTCACCAGAAATCCAAACACATAGAGAGGAGATATCACTTGATTCGTGATATAATTGATAGAGGAGATGTGAAGATCAGTCGAGTTCCCACGGATGAGAATGTCGCTGATCCTCTGACCAAGCCCCTCCCAAGACCTAAGCATGAGAGTCATACGGCTGCTATAGGACTTAAGGAAATTAAGATGTGATCTTGATTTTAGTGGGAGTTGTCTTGTTTTTAAGTTATGTTTTAATGTTCTTGTAATAACATTTTGGTTATTTTAATGAAATATGATTTCGGTATTATTTAACTGTGTTTTTAAATAATAAGTCCCAAGATAATTTATGATATTCTATAGGTAATCAAGTTGAGGACTTGATCATGAAACCCTATGAGAATTAAATGTCATAGATTATATTTGTCCCCGGTCGAGGTTGTTAATGTGGGACACTAGCAACCGCGAGAGACTGGCATGTGAGGTGACTGATGACTAAGTTTCATGGAGTCATTAATAAGAGTATTAAAGTCAATCACATGGATATATGTTGGAGAACATATGATTGGACATGACCCGCTAATGAGAACTCTACAAGATAGCTATACAAGTGTCATAAGAGATTCTCATTACGACTATAGAGTATAGTCCTTAGACCTGAGTTCATCATGATTTCTTACATGTGAATTGGTCCGCTTTGACTTTGTCAAACGTTATCCGTAAAAGGTGACTATAAAGGCATTGATTGGGCGCATCATGAAGTGTGTGAAGGAACAGAGGGATGGAACAAGATGGGATTTGTCCCTCCTGTATAGCAGGAGATAAATATCTCAGGGCCCATCGAAGATTTGATACTAAGAAATGTATGGCCGCACTCAAACGAGCTGAAAGTCAGCTGTTTGTCTTGTTAGTATAAATCGGAGTTCGATGAACATGATTTTGGTTGAATAAGGATGACACGGTTCTTGCCTTATGCCAGATCGGGATATAGCGACAAAGGGATTAAAGGAATAGATGATTCCAATACAAGTGGGAGATTGTTGGGAATGTCCTGAAATCAGACTTGTAGTCACTCTAGTGATAGTTGTAGTGTCGAGATTAGACATTCATATGATACTAGGTGGTCATAATGTTTTGCTAGAAACCAATGATGATCAATGAGTTATGAACTCATTGCTAGTATTATATGATCCTTCAGGGTCACACACCTAAGCAATTGGATTCACTTTAGGGGAATAATCATTAATGTAATGATCTAAATGATGTGTATATGATACACATTATTTAGGAGTTTTTAGAACGTGTCGATCGACACAACCAGAGTGTGTCGATCGACGCGAGGCCTGAACCGAAATAAAGATTTCGGTTTAATGACTCGATTTGAACCGGTTCGTTTACTGGTTCAATTAGGTTTTTCGCATGTCTATAAATAGGTTATAGGGCACGAAAATCAGAGTAGTTCTTCCCTCACAGCCGTTTCTGAAAATCCTAATTCCCCGAGAGATCCGTTCCAGGCACTAGCATCCCCGCCGGATTCCTATTTGCGTGAGTGTGGATCAACTGCAGAGGCACAGCGATTGAGGTGCCGATAATCTCGAATTCCTGAATCAATTCCGCTGCAAAACTCCAGGTATATTCGAGATCTGTTCTTATAGATTGTTGTTTACAAACCCTAGATCCTAGGAAAAGGAATTGCACATAGGTTGATTAATAGAGATTAATCTGGTAAAACCTGAATGTATTCCTACAGTGGTATCAGAGAGTTAGGGTTTAACATCTTGATATATAAGAACTGTAAATCGATCTGATCAAATCATATTCGCGAAAAACGTTTTCTTTAAAATTTTGTTCATGATCGGTTTGATAATTGATCGTGTCGATCGACACAATGGTTGTGTCGCTCGACGCGATCGGCTCTGTGGTTTTATTTAAAAGCCCTAGTCGTGTCGATCGACACAACAGTTGTGTCGCTCGACACGAACAAGTCTGCCTTGCGATTTGATGAACCGGTTCAATTGGATTGAACCGGTTATCGTGCTTGGTTAGAAAATCGATTAAACCGATTAAATTCGGTCTGTTGCGATTTGGTTGGCATCGATCAAATGTTGTGTCGATCGACACTGACCGATTATCGACCCGGTTCAATTGGATTGACCGGTTATCGCAAAATCGATTCGGTTTAATTGTGTGTCGATCGACACAAAATGGTATGTCGCTCGACATGACCAATAATCGACCTAGTTCAATTGGATTGACCGGTTATCGATCCGGTTCAATTGGATTGACCGGTTATCGGAAATTGAATGTGGTTTGGTCATGTCGATCGATGCAAATGTTGCGTCGATCGATGCAAATGTTGCGTCGATCGACACAAACCGGTTATTGAAATTGGTTAGAGAACCTAAAATAAATAACCGAACCAGATTTAATGAGATTGGGTTCCTGAATGCATATTTGATATATATTAGGATTAAATGTTCAGTTCCTCGACTAAATATCAAGTGTTCTGGATGTCTTTCCAATCTTGTCAGCTGTCAAGATTTGTGTCATTGCGTGATAGGCTTGCAGTGCAAGGTATCTGCAGTTACATGAATAAGGCAGTAGGTAATTGTGTTGATGGGCTTGCAGTGCATGGCATCAACTATTACATGACAGAAGAGATTGGTTTACTTGAATGGGCTATCAGAAGTTCTGGGCCCAGAGACATCAGGTGGATAAAAACATAAGATGTTTTATCCACAACCAAGAGTTATATTGGATATGATTAGCAAAGTGTTGCTTACCTGTATAGCTGAGATTTGAGTAACAGCCAGTGGCTTGCTCGGGTTTTAGTGAAACATGGATCTTGGATCATTATATTCTTTTGAGGAAACATAGTTTTGAATATAATGCGAGTTTTCTTAATTGTTAAGTTTACTCTTTTGTTGAACATCATAACTAACCCTCTACCTCTTTTGTTTCAGCTATGTCAAGCTCTAACAACACTTTCTCCATAAGATCCGTCCTTGAGAAGGACAAGTTGAATGGATCTAACTTTCTGGAATGGTATCGGAACCTGAGAATCGTTCTCAGGCAGGAGAAAAGGGATTATGTCCTTGATAAGGTTCTCCCCGAGAAATACCGTGCCAATGCCTCGCAGACAGAAAAGAATGCTTGGGATAAGCATTCAAATGATGTGGTCGATGTGACTTGTCTGATGCTGGCTACCATGAACTCAGATTTGCAGAAGCAATATGAGAACGTGGCATCGCCCATCGAGATAGTCACTAGCCTGAAAGCGATGTTTCAGGAGCAGGCTCGAACTGAGAGATACCAGACGGTTAAATCTCTAGTTGAGTGCAAGCTGCCAAATGGCGCTCCAGTGAGTCCCCACGTCATAAAGATGATGGGTTATATTAATAACTTGGGGAAACTGGACTGTCCTATTAGCCAAGAGTTGGCTACAGACATCATTCTGCAGTCACTGCCGTCAAGCTATGATACGTTCATACTGAATTACAACATGAACAGCTTGACGAAGACGTTGACTGAATTACATGGCATGCTCAAGACAGCTGAGCCAAACATCAAGAAGGGTGCCCCAAATGTGCTAATGGTACAAGGGGGTAATAGGTTTAAGAAACCCGGCAAGGGCAAAGGAAAGGGCAAGGCTGTCCAGGTTGTGAACCAGGACAAACATGCGCCTAATCCCAAGTTCAAAGCTGGACCTTCTGATGCGGATAAGTGCCATTTCTGCAATGAGCCTGGGCATTGGAAGAGAAATTGCAAGCAATACCTGGATGGTCTGAAGAACTAGAAGAAGACGTACGAGACGACTTCTCCAGGTATTTATGTTATTGAAGTAAATGTTACTTCTACAGGTTCTAACTCATGGGTATTGGATACCGGCTGTGGTGCTCATATTTGTACTAATGTGCAGGCACTAATCAATAGTAGAACGCTGAAGAAGGGACAAGTGGAGCTGCGAGTCGGGAATGGAGCAAAGGTTGCTGCGTTGGCCGTGGGCACTTATCATTTGTCTTTGCCTTCGGGCTTGGTTTTAGAATTAAACAATTGCTATTTTGTACCTGCGATAAGCGGAAACATCATTTCTGTTTCCTGTTTGGATTTAGAAGGATTTGATTTACAAACCCTAGATCCTAGGAAAAGGAATTGCACATAGGTTGATTAATAGAGATTAATCTGGTAAAACCTGAATGTATTCTTACAAAAATAAGTTTACAAGACAAGTACATACCTGGTTTTGGACTTTATCCTTTACATGCTTGCGATATCTGGATCCTTTAAACCGAAGGATCGGTGGAGTTCCAGGAAGGATTGGTAAAAGGTTTCTTATTTTTGTACCAAGGTCTGGTAAAGACATGTATATCCACACTTGGAGCACTTGCATAAAACCCGCTATGTAATATTGATTCTTCCACAGGTCTGTATCCTTCACAGACTTGATCAGATTCTTACAAGCAACTCTTCCCCATGGATACGCCTGAAATGCTGCTTCATCCATAACCATCCTCGCCAAGTTAACATTTGTGGCCTGATACTCTCTTAGGGCTTCAATGTATCTAACATATAAGGCAAGATATCCCAACCTTATACGATCTACCCGAGCCCATGACTGACATCTCTTTGCAGCAGCAATTAGGTCTTTAATAGATGGACCCATTTCTTGGTTCAATCCAAGAAGTCTCCAGAAATCTTTCGTCGCTTCGGTAACTTCAGCCTTAGGTGTCATCAAATTGTCAACGGGATAACACCGAAGACCTGTAATATCCGCAAACTCTAGCAACGACAACCTTACGGGATTTACCCCAATGAGACTTCATATCTTATTCGGCTTATCGCACACTAACTGAAAGCTCAGCATATGGTGGACCACGCCTGCGGACCACAAAAATTTCAATTCATGGAACTTGAGAATCACTCCCACACTCGACGCCCTAATTTGTGCAAGTTCGTCTGGGAGTAGAGCAGCAAGGGTCTTCTCAGTACCGAGAAGTAGATCAAACAGCTCTGTGTTACCACAATAATAGCCGCAGCTTTTTCCTGGCTGTGGCTCACACCCTTTAGGATGGAGTCGCTGTGGAAACCGTCTGTCACTCATTATCACCCTGAAAAAACAACAAAACAATTTAAAATTGAAGTCTGCTACGGAAGTCTGTGACTTCTTTACAAAAGTTGAACCATAACCAGATCTACCAAAAAATCTTCTTCCACGAGTGGATCTGGATCTAGAGAAGTCGGCTGACAAATCTAATAACTGATAAGAGAAGAGAAGGGAGAGTAAGAGTTAAATTCAAAGAGGAAGAGAGTAAGAGAAGGAAGAAAAAGGAAGAGAGACTGCCGAATATGCCGGAAGTGTCAGTTTTCTTCGTGGGCGGTGGAGAAAAATGTACAGTTTTTTCACAAAAATTCTTACCCGAGTTTTAATATATTGGTTAAATTTTACGGTTCAGTGCCCACATTTTTTACAGCGGTTAAAACAGCAACTATTACTGCTGACTTTTCGAGTAGACTTCGAGAGTAGACTTCCCATTAAACCTAATTTAAAGTTTTACCTCTTTTCAATTGCCGCCAAATTTTATTATATTCTTTTAAATTGCCGACAAATTTAATTATTTTAAATTGCCCCGAATTTTCAGTTGTTGTTTTCAACTCTAATTTAATTACAATTCCACACTTCCAGTTTAGCCAAAGTCTTTTACAAATTTTTAAGAACTTTTAACTACTTTAATAACCACTTGAACACAAACCGTTGAATTTAATCTTTGAAATTTTTAAGAGACCACCAGATATACATTAGATCTTTGAAATTTAATTTGAACTAGCAACTTCAACCCAAACTGTTGAATTAAAATATATAATATTATAACAACGTAGATGATGGTTCCAATAAAAAGTCATAAAGGGCACGAGAATAAATGTAACAGCTTTCCCCATGCCCCTACTATGACATTGACAACTTGAAACAGCAAGACTATAACCATATGACACGATTGGACAAAACAATAAATGATGGCCTTTCATAAACCCGAAACACTATAGCCATATGCAGAATGACAAGTTTGCGACAGACATCAACCCAATTCATCACACATACAATGATTAGGCACACCAGAACATCAACCTTGGCCATTTCACCTCTGCAACGCGTCTCATAAATCTGCATCCGCTGTGTGTAGCTAAATTAACCAAAACCTGATAACAACAAGAAATAACTAATTGGGAAAAAACTATAGACCATAACCATAGTAAACGTTCCTTTACATGCTTGCAATCAATAGAGAAAAAATAACAGTAAACATTTCCAATCAATAGAGAAAAAATAGAGAGAGGAAAACATACTTTTCAAACTCAGATTTGATACCTTACCAGTCCACAAAATAGAGGGCAGATGTTAATGACCCTATTGCAGATCTACAAGAAACCATATACAATTTAGAATAGCATATTACGTACCGGGACATGACAAAACTGAGAGAGTTTGGCCTTCACATTAGCTTCAAGTGTGTACAAAATCAAGTTTCCATTTAAGAACTTAAACAAACATTACCAAAACCAAAACAAGAAATTAACAAAGAATGATACCTTTGTGCTACGGCATGCCAAGATATTAGGGCTCAAACCAAGACCAAGTTCTATGACACAAACATCAGTTGGACCTGACTGTCAATCAACTAGACTCCTGGACTCCTCGCCGCACGTTCGATCCGTTCTTGAATTGCATCAGTGATGTGAGGAACAACCCTAAAAAAAAACCAAAATCTCTCTTTCAGAAGAATTTCATCGAACAGTTGGTCTACATATAACAACTTCTTGTGTTTTTTTTTTAATTACCTGAACAGTCTTTCCAAGATAATCTCCTCTTCTCCCTTTCTCAAGCACATGCTGTTTTTCACACAAGTTCAAAACTTTTAACTTCACAAAATCAAAACCAAACTTTTTATAAAACAGCTAAAAAATCACAAACCTTATAAACTTTGCCAATAGTTATGTTGTCTCACGAGTCAGAAAAAGTCTCTATTTTCATATTTGTTGTTCTTCACTGGGATGCTTCGACTCTGACAAGGAAAAAACTCAATTAGAAGCAAAACGCAGAGGGAATTTTGAGAAAAGAATAAGCCAAACCTAAAGAAGAACTTTGTTTGTTGTGAACCTTCGATCTGAGGAACCAACATAAAGAAAGAGAGATTTAGAAACATCAAGAGGCAGATTACGAAAAGGACACAATGAGATGCTAGTAGCTAACCTTGGTAAAGGCAGCGTCGAGAGATCGACGGAGGTGGAAACTATTTCAAAACGGTGGTCATGTGCAGATATGTAGAAGAGCGAAGGAGATCAATGAAAAGCTCGAATCCCTTCAGCGTTGCCATAACTCAGCCATTTCTGTGTCGAATAGAAGCCCCACCAAGAGATGCAACGGGGAGCAGGCGGCGTGGAGGAAGGAATCCGAGATCTGAAAGAAGCATATCGAAAATTGAAGAAGACGATGAAAAGGGGAAGAAGGTTGAGCGCCGCTGGAGAGAGAGAGAGAGATTATAAAAGATTTGTTTAGGGTTACAAATATGATTTATTTATATAGAGACAAAATATTTTCGGTTAGGTTAATAATTATTGGTTTAATATTCGGTTAGGTTAATAATATTCCGGTTAAGTAGACTTCCATGTGGATGTCTACGAAACTCTATACTCTAGAATGAAACCCTAAACGCAATGGAAGTCTGCAATTCAAACACTAACTCGAATGGAAGTCTACATTGGAAGTCTGCATATGTGAAATATGCTAAAATGGAAGTCTACAGTTCAAAACCAAACTCGACTTTTTCTTTAGATTATTCATAATTGTTAATTAAAAATATTATTAATCATCCAAACATTTAATATATTCATAATTTTATATATTTTTCCAAATTTGCCATTTAAAATCTTGAAATTATGAACTTTGAATGTAATCCTAAACGTAAAAATATGTTTTCAAATTGTAATGTCCATCCATTTCCCATATTTTTAACACACAAACACACAAACTAATGTCAATGACATACATGACTCATAATATTAAAGATTTTACATCCCCTCCTAGTGAATCCAACTTCTCATAATCGAACCCTACATTGAAACTTCTTATAAGTTGTTCATTATAAACCATGGATCATGTAACACAAATCTCTAAAACGTTAATCTATTACAATCATACAATCATAAAGACTATACATACATAATACAAAACAATTACTAATACAATGTCCCAACATTGTCACAAAACTTCTCAATGTAATGTGATAAAATATAGTATTTCCAAAAGGATAGTATGTAGTTCATTCATTCATTTTCATTCCAATTTGTCTTTTTATTATACTTTATGCTAATTTGGTAAACTTTTATTTTTAAAACATCACAATTGCATTTAGTTCAATTATCCAAAAGATTTTATGGTCAAATTATTTTTTATGTATTTATAGATTTAAATTTACTAAATAATTACGATGTAGACTTCCATATTTCGTTGCAGACTTCCAAAATGTAGACTTTTTCATTCCAATTTGTCTTTTTATTATACTTTATGCTAATTTGGTGAACTTTTATTTTTAAAACATCACAATTGCATTTATTTTAATTATCCAATAGATTTTATGGTCAAATTATTTTTTTTATGTATTTATAGATTTAAATTTACTAAATAATTACGATGTAGACTTCTATATTTCGCTGCAGACTTCCAAAATGTAGACTTTTTCATTCCAAGTTGTCTTTTTATTAGACTTTATGCTAATTTGGTGAAATTTTATTTTAAAAACATCACAATTGCATTTAGTTTAATTATCCAAAAGATTTTAAGGTCAAATTATTTTTTTATGTATTTATAGATTTAAATTTACTAAATAATTACGATGTAGACTTCCATATTTCGCTGCAGACTTCCAAAATGTAGACTTTTTCATTCCAATTTGTCTTTTTATTATACTTTATGCTAATTTGGTGAAATTTTATTTTTAAAACATCACAATTTCATTTAGTTTAATTATCCAAAATATTTTATGGTCAAATTATTTTTTATGTATTTATAGATTTAAATTTACTAAATAATTACGATGTAGACTTCCATATTTCGTTGCAGACTTCCAAAATGTAGACTTTTCATTCCAAGTTGTCTTTTTATTATACTTTATGCTAATTTGGTGAACTTTTATTTTTAAAACATCACAATTGCATTTAGTTTAATTATCCAAAAGATTTTATGGTCAAATTATTTTTTATGTATTTATAGATTTAAATTTACTAAATAATTACGATGTAGACTTCCATATTTCGTTGCAGACTTCCAAAATGTAGACTTTTTCATTCCAAGTTGTCTTTTTATTATACTTTATGCTAATTTGGTGAACTTTTATTTTTAAAACATCACAATTGCATTTAGTTTAATTATCCAAAAGATTTTATGGTCAAATTATTTTTTATGTATTTATTGATTTAAATTTACTAAATAATTACGATGTAGACTTCCATATTTCGCTGCAGACTTCCAAAATGTAGACTTTTCCATTCCAATTTGTATTTTTATTATACTTTATGCTAATTTGGTGAACTTTTATTTTTTAAAACATCACAATTGCATTTAATTTAATTATCCAAAAGATTTTATGGTCAAATTATTTTTTATATATTTATAGATTTAAATTTACTAAATAATTACGATGTAGACTTCCATATTTCGTTGCAGACTTCCAAAATGTAGACTTTTTCATTCAATTTGTCTTTTTATTATACTTTCTGCTAATTTGGTGAACTTTTATTTTTTAAAACATCACAATTGCATTTAGTTTAATTATCCAAAAGATTTTATGGTCAAATTATTTTTTATGTATTTATAGATTTAAATTTACTAAATAATTACGATGTAGACTTCCATATTTCGTTGCAGACTTCCAAAATGTAGACTTTTCATTCCAAGTTGTTTTTTTATTATACTTTATGCTAATTTTGTGAACTTTTATTTTTAAAACATCACAATTGCATTTAGTTTAATTATCCAAAAGATTTTATGGTCAAATTATTTTTTATGTATTTATTGATTTAAATTTACTAAATAATTACGATGTAGACTTCCATATTTCGCTGCAGACTTCCAAAATGTAGACTTTTCCATTCCAATTTGTCTTTTTAATATACTTTATGCTAATTTGGTGAACTTTTAATTTTAAAACATCACAATTGCATTTAATTTAATTATCCAAAAGATTTTATGGTCAAATTATTTTTTATGTATTTATAGATTTAAATTTACTAAATAATTACGATGTAGACTTCCATATTTCGCTGCAGATTTCTGGTGTAAATTTCCAACGAAGACTTCCAAAATGTTAGAACGGTAATTGCGGTTGCAATTTTATTGTTTGTTCATTGAGGATCTAACTGTAATTTCACTACTCCTTTAGAGTAGTTTTGCAAGTTTTCACAATAGGGGTGTAGTTTTGCATTAAAAATGAAAATGAGTATATTTCATGCAATAATCCCTAATATATTTTATCTTACAAAATATAATTTGCATAACATGTAGTTTCGATGTAAGCATTTTTTTTTTGTTGCATATCAAATACGTTTGAGTTTATAGGTTTTTTCAAACTCATTTGAGTTTACCAAAGCAAAACAAAAATCGCTTTAGTGAGTAAAAATCATTTAATATAAAAATTATTGAAATAATAAAAAGTGCTTGTGATTTTTCGAGACTTAAAAACTAATTTTTTCTGTTTTTGATTTCTTTTATATAATCTATTTAGATTTCACGACCAATAAACCTATAGTGTTTTCTGTAAAATTATATTTTATTTGTAAACTTGTATGTTTATAACTAAAGCTCAACTTTAAGTAATATGGATACAACTAAGCGATATTAAGAAAATGATTGTATGATCAATCATATTTTCAAATATGGTATTCAAATAGATATTAATATCGTTTTGTAAAACAATTGACATATATAAATGATTCATGGTTAAACCGTTATGTTATATTACATTTAAAAAATTTAATATTATTTTCTTCATTTCAAAATATATAGTTGTTTTAGCCAAAAGAGCAATATTAAAAACTGTTTTTACTCTCAAAAATATTATTTAATATATACAAATATGTAACAGTTATCATTCATAACAAGTCACATTTTAGTTCTAGTTTGCCAATTTTCTTAAAACCAATTAATTTGTTTATTGACCGAAGCCAAGTCATAGCTTCTTAGACAATGACTTTTTCCGGTCCTCATTTTTTGTTGGACTTTCCTTTTCTATTATTTTTTTTTTTAAACGTCTGAATTATCATAGATATTACAATCATCACTAGACTAATTTGATCTATTTGACCTAGTTCTATTATGATGATATTCATCTATCTCTTGTCTATGCGATTAAGGTGAATAGATTCCACATTCGCCTCCATGATGCAGCTCTCCATGTACGACATCTCCTCTGATGCAACTCTCCATGTGCGACATCTTCATGATGGACAAGCTCTCCTCGACGAACGGTTATGCATGTACGACATTTTCCATGATGGACAGACTCTCCCCGATGATCGGCTTAGCATGTACGACATCTCCAATGATGGACATGGTCACTCTAGAACCTCCGAGAAGCGCTTTTTCCATTAATTTGCAATAAACTGTACTATCTGGGATTCGAACCCCAGACTTGGTGTATAAGCCTTTAAACTCTTGACCATTGGGCCAAGGGGCTTCCACTTCCTTTTCTATTATAACACGAAAAAGTAACAATCTTATAATCAGGATTTCGGAATAAACAGGCTTAGATATTTAGATTTCCTCCAGACATACAATATGTATAATGGGGGGATTTAGATGAGTTTCTTATAGGGCTGGGCTTTTTACCCGCACCCGAAAACCGAACCCGAACCCGACCCGAAAATAGGGGTTCGGTACGGATACGGGTGGGTCATATAATTCGATCGGTTTTAGTAATTTTCCAAACGGTTAACCGAACCCGATCGGTTATTAACCGATAACCAAAGCAAACCGAAACAAATCCGAACATTAGTAATGTATAACATAGGTTCATCGATGTCGACCTAAACCTTAAACACAATTATTGTTTTTTTCTCCTTTTCGTCTAAGGCATTGCATGAGCGAGACCTTTGATCTTCTAAGCTGCAATCGAGAATACTTTACTCGATTTCGAAGCAGAGAAGAGATGATTTATATAGAACCAACGGCAAAACTGGATCTCCATACACATCACCAGCTCGGTTCCTCTTCTCCTACTCCTCTGTCTGAGAATTCGCAGGCACACTCGGAGGTAAATCTTCTTCGACTCTTCTACTGTATATTTAATTTAGTCTAATTGGTTGTATTTTGCATCAATTTCGAAATTAGGGTTTCACAGTTTTGTGTTCAATTTCAATTTCAATTTCGTATTTAAGGTTTATGTAGATCAATTTTAATTTCAATTTAGGGCTTTTGAAATTCAATTTAGGATGTCTGATAGATCAATTTTAATTTCAATTTAGGGCTTTTGAAATTCAATTTACGGCTTTTCAAATTCAATTAAGGGTTTCTGATAGTCAATTTAGGGTTTCTCAAATTCAAATTCAGAAATTCAATTTAAGGGTTTTGAAATTTAATTTAGGGTTTATGAAATTCCAGTTCTCTCATTTTCGAAAGTAGGGTTTATGAATTCCAATTACAATTTTGACTTTATGGTTGTCTACAATTGGTATTGACTGTTCTTAAAATAGTTTCCTTAGTTTGTAATTGAAATGTTGGTAAAAATTTAATGTGTTTTGTTCTGTATTTTTTTTTCCAGATGGCCTCTTCTACGCCGATAAACCTAGCTGATGGGGACAATGGAGACAATGGAGAAAGAGAGACGCCTAATGCTGCCAACGAACCTGAGGTTAACTTAACACAAGAATCAGCAAGCAAAGACAAAAGGAAGGAGACACCTTCTGGTTCTTGTACTGAGAACAACAAGAAGCCTAAGAGGACACTCCCTAACAGATCTGAAGTGTGGGTACATTACACAAGACTGGAGAACAACCGTGATCGATGCACCTGCAATTATTGCCACTAGGAGCTAACTTGTCCAACTTCCTCTGGGACTACAAACTTGAAGAATCATATACAATGCTGTAAGGATTTCAGGGCCTGGGAAGATGGTCAAGATCCGACTCAAGGCCAGAGGGTTATTAACACTGAAGGCCAGCTCCAAAACGCAAGAGTGTCTGAGACTGTCTTCAGACAAGCTGTGAATGAGATGTTGATTATTGGTGAGCTGCCATTGGTGTTTATAGAGAGCACTGCCTTCAAGCACTTTTGCTCCAAGGTCAGAAAACTAACATTTGACTTTGATATTTGTCTCATTTGATATTTGTTTACACAGAAAACCAATTAACTTTTGTAATCATTTTAGGTTAATCTGCACACACCTCACTCAAGGAGGACAGCAACCAAAGATATTGTCAAGTTTTATATGGAGAGGAAAGCCACTCTCAGACAATGGTTTCAAAGAACCAAGCAAAGAGTCTCATTGACAAATGATATTTGGGTCTCCCAAGTGACAGGTAAATGATCTATACCCGATTATGTAATGTATATTAGTTTAACTATGTTATTTTCTATATCAGTTTATGGTAATTAATGTATTCTTGTTTGTTTGATACGCAGGTGCAAGTTATATGGTGATAACTGCACATTACATTGACAAGAACTGGAGGTTACAAAAGCTCATCATTGGATTCAAGTATGTGGCAGATCACAAAGGTAATACAATTGCAACCACTCTCTTAGACTGTTTAGCTGACTGGGGAATTGAGAAGGTCTTTTGCATAACTGTTGATAATGCTTCTGCAAATAGTAGTGCTATTAGGAAGTTCCAGGCTAGTTTCTCCTTAATATCCCCTGAGTCTTTGGTGTTGAATGGAGACTACATGCATATGAGATATGCTGGACATATCATAAATCTGATAGTTAAGGATGGATTAGCTGATTTGAATGAAAGTGTTACTGCTGTTAGGAATGCTATCTCATATGTTAGGTCTGGAACTAGTAGGAGAGATGCATTTGAACAGAGGGTAGTAGGAAGAATGACTAGAGGAAGTTTGCCACTAGATGTGAGAACTAGATGGAATTCGACTTTTCTGATGTTGAAGCAAGCTATGAAGTATAAGGTAGGCTTTGATAGGATGGAGTCTGAGGATAAGCTGTATAATGATCACTTCTTAGAGATAGAGAATGATAGGAAAAGGATTGGACCTCCTTCCTTAGCTGGTTGGAATGCTGTGCAAGGAATGGTTAAATTTCTTGGTATATTTTACCAAGCTACATTGGCAGTGTCAGCTTCAACCACTCTTAATGCTCACAAGTGTTACGGTGAGATAGTGAACATTGCTGCTAAGCTTAACTTGTTGTGTTGTAGCCTAGATGGTAGTGTAAAGGTCAAGGTTGAGGAAATGTTTATGAAATTTGATAAGTATTGGGATGGAATGAGAAACATTAACAAGATGCTCATCATTGTTAGTGTTTTCGATCCAAGAAAGAAGATGCAGTTTGCTTCTATGTGCATCCAGGAGATGTATGGGACTGATAGTACTGCAGCTAATGTGTTGAGTGAATCAGTGATGTTAGTGCTTAGGACCATGTATGATGAGTATGCTGCAAGACAAAACAATGGATTGCCAGATGTGCAACCACATCAGCAGCCTCCTCCAGGTCTTTCTTCGTCTCAATCTCAGTCTCAAGGTTCTCAAGACAGGGTGTTTGACTCTAATGATGAGGAAATGCTTGAGGGTTACAATCCAGTGGAGCAGAGGTACAATGCACTGTTGTCAGAGATTGGTGTTAGAGACACCAATGAGCTGGAAGCTTATTTGAGAGAGAAGGTAGAGAATCCAGAGGTAATGATGGGGAGTGAGTATGATGTGTTGTCCTGGTGGAAAATCAATTCTGGCAAGTATCCAATACTGGCTGAGATGGCTAAAGATCTGTTTGCTATGCAAGTATCATCAGTGGCTTTTGAGAGTGCCTTTAGTACCAGTGGCATAATCATAGAACCGTATAGAAGCTGCTTAACCCATTATATGGTGGAAGTGCTGATGTGTACAGAGCAATGGATGAAACAAGACATCCGAATTGAATCAAGGGTGGTTACAAATGGTCAGATACTAGCTGAGGTACAGTATGAAGATGAGCTTCAAAGAGGTACAATTCTTTTCCTTATGTAATTCTTACTCTTTACATTGATATAATTGTATCTAATTGTGTCTTTTTCCTTTGTAGAATTCGGAGCTCTTAACATGTAGAATTCGGAGCTCTTAACATGAAGAATGAAGAATGAAGAATGAAGAAGTATGGTGGCTATGTTTGTGTTTTGTTTTCATGGTTCTTTAAGACTTGTGTTTCATGTTAGTGTTTGTTTCATGTTAGTGTTTAGCACTTGTTGTGTGTTTCTTTTAATCCGGTTTTCATGACTAGTTTTTAAGACTTGTGTTTTGTTTAATGTTTCTTTAAGACTTCTGTTGTGTTTGAACTTATGCATCTGTGTTTTACATTTCAAAAATTCAGTAGGTTAGAGTTCATAAATTAATTTCGGGTTAATGTTCGGTTATTCGGGTACAACCGAACCCGAAATAACCCGACCCGGACCCGACCCGAATGTCTATAATACCCGATCGGTTTCCAGAAGCCTAAACCGAAAAACCCGAAAACCCGAAATACCCGACCCGAACCCGATCGGGTACCCAAACGCCCAGTCCTAGTTTCTTAGGTTAAAAAATTAATAAAATTAGACAAAAGGAAGAGAGAAGAAGGAGAAAAAGTTCTAATTTTAAAGATTATAGAAACTCTTCAAAAGCTCTATTTGACATGTGTTGTTACATAAATGGTTCGATTGCTTTTTAAAATTTAAAGTTAATTAAATAATTAAATAATATTAAAAATATTAATATTTATATAACAATGATAATAAATTGAGCATTTCCATCTAAAACCTCCCATTGCACATGCTCTAACGTGGCTGGGGGAAATTAATATATTAACTTTCTAGTTCAAGCGAAAAAATATACTACTTGATTTGAGAGTCAGACAAAACTTGAAATAATTAACTAATATATAATTTTCATTGTATATTAATGGAGAAATCATCAAGGTCTTATACACTTTCATGGTATCAGTCTATCAGAGACTCGGCGTTGGGTATATTTCAAGGTATACCATGAAAGCGTAAAAGAATATATACAAAAGAGATATCTCAGAGGATCCCAAATTGACAATCGTATCTTGTTATACAATCACAATCGTATATTCCATTTGACATAGAAAGGAATATCTTAACTAACACTTATATTTACGGGTTTTTTATATTATTAGTATATATCATGTATATGTGACATCCACTCCAGCATGTTCTCCTTGAAATTCCTCGCAGTTGTTTTTCCTAGTTGTTCAGCCATGGGGGGAGAGAAGAATTTGTGCAAGTCGTGGATCGACATGAAGAAACACCTAAACGACACCGTTTCCAAGAGCATGGTCGGTCGTTTCTTCAAGTTAGAAGCAAGAAAAACAACTTTCACAACCGAACTCCGAGCCGCAACCGCCACATTCCTCACGATGGCTTACATTATTACTGTCAATGCCGCCATCCTAGCCGACTCTGGTGCCACTTGCTCATTCCACAATTGCTCCACCGTCTCCAGTTCACCACCTAAACCGGACTGCGTCCTCGGTTCTAACCAAGGCTACGAAGAATGCCTTGCGAGGGTCAAAAAGGACCTAGCTGTGGCCAACTCTATATCAGCCATGGTTGGTTCATTAGCAATGGGGTTGTTAGCTAATCTCCCTTTTGGGCTTGCTCCAGGTGTGGGCGGTACCGCTTACATAGCATACAACGTAATTGGTTTTCGTGGTTCCGGTTCAATTTCTTACCAGACTGCTATGGCCATCGTGCTACTCGAGGGATGCGCCTTTCTTGCGGTGTCCGCTTTAGGACTCCGAGGGAAATTGGCTCGTTTGATCCCTCAAACGGTGAGACTGGCATGCGCTGTCGGTATCGGAATGTTTATTGCCTTTGTCGGTTTACAGATGGACCAGGGTGTTGGTCTCATCGGACCTGATAAGTCAACTCTAGTGACGTTGGCCGCATGCTCAGAGACGGATCCCATTACCGGATCTTGCCTCGGAGGGAAAATGGTGAGTCCTACGTTTTGGTTAGCGGTCGTTGGGTTTCTCATCACGAGTTATGGTCTAATGAAGAACATTAAAGGGAGTATGATTTACGGAATCGTTTTCGTTACGGTTGTTTCTTGGTTTAGAGGTACTCAAGTCACGATCTTTCCCCACACTCCTCTCGGAGATTCAAACTTTAACTACTTCAAAAAAGTCGTTGACTTTCACAAGATCCAATCAACGTTAGGAGCTATAAGCTTCACGGAGTTTAGAAAAAGCGAAGTTTGGGTCGCTTTCGCTACGCTCTTCTATGTGGACCTCCTCGGTACAACCGGAGTACTCTACACGATGGCTGAGATCGGAGGCTTCGTGGAGGACGGTAAGTTCGAAGGTGAATACCTGGCATACTTAGTTGACGCCAGCTCATCCGTGGTGGGGTCCGCTTTAGGCGTTACGACGACGGCCACTTACGTGGAATCTATGGCGGGATTGAAAGAAGGAGGGAAAACGGGGATAACGGCCGTTATCATCGGAATGTATTTCTTGGCGTCGATGTTTTTGACGCCGTTAGTGGCTAACGTGCCTAGGTGGGCGGTGGGGCCGTCGCTGGTGATGGTGGGGGTGATGATGATGGGAGTTGTGAAGGATATTAGATGGGGACAGACTAAAGAAGCCGTTACGGCGTTTGTAACCATCTTACTTATGCCGTTGACTTTTTCCATTGCTAACGGGATTATTGCTGGTATTGGTATCTATCTTGCTCTAAGCATGTACGATATGGTTTTGGGATTAGCCACATGGCTTAACGGGGTTAGGAAACGAGTAATGAGAGAGCATAATAATCCAGTTTCTCCCAAAGCCACCGTAGAGATCGTATGAACATTCACTAGCTTAACCGGTTTGTTCTTGAACGGGTTGGTTGAGTCGGTTTTGTGATGGAGGAAGTGATTGAAGTTTCACATGGTCGGTCGTTGGAATGGATTACCAAGCAAAGACCCGTCATGAATGCTCGGTGGGTTCTTTCTTATTTTACTTTATTTAGATTTTTTTTTTTTGTTGGTTTAGTTTGAACTATATTTTGACCCACGCCATGCGTGGAAATATAAATTTCAGTTTATTGTATAGTAAAAATATATTGTTTTGAATCATACATACCAAAAATATTAGATAAATAATCATGTCCACTACAACAATTATTCGATTGGTTTTCAAATTTTGAGTGTCTTAATAATAAGTCTTACGTTTTAAGTCAAAAACAAAGGAAAAAAAATTAATTTAAAATTCTCCTACCGGAAAAAAAAGTCTTTGTTTCTTGTAGATGGTGGTTGTTAGATATGTGTTTTTGTGTTTGTTAGTTTATATATAGGGAAGTGGTGATGGTAGTCTTATTTTGGGTTTGAAAAAGAAAGAAAGTTATATATATAAATGTTTATTTCGGAATTTTATTTAAAATTAATGCAAATAAAATTAATGGAAAATTTTAGGAAATTTTACGAATGTTTAATAATGTCGATAAATTTAGAAATGTGTTCTTATTTTAATTTTTTAATAGGGTGATAATTAGCGCTTATAACACTCTTAGCATGACACATAAGATTTTTTAAGTGAGAATGTCTCTTAGCATGACACATAGGATTTTTTAAGTTATAATGTCTCATTGAGTGACACCTAGAATTTTGAGGTTTTAGTGTCTCCTCAATTAATATATACTAGATTTTGACCCACGCCATGCGTGGGAATATAAATTTCAGTTTATTGTATAGTAAAAATATATTGTTTTGAATCATACTAACCAAAAATATTAGATAAATAATCATGTTCACTACAAAAATTATTCGATTGGTTTTCGAGTTTTGAGTGTCTTAATAATAAGTCATACGTTTTAAGTCAAAAACAAAGGAAAACAAAAATGAATTAAAGATTCTCCTACCGGAAATAAAGTCTTTGTTTTTTTGTAGATGGTGGTTGTTAGATATGTATTTTTGTGTTTATTAGCTTATATATAGGGAAGTGGTGATGATAGTCTTATTTTAGGTTTGAAAAAGAAGGAAAGTTATATATATAAATGTTTATTTCGGAATTTTATTTTAAATTAATGCAAAATTTTAGGAAAGTTTTGGAATGTTTCCTAATGTTGATAAATTTAGAAATGTGGTATTATTTTAAATTTTTAATAGGATGATAATTAGCCCTTAAAACACTCTTAACATTACACATATGATATTTTAAGTTAGAATGTCTCTTAGCATGACACATAAGATTTTTTAAGTTATAATGTCTTCTAAAGGTCTCAATGAATGACACCTAGGATTTTGAGGTTTTAGTGTCTCCTCAATTAATATATATAGGATAGGATAGGAATGTGGTGAAGTAACATTGGATGCATTAGCTGCCATGAAGGTGCATGTGATAATTCATGGCTACTTTTGCATGCATTGTTCGTATATAGGGGTTTTAATGTTTCAACGAAATGCTTTTCTTTTGTTTGTAGCAAATACTTTAATCAAGGAAGACGTTTAGATTCTAACTCCCATTTTGGCTCCTGCTGAATTTGATATTCCATAGTAAATTTTTTTCTCATTAAAAACTGAAGATTTATATAATCTCTTAGGCAATTATTGGGCTTTTTATCCACTAAAATTGTTCAAAGGGAAAGGTTGTTGGTGCAAGGCTCGGACACGTCTGTCTCACTCGTTTGGACTGCCTTCTATAAACTTGTCGACCTCCTAAGTTTTCTTTCGTGTTTCAAATGGATGACATAAACAGACTTTAACAAAAAGTTGATTATCGTTTAATATGTAAAATCCTCATACATCAACTATACATAAAGAGTATAAATAGAAGGTCATAAACCAGAGCCTAAACAGTTTCGGAAGTGGACTTCCTATATGGGCTTCCAGTGACCAAGCAGGAAGCCAAAAAAAAACAATTAGTATAATTTTTTTAGTAACGAAGGTAATTAGTACTAAACTACTAATAATTAGTATGTTGATAATGTTGCAAGATCTCATAATACGGCGATAAAAGATGGGTCCCGCCAAACGCGGAATAATTTGACTTTCATGCTGGATCCTCACTGTCCTCTCATTCACTTCTTGGCCCAAAAAAACAAGAGACGCAAAAAGGAAGCTCATTTTGAGCAAAATGGAATTCGTAATTCCGAAATTACGCTTCATTCTCTCTCTCTTCCTTACCATATCTCTCCTCCTCTTCTTCTTCGCTTTCCCAGCCTCCCTCCTCCACCCCCTCACCTCCGCCTCCAACGATCTCCAGATCCGCCGCAGTTACTCCTCTTACGACGCATACATCAAACACCAGCTCAGAAAAACCTTAAATCCCAAACTCCGGAAGGTCTGGACCACGCGCGATTGGGAAAGAAAGGTTCGCGTCTTCTCCACCTTCTTCACCTCCCTCAGCGAGCGAGGCCTTCTCTCCAACGACTCCAATGCGCTCTCGATCGGCGCGCGTGTCGGCCAGGAAGTGGCGGCGCTAAGGCTGATAGGCGTCGGAGACTCCGTCGGGATAGATCTGGTCCCGAGTCCGCCTCTCGTTGTCGAAGGTGACTTCCACGCGCAGCCGTTTGACGCGGATACTTTCGATTTCGAGTTCTCTAACGTATTCGATCACGCGCTTTACCCGGAGAAGTTCGTCAGAGAGATCGAACGGACGTTGAAGCCAGGAGGAGTGTGCGTGTTACACGTGTCGGTGGCTGGGAAAACGGATAAGTACTCGGCGAACGATCTGCACAGTGTGAAGCCTTTGGTGAAGCTTTTTAAGAGATCCAAAGTTGTAAATGTGAGGAAGATCGATGGCTTTGGGCTTGATACGGAGATTGTTTTCAGGAAGAATAAAGTTTTGAGTGCTTAAAGTTTTTTACTATTTTTATTATTTTGATTCAATTTGTTACTGATCCAAAGATTTGTTGAAATTGTATTTGAAATTAGTTTCTGTAATTTACTAGATCATGTATACTGCTGGTGGAAAACCTTTACATCAAGGTTCTTTATTTTATACACGAAAAAGGAATAAAGTAATTGATCATCATCATTCTCAAGCCAAATCTTACAAGCTAAGTTGCTTGTTTCTTTCTACACCAATTATGGTAACATAAGCTTTCCATGATCCATCAGCTAAATATGAAAAATTGTTATACACCGATCGTTGTTGTCAGAGGAAGACTAATGAAGTCCATTTCAGTTCGAGGAAGATATTTCATTAACCGAAGCTAACCAGGCTAGGTTGGAGGAATTTATCCCATGCTAAATTGCCTAGCAGCCTACACTTCATTATTTGTTTTACTTTGAATGTTTAATGAAGAAGAAGAAGCCTACACTTCATTATTTGTTTCAAACAAGACAAAAAAGTTTTCTAGGGATCAACAGTCATCACTGCAGTATGCCTGAAAATTGTAAGAATTTTTAAATATCCAAAAGTTGCTTATATAATATCCTCATCTTATTTGGCAAAACCAACTCATTCAACAAAAATTCTCGACAAAATAATTTCTACATATCTTGAAGAGTGAGTTTGTATATCTTCCCGTTTATATATACTTGTGAACCCATACGATATAATTTTGGGATTTTTTGTATATACACGATAATATAAGGAACCCATCATATAATTACGTCTGGTAAATTATCTCCTGGTTTCTTATCCTCTCGTCTCTTGTATACCTTTCTCAGGTACAAATTTGGTATACATTTGAAACTAAAAAGTAAGAGGAATAAAGCGAAAGTAAAAGTTGAAGCTTAATTCGATATTTAGTATTATTAATGGGTAACTCGGTGTCTGCTTTGAAGGCCTATGTTCATAGTTATGAAGTAGATTAGCAATGCTGCAAAAAAGAAGATATAATTTAGCTTAACTAAAATAATTTATAACAAAACAAAGGTGTACACGTAAATGCATTTTGAAACTTACATCCAAAAGTTTTTGGTCGAACACTCGAAGATGCACTGGTTGGTGTTATAACTACATAAACAAAGACGAGTTTGGAGTGAACCAAATTGGTTAGAGAAACTGGTCTAAACTGTCCATTGGAACAATCAGTTGAAGCGCTTTAACCAATTTTGATGGAAATTAATGACACTGACCTGAATCACAGTTAGTGGTGGAATTGTGGTGATCACATATGCAAACGTGCCTAAGTCCTCCACCATCGGCGGATTCATAGCCACAAGTCCCGGAAGTTGCAACACATGCGCGACAAAACGCATCGCTTCCTTGGAGTTCGTACTTAACGTGTATCCCATAAGCCCAATCGGACGGTCCTCTAAGCTTCAACGGCGCGAGATTGTACGCACTACTGTAACCTTCACACTCCAACTTACTTAAATTAATCGCTTTTACTGATTCGAACCCCACCGCACAGCACATGGGCGGACCTGACCCGGATTCCAGACCTGGTTGTTTGTATCCAACCATATCCCACGCTGGACACGACATGTATTCTTCACAGCTCATACCAGAAATGTTGCGGCATGGCAATTTCTTTTCGGGGAAGCCTAACAATTAGGAGAGAGCACATAAACCAAATTTAACCGAACCCGAATAAAATCATACGTAAACAGAATCGGAATGTGTTTGGTAACATACTAACCTTGAAATATAGGAGATTTAGGAGAACATCCGATGAGCATAAAGACATTATCCGAGGTAGGATTGAAATAAGGAGCTCTCCAATCCTCAGCTTCAAAGCCATTGCCTTTACCTCCAAGGACAATGGTTTCGCATGTCGACATGTGAGGATCATGAAGCGTTATGGACTGATATGCGTAATCAATATCCAACACTCTATAGGAACCTGAACTTATGTGAAACATCAACACATCGTTCATACAAAACAAGAGATCTCTATACCCTGGATGTCCACATCCATTTCGGATTCCAAACGGATAGTCCACGGTTATATTTCCACAGTATGATCGGCATGCGTCCACAACACAAAGCTCTAAGTTTACTACTATGAGTGTCAATAGAATAAAGATTTTCATTTTCTTTATTTGGGTTGTTTTCAAGAGAGTGATGCAGGGAGTCAAGAGTTATATCTGAAGATTGCTTGCAGCTTAAGAGATTCTTTGCTTGTAGGAACAATAAAGCTAATAAGCTGCTGCACTTTTTACTACACATGACCAAAGTATTTCCTAGGAACAAAATAATAAAGAATGCTAGGAAATAAGGCCATAGACTATGCACCACATAAGGATTCACACAACTTTCAGGCTACCTTCAAGATCGGTGAAGATCGGGTTTATAAGATGTTCGGTCCTTCTTGTATTTCCAAAACTCGTCTTTCTTACCTTTCGGCTTAGCTTTAACCCGACCAAATTTGCTATTAATTATACCAAGTATGGCAGTCTTATCCTTTCTGTTCTTTGTCTTTGCCTTGTCTTCAAGAATCGCCCTGAGTTTCTCATAGGACCTAGGGTCTGGTACTTGCCCGCTTTTAACCATCATCTTGTGGTAAAAGAATGCCCTTTTGAAGTCTCGAACACGAACAAATGCGTAGATCATTGTTGTATAAGTGATGGAATCAGGTTTTAAGTTAAGACCAGCCATTTCCTTCAACAGCTGCGGCAATTTCGATTCTTGTCCTCCCCGTGCATAGGCGTTCATCAGCATGTTGTAAGTCATAACACTCGGCTGCAAACCCATCATACCAAACTCAGAAACAACATCCCTCGCTTCGATGTAACGGCCTTGCTTGGCAAACCCATCAAGAACCGTATTATATGTTACTCGTGTCCCTTTGATTTTTTCTCTCAGCATTAGTTTCCAAATTTCCATCAGCTTTTCGACGTCACCAGACCGTCTGAATGCATCGAGAAGCGATGTGTATGTTTCAACTGACGGTTTAATTCCTTCCTTACACATCTCTTGAAAAGAAGCATAAGCTTTCTCGTACCATCCGCTAACCGAGCAAGCATGAATAAGAGCTGTGTAAGAATGTGAAGTAGGTTTCAAACCTACTTTCTTCATCCGCAGGAAAGCATCAGCAGCCATATCACTCATCTTCTTCGTCCTCCCATACGCACTAATCAAACACGTGTACGATTTCACATTTCTCTCTAATCCTAAATCCTCCATCTCCCGCAGAAGTGTCTCTACAATATCGGGCTGCATTCTTCTTGCATAAGCATCCATGAGAATGTTATACGTTGCAGCCGTAGGCTTCAAGCCTTTAGCTTTCATTTCTGCAAAAAGACCTTCCACTTCTTCTATGTAATTGGATTTGTTATACGCATCCATCAGCGTATTATACACAATCGTGTTTGAACGAATACCTTTCTTCTCCATCTCTGTTTGAATCACCAGAGCTTCTTCTTTTAGCCCTTCGTCACAAAACGATTTCACAAGGCCACCGAATATATCCTGACTCCATCGCACACCTTTCTCGCTCATTTTCTCGAATATCTCCCAAACTTCTTTCGCACTTCGTCCTGCTTTCCTCATGGTTGTGATCATTATCGCACATGTAACGTTATCCGGATTGACATTAATCTCATCCATGGATTCATACACTTTCCAAGCATCATCATACCTAAACGACCATTCACAAATCACAAATCACACCAATTTTGATCAAATGAATCATCTTTGCAAAAGAGAATACCTTTGAGAAGCTGAGATTCCAGAAATGGCGGCATTATAGAGACGAACATCTTTGAACTCTTCAATGTCTGGTAAATTACGAAGCAGAAGCAGAATTTGATCAGCCATTCTTTGTCTACCGAGCAATGTAAAGAGCACAGAGCAAGCACGAGGCGAAACAAGAGACGGGTTCTGCAGATTCATCCATTCGTAGAAATACAAACAGCTCTTGATAAAACCAGATTCACCCATCATCACTAATGCATCCACGCACTCTGCCTGGCTAATCTCTCTTTGGAATTCAGATAACATCTCTCCCAGAATTTGATTCTCTGTCAGATTTTTAGCAATTTCCAGGATTTCTCCAGCGACGCCACCTTCCAACGAAGTATGCACACCAAGTGTTTGTTGATTTGCCGGAGAGACGGATTTCCCAGGCTCGGGCTCGAAATCAGTTTCCAGGTCGGTGAAGTCGGGAGCGAGGTGCCAGGAAGTTCGACGGTTCTTCTGAAGGGAGAATTTGGATTCTCGAGCAGGGTCTTCGGTCAATACTGCCGATAAAGTTCGTGACTTGAAGAATTTAAGAATTGGATCTTCCAAATCGTCTCCTTCTTCTTCTTCATTATCTTCTTTTTCGTCATTATTTGTTGAATTGTCTGGTTGTTGAACATTATCTGGTACGGGGTCGTCGAAGAAAGAGAGGAAAATGGGAGAAGAAGAAGGGGAAGTAGTAGAGAGAGAAAGGGGTTTTCGAGAGAGTGCAGAGCGAAGAAGAAGATGAGGTTCAGGGAGGTGAAGTCGGTGAGTTAGAGGAAAGGAAGCATACAAGGATTGGGTGGAAAGAGAAGAAGTCGCCATGGACATAACTCTCATTGCAAAACAAAGTCTCAAATTTGACGTTTATTCTTTTATTTGTTGAAATGATTACAGCAAGGACACTTTATGTTAAAATAATTTTTGTGTGGACACTTGTGGAATGTGATATACTTTCTTCGGTGATATAATAAGACCAAACTACCCTAAAGAAAGCTGAGTCTGTTTGATTTTTACTGATATTTTATTTCTAATCTCAGCCGTCTATTTACATTAACGTTTAGTAAAATCGTGCGGTGAGGATGCTGCGTGTATGAGAGCAAAAACAGGTGTATGAGACCAAAAGCTCATTTATGATTGCTGACCGTTAGATGCAATCATACCTTTTTTAGATGTGTGTTTGATGATTTTTTTTTTTTGAATGAACGATTTGGATTGTTGTAAAGTAGAGTACATAGTACACTTACAGCTGTGAGCTACTAGTGAATTTCGTAGGTAATTCGAGTTCGGTAAAAAATAAAGGGTACTAGTGGACGTGTTTCTGTGGTCAACAACACAATCATAGTAGAATGCAAAACTCTGAAATTTCAGTAAATACAAATTATGTGGCCAACAAAACACAACCATATGCTTACTTGATGGTTGAGAATTTTGTCAATATTTCCATCTAGACTAGCACACAACTTAGTGGTTAACAATAGTTATGTATCCTTCTTCGTGTCCACGTAAGCGTTTCCATTGCTGCAAGTTATCCAACTCACCTTTTTCGTGTACACATAAGCGTGTCCACTACACCAATCACACTTTTTCTTTCTTTTGGAATTTTCCCCAGAAAACACACAAATCTCATCTAAACAAATAAGAATCAGTATTTCGTGGTTGAGAGTTGTTGGACGTAACGGTGAGTTGGAGCAGTATCAGAAAAAGGTTTGATAAGGTCGTTAAATGGCGATGAACGTAGTTGAAATGAGGATGAAATCAGTGTGGAGAACTCTAAGCTAAGAGAAGTTTAGATCTAGAAAATTATTGTTAGATCTGAGAACTCGAAAGTGCGGCTAGAATTGTACGTAGAAAATAGAAAGTGGAAAATAATTTGTTTGGGTAATGGATAAGTTAAAAATAAGTTGGTAAGTTTGGGTGTAGTAATGAGTTTAAAATAAATTGGTAAGTTGAATACAATGTTTTCATGCCCGGACCGGACTGGCCGGTTCAACCGTGACCCGGTAAGTATAACGGTTTGAGTTTAATGGTAACACCGGGTAATTAAAATCCGGTTGGTTGAACCGGAGGGTTGGCTTTTGAAGGAGTCTATAACTTGAATTAAAGAGTTTGTTTTGACATGTTGATATTAAATTATAGTGTTTTTACGTTTGCCGAGTACTTTTATTTATATAATTTATAATCTCTTTTTACGCCTGTTTTGTGCTTTTTCGACTCTGCCATTAATGATTTATTATTATATTTTTTTTGTTTAGTTTGAAGTTTGAATGTTTTCTTATTGTTATTGTTAAACATCTCATAATCTTTGATATCTAGTAATATTTTTTCTTAAACTTTAGATACAAACTTATTCAAAAAGTTTTATTCGTTGATTTCTAAATAAAAAAAAAGGTTTACAAATTTTGTTTGTTGTATATTCCAATCATGGTATGTACTTGTTTTATATTTGCAAAATATATATATATATATATATATATATATTATACATATGTTTAATAATATATTGACTCATGGTTGAACCAGTGACCCGGTGATTCGATAGGTCATCCGGTTCACTGTCTGGATCGGGTTTAAAAACATTAGTTGAATAAGTTAAAAAACAGATTCAATGGTTTGAGGGTATATAAGTAATTGTAGATCTAATAAGTGTGTCACATCCCAAAAGTGTATCTAATGTAAACTTTTTCACATAAAGTGTCCATGAGTGTAATCAACTCTTATTTGTTTGGGTCAAATTTGACGTTTATTCACTCCTATGTTTTAAATATGTCTTGGTTGGTTGTATCTTGGAGAAAAGGCTAATTTCGACTTGAATTAGAACAATAGAATGCAAATCTTCGGGCTTAATTTGACGTCGTGTACACGGCGTCAAATTAATTTCCCTAAAATTACGTTTTAATTTTAGGGAAACTCAAAATCGAATCACTAATTTGGTTCTTAATCGTTTCAAAATTCTTGAATTAGGGATTCGATTTTGAGTTTTCCCAAATTAAAATGACGACCCATATGCAGCCAATCATCGAACCAAAAGAAGGTTGGGGACTTGGGGTACCAACTTTGACCTCTGATCTTAAGAAGCTATACGCCAATGGTTATCATTCTTAGCAATTTCTTCGTTCTTTTAGCTTTGGAAACAAATGTAAAATCATTTACGTGATTCAAAAGATTCCGTTCATAAATTGTAAAACATAATTCTAAATATAGGACTGTGGAAAGAAACAAGCATATCATAAACAAATGATAATCATCCTTAATATTTTTATGTTAAGATAGCAAAAGGCTTTAAAGTTCATCCTTAAGCGAAGGAGAGGAAAGTCTAGAAGGATTAGTGTTAAGAGTTCTTGAGAGGATAAGAAGCCTCCATTGCAATGCCACAAAGTCCTTGTTTATGACGGATCCCTCTTTGCATCCTTATGTATCCTTTCTCTCCCCATTCTTCTCCCCATTCTTCTCCCCAAGAGTTCTTAACGATCCAATATTTTGTTCCATCTATCGTTATTCCATAGCCTACTACCGCAACTCCATGGTTTAGCTCTGTTCCACATCGCCCCGTAAACACTCCCTACGACACCATCCATATTATATATGCATTCAGGCAAATTGCCTTAATGTATTACACTTACTTAGTTGATTATCATTTTTTTTTTTTTGTGTGTGTTTTACCTCGGAGTAGAATTGGAAGTCTGATCCCCCAGCATCAATGGCAACAGATACAGGCTGATGTGCAACAGCTTTCATTAAATCATCCTCGCTGTTCGCAGGAACATTTTCGTGACCATCGATTGAAACCACCGGAGCATTTTCCTACGGTATAATAAAAAAGAAAAATTATGTCACATTTCTACTTCAGTTTCCGTAATTTTTCCATGTCATGTAATGATTAATAAACCTTCTTTTTGTCACAAGTTTCATCAGAAGCTTGGTAAGGGTACAATTGCTCGCTCGTGAGTCCTCCTTTCTCCTTGATGAACTCAAAAGCTAGGTCCATCAAACCTCCATTGCACCCTTGGTTCTCATTCGTATCACAGTCCACTAGCTCTTGCTCTGATAGTGATGTTAGCTTTTTGGTTCTTATTTGGTTGATCCCTTCCACCGCCACAACCGTTGAAAACGCCCAACAGCTCCCTATTATAACCACAAACTTAGTCCTCTATAGATTCTCATTTGACCTAAATTTGATTATAGCATCAATGGAAAAAAGGAACTCACCGCATTGGCCTTGGTTTTTGACCGGAGTGACAGCTCCATTCTTTCTTCAATCAACAGAGGTCGTGAGAGAATCTACATTTGCATACATGAAGCTTCCTATGCTCCGTCGTTCGCCTTGAAGCATCCTATGATGTTTGACGTTTGAACCAGCGTATGATCTCCGAAATTCCTCACTAGTCATGTCACCAAACTTGTTGAGCTTGAGCTTGTACGGTTTGTCTTTCTTGTTGGTCTCGTGGATGTGCTTCACGTTGTGCTTGAAAACGTTGAATCTTTTTACCTTCTCTTCAAGGCTCCTAGCAATTGTGTGGTAGCTCCTCCACCGCTCGTATAGCTCCCACAAGGTATCCTCTGATTCCACATCTTTGTCATGGAAATCTAAACCCTTTGAGGTTTCAAGAATCAGAAGCAAGCAAAGCGCAAGAACAATGAATCGTTTCATATTTTAGTACTTTATGGTACTTTTGGTATATTCTTGTGATTTAAGATTGAGTTTTTTTTTTTTTGCTAAACTTTTGATTGAAGATTGAGTTTATATGGATGGTAAGCTATAAAGAGAAACTGTTTATATAGGGAATATGTTGGTGAGGGAATAATGTGATGACGATATTTAACGAAAAATACCAAACACGTTAGGGGATTACTTGTGGGATTCAACAAAGACTAAAGGTTAGTGACTTACAACACATTAATTTATGGAGATATATAGATAATTAGTAGTATTACTTCATGTCGAGTTATTAAGGAAATGTGTGATTCCGTGGTCTTATGGTGCAAGCAAACTCTTTCTTTTTTTGTTCTTAAGTTTGGTAACAATAATTGATGAGATGACTAAGTTATAAGTGTAATTAAAACTCACACTTTTATAGATACCATATTTGATGATTTTAATCAAAACATTTATTGATATTGATAAAACCAAAACTTGTACGCAACAATTTATCTTTAATAGTAGGAATTCTGTTATTAATTTAACCTATAATTAAGATTACTATCGGTGAGGGGCGAACCTACTTGATGGAATGGGGGTCACAACACCCTTAAGTGATAAAGCTAAAAAAAATAAAAAAATTATAAGACTTTAAGAAATGGTTCATCACGTGTTATTCTTAGTTTCCTACTGTTCAAAACTGGTTTAATGTTGTCTTTAATATTTGATTATGATTTTTAGGAAAAAAAATATAACTGATCTCTGTGTTTCTGGAGGCGATTCGAAGTCTCATGGTTTCAACTGTTTTCCTTGGTAGTCTAGAGACTAAAAAGAGATTAAATTGATTAAAAACAACAAAAAGTCAATAAATATTTGATAAAAAAGAGAGGGTTAATGTAAGTTTAAGAAAGAAAAAGAAGGAAAGTGATGAGAAATGTGCTTCAACTGATTATACTGGAAAAAGCGATTAAAAACAAAGAAAACCAAATACAAAAACTGGAAGAAAAGCTAACAGAAAGATAAACGAGGACGATGCACACACACACACACACCACCAAAGACGACTAAGTGAAGTGTCATGAATTGCGTCTGCTTCTGAAACGCAAGAAAAATGTTTTATGCAAAGTGTAACAGCTAATCTAACGGTTATTTCCTTTTTTTTATCTTTCTTCTTCGAGAAATTTAATGGAACGACGAAACCATAAAAATCTCATACCATCAAAGAATATGATTATAAAAATCGTTAAGCGCAAAATAGGAACTATGTCTCAATGTGTCATCAGCCATTGTAAAATATATGTGTTCTTATATGAATGTGAATAGCATTTGAAAGAGAGGGAGTTTGTGAATATATTTAAAATAATTTGCTTAACCAGCACTAAAGTTTATCTTTCCATGCCAAAGCAAATATTAATAAGGGGGTAAACTGTGTTCAAGAACCGTCAAGTCTTGGTCTTCCATCTTCAGCTTCAACCAAGCTAGAGGAGCTCCCATTAATAGGCTATTGAAATAAGTAGATGTATATTTCAAGCCCATATCATTAATAAGAACAAGTTACGAGTCATAAAAAATCAAGTTACTTGGAAATCAGATCTGGCTTAATAATAAAATCCTAAATTAAATTTTAGATCACCTAAGTTAATAAAAGATCTTATGTTTTACTCCCTCTGTTCAAAAATATAAAATGTTTTAGATTTATGTACTCCAATTAAGATATCATAAAAAATTCATTTAATTTTACTTTTGAAAATGAAAACAATTTATATTAACAAACAAATAAAAACCTCTAAAACATTTTATATTTCCAAACGGAGGGAGTCACTGTCAAACCAAAAATTCTAGCCAAATCTCCTACAGAAATCGTCTTCTGCAACTCATTGGTAAAAAAATTACGAGTTGGTCCTAGCATGTTAGAATGATTTGGTTCACTGGGTAACATTAAGTTACTCAGGGCCGGCCTTTGGCTAACGCCAAGGAAGCTGATGCGTTAGGCATCAAGTAGATATATAAAAGTTTGGGGCATCAGTGTCAAGAATTTCTTTGTGGTGTGGTGGTTAAAGTGATATTCACCATGATGAGAGGTAACCAGTTCAAGCTACTGAGAGTGTGTTTTATATATATTTTTTTTAAAAGGGCATAAAAATTTTTTTTTGCGTTAGGCGGCATAAGTCTTAGGGCCGGCCCTGAAGTTACTCATTCCTCTCTCTCCTTTGCAGGTCACTCTTGACGGACGCATAGAGTGATCGGACGTGCAGCAGACTTATTGTAGATTACGCGTATTTTTGTACGAAATTACAATTATGTATTTGAATCGTTTTCTTGTTATGTTGTTGGCTTTAGTCGAAACATTAGTTCCACGCTGTATAATAAATAATGTTTTCCGTTGTATAATACTTATAAATCAAAGTATTTTCATATATCGTGTTTGGTTTGCTTACCTTCGTCTGTGCTAAACATAAATCTCGGATGGGGTACGGAATGCAAAGCCTTAAATTGGATCGAGTCTAGCACCTGAAGCGTATTGCATTGGCTTTCTAATTATTTAAAATTCTACATTTCAATATTCTTGAGGTTTTATTTCAATTTAATTTTATATATAGTTCTAATCTCAAGAAAATCCGCTCGGCTTAAATGAAATTAACTTTGAACATATAACATTTATTAATGCCAATCTCGATTTTATTTTGTATAGATTTTATAAACCTTATGACAATTATTAAATTTTTTTTCTTACCAATAAATTTGGTCAAGTTATTTCATCTTTGCATGCATACTTATCGACCAATACAACAACATCCGTCGGAAGTACAAATGCCAAATAGATAGATCTTTTTTCTTCTACAAAACACGGTGCAGCCTCTATCCCCTCCCCTTTCACACGGATTGGATTTGAAGCATTTTTTACTTTGCTCTATTTGAAAACCTATTTAATAAAAATGTTTAATATATATCATTTACATAATAAAAAAGGGGCGTAACAATAGTAAACTAATACCCGGGGTGTTAGTAGATGTCGTGCGACAATGAACATAAGATATTATGAAAATGACAGTGAAATAAAATACAACTAAAGTTTTCATGGTGATAGCCATTTTTTTTATGATACTCTTTCAACTTTATTATTTTTCTTAAGTTTAGAATGATAATATATAAACTAACACAAACATACGTTTTTCTTGGTCAAAGATAGAAAGGAACATAATCTTAAAATTCATTTCCTTACAATATAAACAGAACAAAAACAAAGAGAATGATTTTCTTACCTAATTACCTTTGATGCACAAGTGAGGTGCTATTCATTTACGCTGTTAAATATCTAAAATTATTTTCCAAATGTGTTTAAGATTTTGTGTTAAAGTTTGCATATTCTTCCTACCAAAAAAGTTAAGTTTCAAAAAAAAAAAAAGTTTGCATATATTCTAATGACTACAACTTGAAATTATTGATTTACACTGTTAAATATCTAACATTGTTTTCCAAATCTGTTTAAGATTATGTAATAAATTTTGCATATTCTAATAGCTACAACTTGAAACATTTGAAAACCAGAAAATTATTTTCTCAGATTAATAAAAAGCAGCATTTCAGAGGTTAAGTAAAAAATTTATGGTTTTTTCTTATGACTTGTACATGTTTCTTTATATTATAAATGATAAAAAGCTTTGTGTTTTAACTTTTAATTAATACAAACAAAATTTAAAATCATATAAATGTATTATGATAATACTTTAGATACTATTATTCAAAATCTTAAAACTTAGCAACATTTTTTTTTTGTCAAAAAACTGCTTTTATATCAATAGTAGTGTTCTGCTACAATCAAATACAAAGCAAAGTCTGCCTTGCAAACAACAACAGCATTTAAACTTGGAATAACAATAAGAAAGATAGATTCAAATCTTTGTGAGAGATTTGAGGTTTCATGGAAGAATCCATGGAGTTTGGAAACAGAGAAACCATCGAGTATAATTTTAACCGGTTGAAAGGAGCCGGATTCTACCGAGCACATCCTTTTTTCTTCGTCGAGGGCGAGAGAGAGAGCACCTCTAAAGCCAAGCCCTGTTCTGGTCACCAAAACCATTGAAATTTTGGCTTTACACCTTTGCTTTACCTGCCATAGACTAGACAGTGAAGTGCTCATAAAATCTTCTTCACACCGTGACAAAAGCACTTGGGCTTCCGTTCGACTCACCAAGACTACACATATCCTGGATTTACATTCGATTCCTAGGAGCCCATCTCCGATCCTAGTCACGGTTAAAGCTAATGTTACTATCAAGAAACCGATGGGAATAGCTAAGCTTATAGCCTTTCTTGAACTAATAATGATTTCCAGGTTTACCAAAACGCAAGAATAGTGGGCTAAATCCTCTACTTCATCACCTATATCCCTTAAAACACAAGCAATGAGAATAACCTTTACGAGAGAAACTTGGCCCTGTCGGCGGAGGATCTCTAAGGTGACCGAGGGAGACATCGACGATTCCGGACCACCGCCAAAGGAAAGACGAGTATAGCGGGTTTAAGTCCGGCTTTGCCACCGCGGAGCAATGGTGGATAGGAGATGTGACAGTGGAGACGAGAATGACACCCATAGCTCTTGTTGAAAGAGTGGGATTTACCGTCACCGCATAAGGAGTAGCGGCCCAATCTGGTGGTTCCGGTGAGAGGGATATCTTGTTTAGGCCAACAAGATTCAAGCTTGAAGATTGAGAATCGAGGTTTGGATCTCGATCTCGAGGTTTTCGATATGGTGAGATCTCCAAGAAGGACTTCGCTTTCATCAACCAAAGGATGAAACGAATTGGTTGGAGAACACTACTGAATCTGGGAGATGCGGCTTCAAACGCGACGGGATTGGCCGGTGGTGGAGCTTCGTCGAGACTTGGATCTGGTGGCTCTGGAGACGGAACAGGGGCTGCGATTATCGGTGCCATGAGCCGAGTGAAGCGAGGAAAGATGCGGTGGAGGAGAAGCTCCGATATACTGAAGAAAGCTTCGCCGGCGGCTACCTCGGTCGGCGTGCCTGGGAGAGTTCCCTAGGGCGAACTCTTCGATTATTATTTTTTCTTTTTAACTTAGCAACATTTAAATGTTTTATATTGGTTGGTGAGAATGCAGTTTTATTAGGAAATAGAAAGAAAAGCCTAATAGGTTGTATGAGTGTTTATACAAATCCGAGTACATAAACAAAAGAGGTGAAAAAACATTGCTAGTTCAAAACTTTCAGCAAAGTCCAAGTGAAATATGTATCTCAATATGGAGGTAAACTGTCAATATCAAAAGCAAAAGAAACCGAAAAAAAGTTGTATCGAATAAGAGATCCAAGATATCGTTGTAGAAAGAGAAATTGTTATAGGAATGCAAAGATCTATTATATAGCAAGATGAAGGCTCCGATTGATAGCATGTGGTATTAAAGTTGAGTTGCATAAGTGTTATAATTCGATATAAATTTGCTGTAAAATAATGTGGTGGAAACTGCATATTTACGAGGTGAGTTTGCTGTGAAAATATTAGTTAACATTGTTATCGATACAACTGACTGGTGATTATTTTGATGTATAAGTTGCAGTATGTGTTACTAAAAAAAAAAAAATTTAAACTAGTAATAATAACATTTTATTACAAATTAAATAATAAAAATAGATTAAATGAAATGAAAATAACTCAAATATTGTAAATTTAATAAATTAATTAATTTTTCATTAAATAAAAACAAGGAAACTAATTGGATATATTCCATATCATATTTGCAATCTCATCTCTAATGTTATTCATATTTTTTTTGAATCGTTCAAATAGAACTTACAAATTTACAACAAAATCTTTGACTTATAAATCACTCATATTTTGACTAATCTATTTTTATTATTTAATTTGTAATCTAAATAAAAGTGTCATTTGACAAAGTGTGTAGTAATAAGACAAAGTGTGTAATAAGATTTTTGTAATCTAACGTTAGTTTTGAAAAATAAGAAGAAAATTCGTAAAGAAATCATTAAAAACTTGCTAGTTCAAATGGTTTAATACTGTAAGTGCACCCATTAACCTGCGTTCGAACTATAAAAAGTGACTTTATTTTTATTTTTTACCAAATGTGCACCCATTAAAAATTCTTCTACATCCGCCCCTGGGTCAGAGAGTCAAGGTAGTTATAAGCGAAGTTTAAGCACATCGCTTATGGAACTGGAATTGGTGGCCCCATTGAAGCTTAGCCCACATTTAATTAACGTGAAAGAAATCGAGCACTCAACTCTCGTGAGAAGGCGTGATGATATGCTCAAATTAACCATATAGCTACTCTCTCAAATTAAGAGATCAGATGCAGTACTTAAGGATCAAAATCTACAGGGAATCAAATTGCACAATAGATTAATAAATTCAGATTAAGCTAAGCACGATGATGAGAATGCAAGTAAAAGTAAACAAAAGCAAGCAGTGAACGGTTGTGAAAATCAATTAAAAGAAAGCTAGGCACAAAGAAATCTCAGGTGAATCAGATATGCAGATCAATAAATAAAAGATAGGATATTAAGCACAGTTCTTAAACATGAACACGAATATAAAATCAATCAACTTTCGCTGCAGAGATTATCTATGTTTAAATCCTAGAAGACCAAATTTCTTTGCGAATCCTAACAATTTAAACAAGCATTAAAGTTCAAGTTCAATTGTTCACAAAACCCTAAACCAAATTTCTTTACGAAAAGAAATTTTGCTCATCAAAGTCTAGATCAAAAAATCAATAAAACTGTCGTTTCTATTTATTATCCTAAGATCAGATTTCAGGTCATGAATCTAAAATCAGCATTAATCACAAGACAAGATGAAGAACTTCCTAAAGATATTAATCCTATGCAATACAGATCAGATCTAGCAAACCATCAAACACCTTTGAAAATCCCTAAACCTAACAAGGTTACTACTCAGACATAATCGAAGCAAAAACCATTATATTAATTGAAGATATCTCTTAAATATAGATAGAATAAAGCATAAGCCTAAACAATGGCTGCGAAAACGTATTTGTAAGGTTCCTAAACCGTCATAAACATAAAAGTAAACATCTGGAACTTTTGGGCTTCGAACGGACTTCTTCGCAATCGGGCTTTTTCTTTGATCGAACAGGGTGTCGATCGACACCCATAGATGGTGTCGATCGACACCAACTTGGATTTCCGATTCTTCGCTTCAATCTTTGCCACTTCGTTCAACAATGCTCCAAAACTCCCAGTAAACATCTTTTATGCTTTAATCGTCCAAATACCTATAAAGACTCTAAAAACAACTGGAAAACACCAAAAGACTCTAGATAATGGACTTATATCATGGTCTAAACTGGGTAAAAATCATGATATATCACGTGACGCCGCCACCTTCCTCAGCAAGATCCTATTGCCACAGAAACTGAATTTGTTAGCGTAAGACCATAGCCAAAATCGAATGAAAACCGCAAAACCCTTTCGGAGTTGAATTAGAACAAAATTTGATTTCAGTCACTTGGAAACCTCTCCCTCATTCGTCACGCTTGGTGAACGCATATCTGGTTGGAGGCATCGTGGTTCGATTTGTTAGGAAAGCTACATAGGATTTAGGGTTGGGGTTTTCCGCTTATTGACCATTTGTGTTCAGACGCTTAGAAAAGAGCGAAGTATCAATTAAAGTTCCATCCGTGTTATGTTCTACAGTTTTGTTATTAATATTAGAACTTTGAAATAAGAGAGAAAGATTGAAAGATAACTTTTCATAAAGTCTATACTCTTTTTTGGGCAAAATAAATTCTATAAGCATTACGGTCCAACGAGAATTAGCATTATGGATCAAAAACATTGGCTTTGCAAATGCAGCATACCTGCATAAACAAAAATAAGATCATATTCATTAGAATATTAAAATGTGAATGTGTTTTGAATGCACTTCTTTACATAATACAATAGATATATGCAAATGTTTGTTGAATAAATATTTATTCTGGATAAATGTTTATAGGGTTTTTCCCTCACCCACTGTGAAATGCAATCCTTGTGGTAGATATGATTACATGGCAATGTTGTTATCTTATCTCCCTTTGCATAGTCAACTAGGCATATCGAGCACCTACATTATCACCCAAACCAAATCAAACAAAAACTTTTATATAACTTATATGGCTAGCCATCAAGTTACACGGGTTATATTAAGGAAGTAACGAAGCAAAAAATCCAAATGAGAACCACAAATCGTATAAAGAAAATGAACAATAAATGGATATGATCTTACTGAGTATCAGTTGCGACAAACTTCTTTCTCTTAATGTGCCACCACCATGTTTTGGGTTTACTACCAAACTTATGAGTCAGTAATTGGGAGATTCTCCTGTCCGATAATCCTCTACTGACATATCCGATCTATTCTTCTAACTCATTCAATTCCTGCTAATCCATATGAGATGAATATGAATGAAAACTTGGAGTTGACATGGTACATACCTCATAGGTAAAATTTTCGGGCACGATGTTCTCATTAGCATGAACATTTAGGGAACTACTTGAAAAGGTACGAATATGAATGTTATGATCCGAGAAGTGATCACCATCGTCATTGTGGTCATCGTGGAAAACCGCTCTAGTGACATATCCGATCGATTCTTCTAACTCATTCAACTCCTGCTAATCCATATCAGATGAAATTGATATATATATATATAATATGAATGAAAACTTGGAGTTGACATGGTACATACCTCATAGGTAAAATCTCGGGGACGGTGTTCTCATTAGCATGAACATTTAGGGAACTACTTGAACAGGTATGAATATGAATATTATGATCCGAGAAGTGATCACCATCGTCATTGTGGTCATCGTGGGAAACCGCTCTAGTAGTCTAAAATATAGTCCAACGCAAACGTTAGGCAATAAATGATCTATTTTCTTTATAAGAATAAATAATTTTAAAAGTTGGCAAACAAACAAAAAGTTACTATTACCGAAGGAGCATCATGTTGAGGTATGTACGAATGATTCACTGCAGAGAGAAGAAAATATAAAATCGTCAGCATCATAAGTATACAATAGAATCATGAGACAATCTTTTCGACTAAATACAATTTTAACATGATCTTCTATTTAACATATTTTTTCTTTCTCAACATTAATTTGAATTCGTTTTCGTAACTTAAGAATTATATTTAGAGAAAAATAACATCTAGAAACTCAAAATCTTAGTTTTGTAGTTTCTTATTATCGAATTCATACATAAATATATATATACCTTGCATGGGTTGGTGGTATTGATGGGTTTCTTGGATATTTTCGTCCGTAGTACTTGCCGCTGGGGTTCATAAAACAATAAAGCGTTGTACAAGTAAAGCATTAGGTGAAAAATAACAACTATATACTTACATTCATATACTTGTTGCAAAGATCTAGCAAGATTTTCATCATCACTTATTAGAGAGGGCTGCAGATGACCTGTAAAAAATAGAAATTTTTTTGGAATTGAAGTACTATAAATTGATTTCATCTATACGTCCCTTTTATGAATTTAAAATATAGAGTATTAAACATCTTATATACCTTCTAGCTGAATTTGCAAAGCAATAGCAGCATCGTCAAATGTCAGATTGTTTTGAAATTGTTGTTGAATCTCCGAGCAATAACAGCATCATTAATCGTCGGTTCTGAACCTCCTGGTGAACCATATTGTAAGAATATTGCAATATTTCATCACTTTATTATTTTAAAAAAAACATGAAATATAAGAGATGATTTAAGTACGATGTCACAAAAATATTTTGATTCTGAAAAATAAAAGTTATATACAAACCAAACCAAACAACTATTTTGCTTTTGAAATTAAAAAGGGAAAAATGTCGAAAAAAAAGCTTACTTTCAAAAAGTGGCCATTTAAAGACTGAACTCTAATATTGTCATTTAAAACTCAATGTTTTTGTTGACTTCTATTAAAATACCAAACTTTTGTTGACTCGGCCATAAAAGGCACCACGTTAAGTGTCCGTTAGAAACGAGTTTACGGGGTTAAATCGTCGTTACGGTTCTCCGTTAGGCAAAAAAACGACGATGTTTTGAAAATATAGCAAAGTGTCAAAAAAACATGAACTTTTAAACTATGGACGAAAAAGCCTCAATTTTTCAAAAAATGTCATTTAAATCCTGAACTTTATGACTTCCTTGTGATAGCGTACAACGGATGAAGATTGAAGATGTAATACAATGTCTTGGTTGGATTGATCTCAGGGACTCGCTTTACATGAATGTAAGCTAGTTATCATCAGAGGTTGTGGTTTACCGTCGAAGTGTGTGTGTGGTGCCACACAACCCAGGAAGATGGTTCTTCCGTTGTATGTTATCACACGGGAATAAAAAAATTTTGGATTTAAACATTTTTGATGATTTAAACAACATTGAGTGCAAACATGGAGAGAATTATGTAGTCTCAAATACTCTTTTATACCAATAAACAAGCTTACATGCACAAAAATTATGTCTTTAAAATCATTCCACGACACATTCTTAGGAAAAATGGCCTTTTCAGTCCTGGACTATTCGGAAAGTGCTAATCGAGACCTGTTCGTTTGATATTGGTCATTTTAGACCCAGAGACACCTAAAATTTGAATTTGAAACCCGATCTTACATATTTGTGTCGATTTGGACCTAAAATGTTGTCTCATTCCTAATCCTTTGGCGAGATACGAGAATCATAACTTGGTTATTCACGGATATCCGGATTTGTTGTTTGATCAAAAGTCATGGATTGCGTTGAATACGGGGAGTTTCTTGTTTAGGAATTGTCAATGGTCTTTGGATTTGTTGGATGCTTGGGCTCCTATGGGACCAAAAGGACCGATTCGGGAAGAAACCGGGAAGATAGAACTGCAAACGACACAAAGGTAAACAAACATTTCTTGGATTGTCTTTCTTTAATTAGACGAGTGATTGACAAAAAAAAATCAATCTTGCAAAATTCTAGGATGAAAGCGTGAAATATGTATCGAGTATCGTGGATTGATCTCAAGGACTCGCTTCCCACGCATGGAAGCTTGCTTGTTAGCATCATAAGTCATGGTTTATCGTTGAAGTGTGTGTGTGGTACCACACTTCATCCGTTGTACGCTATCACAAGGAAGTCATAAAGTTCAGGATTTAAATGACATTTTTTGAAAAATTGAGGTTTTTTTCGTCCAAAGTTTAAAAGTTCATGTTTTTTTTACACTTTGCTATATTTTCAAAACGTCGTCGTTTTACCTAACGGAGAACCATAACGGCGATTTAACCCCGTAAAATCGTTTCTAACGGACACTTAACGTGGTGCCTTTTATGACCGAGTCAACAAAAATTTGGTATTTTAATAGAAAGTCAACAAAAACATTGAGGCTTTAAATGGCAATATGAGAGTCCAGTCTTTAAATGACCACTTTTTAAAAGTAGGCGCTTTTTTCGACATTTTTCCCAAATTAAAAACTATAGAAAACAACTTATATACCTTCTTCTTGCTGAATTTGCAAAGCAATAGCAGCATCGTCAAACGTCAAATTATTTTGATATTGCTGTTGAATCTCCCGAGCAATAACAACATCATTAACCGTCGGTTCTGAATCTTCTTGTGAGTCGTATTGTAAGAATACTGCAATATTTTCATCGACAGATGACTGGTTTACAAGTCGGGACATAGATACTTTTCTAATCAATAAACACTAAACACAGAACCGTAAAGAACAACTTTTTTTAGTAGATTTATATAGAAATAAGCTTTTCTTTATTCTATAAGGAATATGACAATTTCCTCTTCCTCTATATGAGAAATAGCAAAATTCTATTTCTAGATAATTTCTATTTCTTTATATTAAGACTACTTTTTCTCTATTTCTTTTAAGTATCTTTTTATCAAGACATAGCTAGTTGTTCTAATGAGAAACATGTTTTCAAATTTCTAAACGTAGAGTAGACCATAATTTCACTAAGGTTAGAAGATCCAACTTACACTTACATACTGCATCCACAATGTCAATTAATTAACAAATTTGATTTAATAAATCATTCAGCGCAAAAAAAGAAAAAAAAAGGGGGAAAACTCAGATCCTGCTCATTGGAAAGTCTTAAGCGATGAGAAATTCTGCTAACTTCCTAACAGTGTAGCGTTCGTAGAGAAGAGCGTCTCCGAGATCTTGCTTTTACATCTGTAAAATTCGCTTATGTTACCAACCCATCACCAAATGTTTCATACAAAAAAGTATTAGAGATAACAATTTACCTTTTGTCAATCTTCCAGATGCAATTAAAGCCTCTTCGGCCATTGTTCTCCACTGTTGCGCACACGAGTAATTAACTCCCATCCCAACACTGAGTCCTCTTAATAAAATTACAGTACGAAGCACAGAGAACAATTCCTCCGGAAATGCCTACAATTAAAGAACACGTCAAGTTAGTTTGGTATTCGCAGAACACACTAACTCTTTTTACTTTGTGACCATCCATGGTGTTTTACTTACCTCAACGGCTATCTTTTTAAGCGAAGAGTCGTCTGAAAAAGGTTGCAATACTGTCTGACCCTCTGGCATCTTTGTATCGAAAAGTGTTTGTGCTAACCGCAGAAGTTCTTGCTGCTCATCCTCACACTTGGCCACTGTATGTAAACCCATTTCCCTGAACATCCACAACCACAATAACTTAAAAAACTCAATGCTATACTTATTCAACCAGTTGACAGTGATTATTCCAGCAGATAAAAATTGCAGGGACAAGGAATTATGGCAATCTTAAGAAGTTTGCTTCTTACTTCCAATCATAAACAGTTTCCACATACCAAAGTATCCAATTAAAAGTGAAGAAGCCAGTTTCCCAAGCATGAAGGTAAGCCATTATGTTGGTAACAAATGGATTCACCTTTCATGCACTAGTTCTTATCGAAACATTTTTCTCAAAAGCAAAAATATTTGCTGATGAGATCAAACAGTTTTGAGCCAAGAAAAAACGGTAGGTTTGAACGAAACAAACAATCAAGAACACAAAGTTATCTCAGTAGTGCAGGGAAGATCTTTAAATGAGTTTTGAGTTACCAAAAGCTCTGCGATACTCGTGAAGCATTGTTATCAGCCATGGCAATGACCAAATTCGCATAACCAAGTCTCAAGTTGTCAGGGAGTTCCTTCACTTGACCATAGTCCAGCAGTGCAACCTGGTGATGGAAAAGAATATTACAACTCAGACTATATAGACAGGAAATCTCTGCGATAAGGCCACACTAAGCAACTTAAAAAAAAAAACACTAACCACAAGCAAAATATGACTTACCTCTGGACCTTTACAAATCAAGATATTTCCGGGATGTGGATCCGCATGAAAGAAACCACTTTTGAGTATCATTTGTCCATATGCTCGGGATAAACTGTTAAGTATATTGCTGGACAAAAGGAAATATAGATTAGAATATATTCCAAATGCAAGCAAACCTAACAACAAATTAAAGGAAAACAATCATGAGGGTTTCTTGAACATAAAACTATCAGGACTTCGGGCCAAAGAACTAAGACACCATACTCTCTGAGATGATGTAGGAGCTTACTGCTTTGCTGCCTCTGCAATTTTACCATGGGGATTTATCCCTCTTCTAGCCATCTCATCACCCATGCTCAGGATCGGAATTCCATTAATGTATTCCATCACCAGAACCCTCCTGATCAAATTATGATTGTTCATATGGTTAGTATTTGCTAATCATTCGGGGAAAAAGAAAGAATCGTAGATTGAGATGCGATTATGGCAATAAATGATAGAGACCTATGAGTTCTTGGATAATGACAAGGAGCCATTTAGAGAAGGCCTTAACCATTATCAGGAATATGATTTGTGAATGTAAGAACACTTACTTAGTAACCATATCTGGCAGAACCCTTGGAACCAAAACCGGAGACTTTTTGTTGTTCTGATACAGAAAATGCCGAATTCTTTCCATTGCATTGGCCTCTCTTTTGAAGTCAAATTCATAACCAATCTTGAGAAAGAAAAAGAAAAACACATAGATGTTCTGTGACCCTGACAAAAAAAAAAAAAAAAAGAAGTCTTACCAGCTATCTAACAAGGAGCCAGACTGATAAATACCTGTTTCTCTATTTCCTTTGTTATGGAGTGCAGGTCAAATTTGAGATCTGTTTTCTGCAAGTATAAGGCGAATAGTTGCAAGTTTCTTATGTCTGTCATCATCAATCTTTCAATGCCAGGATGTTGAACCTAAACACATTGTATCAAGTTAGAATCTAATGAAATGAAAAGCAAGGAAGCTTTTAGTCATCCCCTGATAATGCTCACCTTTACAACAACATTCATCTTGTTACCCTTTACTCTTGCTCTGTGAACCTAATAAAAGCAAGAAAAGGATACGTATTATTTTTTGCTAAATGGTAAATATTTCATTAAGTAATGAATAGGTTATAGGTTTACAAAGCAAATTATAAACCTAGAAATGAAATTCATGGCAAAAAAAGGTTAAAACATGAACTTCATATAACTAGCGAAAATCGCAAAAATCCAGTCCACCGCTCGACATTAAACCCGAAGACTAACGGAGCAGGCGAAGTGATGACGATGTATTGTGCTCTTCCAAACTCTGAATATTGATGTCGCAGCCAAGGAGAAGCCGGAGAACCCAAAGAACTCAAGTTCTAAGCGATGGAAGACGTTCAAAGTGACCCTAACAAAAACGTCGTCAACGGGGGCTACTTCACAAGCATCAAATCACCGACTCCTCTCGCATCGCGTGAGAGCATCGTGAAGTACAGAACCATGAGCTAACATTTAACCAGGAGCCAAAAGACCAAACAAGCTAATCAGTGCAAGCGTCCCTTCAAGGCTCCCAAACAGAAGTACAACGCCGGATAATACATTAACAACCGCACCAAGAAACCAATGGCCATACTAGCCCTCCAAAGCTACAAACCCAAACGACAAAACCAAGCTACAACATGGAGTCAACATCAGAGAAGGGCGACACACTCAACACCAAGACCCGAAACCAACCATCAAAGCTAGAGGTACCACGATATACACCAAAAACACAGCCTTGAGGCCTCCACCGGAGGCACAACCATGAGAAAGGCAATAACATCGCAAGGACCAGAGGCAGAGCAAGACTAGGACTAAGACGATACCTCACACTCGAGACACCACCAATGACATCCGCTGAGGGTAGTAACCGCTGTCTACCGTCAAAACCAATAACGGAGGAGCCAAACAACGAGCCTAATCGAACTCAGAAACAAGACTTGAAATGCCATCCAGAAGCTATGAACCGAAAACAAAGCCTAAAGCGAGAATCTAGGAGATTGGGGATCCAGAGACCCAAAGGTACAAGGAAACTCCTAGAATCAAACTATAGCCAGGTAAAAGGATACGTATTACATGCCCCTACTCTCGTATATTACAAAACAAGCTCCCAAATACTCTCACTTAACCATGATGATGTAATTGAAAAGTTGGCCTGTAATACCTGAGCAATAGAAGCAGAGCCAAGAGGCGTTTCATCAAACGTTTCAAAGATTTCTTCAATGCTTTTACCTAACTCCTTCTCCAGAACACGTTGAACCGCTTGGAATGGCGTCGCAGGAGCTTGATCACACAAAGTAACAAGCTTTCTCACCCACGCAGCTGGGGCCATGTCAGGTTTAGCTAAAAGTTGAGCAATCTATTCAATACAAACTAGAAAAGTCAACAACCCTCATCAAAATAAACCAATGTACGTTCTTGCCAACAGAGAAACAACACTAATAAATGTAGCAATAAAGCCAAACACTGACATATAAAGGAGTACCAATCTCCAACAGTAGAAAAATCAAAACTTTGCAAACAAGGAAGAATTTTGCACCTTAAGGAGGAAGCCGCCAAGATCAGAGCACATGAAGTAGATTTTGTCAGCAGCTTGCTCGTGTTGTCTTTCCCACATTTCCTCCTGCTTCTTTGCATCTTTCACCAAACTCACTCGAAGTTGAAAAAACTAAACCAAAGAAAAATTCCCAATTGATCAAATTTCGAGGGAAAAGGAGAGAATTGTGGAATAAACGAAGAAGATGAAAGAAATACCCTCGAAGAGAGACCTTGTAGCCAGTGTAGATATCGGTAGCTCGAACCCAGAACTGAAAAGAGCGTTGCCATGGACGAAAGCTCTCGGAGATCTTCTCCTGAATCTCTTTGAAATCGAACCCATGCATTTTCGAAAACTAGATTTCAATCGATTCTCAATGCGAAAGGTTTCGGTAGAAACGACCAAGTGGTGACCACTGGAGAACGATCCAGGTTTGACCTATCCTTGCTAAAACCGGAAATATAATTTGGGACTTTGGCTCTAAGATCCTTCACTAATCGGACGAGAAGAAGGCTTAGCCCTTTTTTCATTTTAACGGTTTTATCATTGAGTGACATTCTAAGATCTTCACTAATCTAAGATCTGCACTAATTAGATTGACATTGATTGGGTTTGGTATTGAATTAGGGAATTTGAAAGAATTTAAAATTCCATAGAATTTTAGTGTTATTCAATTAGACATTCTATGAATTCTTTTAAATTCATGTGTTATTGGATTGTGTATTTGTAGTCATTCTTACAAATTCTATAAAATTCTAGTGTTATTCAATTAATTGATTTTCCAATTCCATTAAATGTTAGTATTATTCAATTTTATAATTCCTTTCAAAATAATGTCATTTAGAAAGAATTTAATAGAATTGAAATCAAAATTTGCAAAGAACAGATTCTCTACCATTTAAGTGAGATTTTGGTGGAATATATTAAAAATCCCATAAAAACTTTGAAAATCTTTTTTAAACCATCAGATATTATTTTGGTTAGATTCTTTCAAATTCTTTTTTTTTTTATCATATGAATAATTATAAAGCTTCCTATAGTCTGATACAACCAGTCAAGCTCTGAGGAAAAACCAGAAGCTAAACAGAGCACATCAACTATTACAAACACCAAAAAATGATCAAAGAGGAATAAAAACAAACTAGCCTCTCTCACTGACGAAAAGTTCATTCAACCACTCGGGGTGACCTCGAGCTATGTACGATTGCCAACGATACTCGCGAGTAACACTACGAGCAATCAAGAAAGCTCCTTTGTTAGTAATCCTTCTCTCAAAAACCAATCTCCAATCCTCAAACTTGATCAAACCACGATTCATTTCGGAGACTTGGTACCAAAAATTAGGCCAGTTATGCGGGCTACTAACTGCCTTTACCAAATCCATTGCATCTGACGCAAAGATGATCCTATTTAATCTATGAGCATCCATACATTCCATTGCCCATAGAAGACCTTTGAGTTGTGCATCTTCCATCGTCCTTAACCCAGAGAAAGCTCTTCTACTGTGCATTACCACAACTTTATCATCTCTCAATACCCACGAAAAGCCTACAAGACTACTCCGCTTGTTCCACGAAATCCCAATATTACATTTAAGCCAAGGAGCTGGAGGTCTCTTCCATTTAAATTCTTTTCTCCGAAAAGGCTGAGTCGAGGTCAACTCATTGGAATTGTCTAATGATTGTGCCAAGAACCAAAGAGTAGCCTCTTCTCGAATCTTTGAAATCGTATCCTGCACCACAAATCATTTTCCTTCAAAACAGAAAGAGTTTCTGCTTTTCCAGAGGTACCACAAAATCCAGGGGTAAGATCTTCCAATTTCACCTGTTTCCTTGATACTTCTTGCTTTATTAAACAAATAATGAAAAATTGGAGAACAGAGAAAAATTATCAAAACCTCCACGTGGGTTAGGAAAGTCTGACATAGCCCATGTTAACCTGGCTACAGGACATGTGAAGAGGACATGATTTATAGACTCCCATTCAGCTCCACATGCCTGACAACGAGTATCCAAAGCCATTCCTTTACGAGCTAGGTTTTCAGCCACTGCAATAGAACCAGACAAAACTCTCCACATTAAAAGCCTGATTTTATGAGATGTTTTGATGGTCCACACCTGAGCTTTGATCCCATTTAAAGATGGTAAACAGCTAGCTTCTCTGATCAGATCAGCATGCTTGAGTTGATTAGCTAGCCAATAACCCGAGTTCACCGTATAACTTCCATTTCTAGAATGCACCCAACATTGATAATCATCCATATCCACCACCGGTTTATGAGTTAAGATTAAAGCAATATCAACTGGATAGAATAACTCTTTTAACACCCTCTTGTTCCAATCTCTCCTTTGAACATCTATCAAGTCGTGAACCTTGAGATTTAGATCCACCAAAACATTTTTCATTAAAGGGATTCTTCTTCTCTCATAAAAAATCCAAGGATCAGACCAAACATGAGTGTCATTGCCATTACCAATCATCCTTTTCAAACCCTTGCTTCGTAACTCTCTTCCAAAAACAATGTTTCTCCATCCAAAAGATGGACCAGTTCCAACAGATGCTTCTAAAAAGGAGGTATGGGGAAAGTACCTACTTTTAATAACCAAAGCAAACAGGCTATCTGGCTAAGATAATATCCTCCACGCTTGCTTTGCTAGAAGAGCTTGATTGAACGCTTGGAGGTCACGGAAGCCCAAACCTCCTAACTCCTTTGATAGACGCATATTATCCCGGCACATCCAATGAATCTTTCTCTTGTGTTCCAAAGAGTTCCACCAAAAAGCAGACATAGCACAAGTAAGCTTTTTACACGTTGTCTTAGGTAGCTTGAAACACGACATCGCATAGACGGGAAGGGCTAAAGCCACTGATTTCATCAAAGTTTCTTTTCCCCCTAATGATAATGTACGTGCAAACCACCCACTGAGTCTTTGACATGTACGTGCAAAAGCTTCCAACAAACCTTTAAGGTAGCTCTATTCAACTCTGTCATAGGCCTTTGACATGTCCGATTTAATGGCCATAAACTCCTGAGAAATATCAGCATGAGTCCTCAAAGAATGAACGAGCTCATGCGCCACTAAAATATTATCCGAGATAAGTCTTTCTGAAACAAAGGCTGTCTGAGTTTGGGAAACAATATGCGGAAGCAACGGTTGCAGCCTGAACACTATTATATTTGAAATCACCTTATAGAGGACTGAGCAAAGGCTGATTGGCCTTAGATCAGTCATAACCTTAAGCTGAACTGTCTTTGGCAACAAAATTAAATGGGTGTTATTTCATTCTGTTGGCATCTCTCCATCTTCAAAGAATTTCTTGACTTCTTTTATCACTTGCTCTCCCACTATATCCCAATAATTTTGAAAGAACAAAGCGCTCATACCATCTGGACCTGGAGCGCTTGCTGGCTTGATAGAGAAAACCGCCTCCTTAACCTCTTGCTCAGAAACTGAAGCTATCAACCTTGCATTCACCTGAGAAGTGATTCCACTCTGAAAGCCCGTGAACAAGACCTCAAAAGACTCAGGGTGAGATGTTTTAAAGAGTTGAGTAAAATGGGCTGAAGCAATATCACCTTTTGAAGCTTCAGCCCTGTGCTGGATACCATTGACATCCTTTAAACACTCAATCCTTTTTCTAGCCCTAGAAGCTTTGACAGATTCGTGGAAAACTTTGTATTTAAATCACCTTCCTTTCTCCAATGCTCTCTACTCCTCTGACTCCAAAAATTCTCCTCTTCTTTATATGCTTCCACCAGCCTTTTCTTCAAGAATAACACGTGACCAAAACTAGGATAATCTGAAGATTGCTCAACTTCTAAAGCGTCTTGCAACTGAACAATCTTATCCAAAGCATTCATGACATTATCTTTCTTTCATTTACTTAAAACTCTACGACAACCTCTAATCTTCTCAGCAACAGAGCTTTCTCCAACCATATTACTAGAAGACCAAGCGCTGACAATAGACTCCTTCACATTCGGCTTATTCAAAAGTCTCTTATCAAAACGAAAACTTCCTTTACATGAATGAGAAGAGGATATGAGCTTTACCAAAACTGGTCTGTGATCCGACCCTCTCTTTGCTAGGAAACATTGATTAAATGCAGGAAACATCGAAAACCATTACTTATTACCAAAACATCTATCCAATTTGCTCTGAATCCACAACTTGCATCTCATTCCTCCCCATGTGAAGCTATTACCAGAAGACGGTAACTCTAGCATCTCACATACTCTAATCATATCACCAAAAGGCAGAAAATAAACCTCTCTCCTTGGCGGACCACCAATCTTCTCGCCATTGTGCAATATCTCATTAAAGTCTCCTAACATGCACCAACTCTCTTTCCTGTTTATCCCTATCCGCATTAATCTCTCCCATACTTGATCTCTTTCATCAACCGTAGGAGCCCCATAAACGCCAGAAACAAAATAACTGAGAGCTCCAAACTTCACCCGAAAATCCACAAGGTTTTTATCTACAAACATAAACTCAACTTCTATACTATTCTTCCATAGAACAGCTAAACCACCCCTCCTACCTATTGGATTAACAGTGAAAACCCTATCATATCCCAACCATTCTTGCAAATCAACTAAATCATCTCTACAATGCATCGTCTCCATGAGAAATAAAAGATCAGGGAAATGGCTTTTTCTCATTTCCTTGAGCCTAGGAATTGTCAAGTCCTCCATAGTACCTAATCCTTGACAATTCCAACTCATGATACTCATTGGAGAGTGGTGAGTCCCGCCATTGGGACCCTCACTTCTTTTGTAATCTTTGTATTTTTGGCAGAACTTTCACCGTCCAAACCATCAAAATTCTTTCAAATTCCTAAATTGAATAATGCCCCATTAGTTTTGCTAGAAATCATTTTGTAGATAATATCAACTTATGTTACCAATATGTATCTAATTTTTAGAATTTTGAGTTTGAAAAGTATTTTTAAAAGATCGGATCAGATTTTTGACTTTTATTACATTGAATATCTGATCAGGATAGAGAGGAACACATATGCTAATTTTTTTTAAGATGTCATCTCCATGTTCAGACCTAATACCTATGGTTCGGTAAACATTACGACTTTTTTCTTTTCTTACCGTATCATTAAGAGTTCTTCAAGTCTTAACATCATTCAAATTGTTGCGACTCACAAAATCTCGCAAATACGAAACCATGGATACTTGCCATAAAAAGAATTGGTTTCAATCCGAAATCGAGTGAAAAGTTAAATTACATTAGATAAATTAGGTGACACTTTAGAAGACGCGAATCGACTATTATCAAGGATGTTGTTGTAGAAGAGAGATGTTCTTCTAAAGAGTTTTAATGCGTGCATGGTTCTAAAACTCGATCTTGACAAATTGAACTTTCCACAAGTGTATTCTGATCACACATATGTCATCAGAGAGCTTATAGCTGAGCTAACTATAGGCGAGTCCAAGGTGGATATTGTTCAGCACCACTTCCTTGAATTTCCTCTTTCCTCGTTTTTTTAATACTATATTTTTATTATTATTTTATTATAAATTATGAGAATTATTATATCGACATTTCTAGAACAGACAAGTCTTCCGTCTTGATGCAAGCCAGGCGATTATATATTGCTCCACGCTGAAGACCTCCTGCAAGCTTGTCTCCATTAATCTTATCGTCGTTTTTTTGTTTTGTTAAATGAAGTATGCTTTTATTTCTTTAAATTCATCACACATTCAACATTTAGACATTCAAATCTATCTATAGAGTACATCTCACTCGCTCCTCTCTCTGATTTTGAAGACTCTTTCACCACCATCGTCCATCGACGCTGGTGAGTCGTATCTCATCGGCGTCGCCCTCATTTTTCTTCGCTCGACGACGCCTCTTCTTGCTACTCAGTTTATTCTTGCTATGTCTTCTCTTTCAAGCATTTTCTCAACCGCTCCACCGCTACTCGCCGCCGAACCAAATCCACCGTCGCCGATGGCTCTGCTTTTGCATGCGGTCACGCGGTCAGAGCCGGAGCGAGATCTCTCTCCCTATTATCCAAAGCTATCACTGGTGCCTGATGCTGTCAGTCACCCGGTGAAACCCTACCCACCGTTGATCTCTTTGGGTCTGGTAGGGGTATTGAAGAGCTCGTTAAAATCAATCTCCTCCAAATCGAACTTGGAGCGAGCCTCAACCGCCGGTTCTCTCACCAAAATTTCTATAGAGGCGGAAGAAGAATCCATTGTGAGCCGTGGACATCTTGCCGAAATTCTCTTACTCTCCGGCATGCAAATTTTCCGTCTGCTCATCAATGAGGTAATGGGCTTAGCCCAGTCCGATTAGACATGTTCAAAACTTGACCCACTGGATAAAAAGCCCATCAGACGTTTATCACTGGTCGTTGCCGGAGCACGACATCATCAGCTCCTTGGGGAGAATCATAAAGTTTTCTAGGTTCTTTAAAAACCTTGTAACCTTGACAATCTGCCACAGGTCTGATTCGATATATCCTCCTTCCACTTTCTTATCTATACGAGTAAGCAGTGTTGATTTTAGATGTGTTTTAGGACTCATGTCTAGGGTTGAGATTGTTGGATTAGTTAAATTAGATTGGAACCGTGTTAGGTTGTTAAAATCGTGTGCATATACTTCCTCTTTTGAGGACAGATTCATACGTCCCTTTATTCTCTCTTTGGCTTCCGGTTTCAAAACCGAGAAAAATCTCTGCCTTTATGGTGAGAGTATCTTTAAGCTATGTGTATTTGGTCTTAAGCAAGCGAGCTATGAATGATCATGCTCTGATCATGGGTCTAAAGAAAGCTAGAGTCATGAAGGTACCTCTCCAATTCTCAACAGTCCAATGTCTCGTGGACCGGGATGTGTTTGTTGGTTTTTCGGTGGTCGGATGTTCATTGACGAAGGTTTAAGGCAAAGTTCTATGTTATTCGACTCGTTTTCGGATACCGACTTTGGCTCCCTAGCTATCGTGGAGGAGTTGTCAACCAAGCTTTGGAACTTCTTCTTTACCTTGCTTTTAATTTGTTTAAAATTCTACTGTTGTACTCCCTTTGTGGATGATGGGATTAGAGGATGTTTAATTCCCTCTTTGTAACTTGAATTTCTAAGTAATGAATGAAGATTGTTGACAAAAAAAAAAAATTCATCACATATTCTGAAATCTATTGATTGATTGACACGTGTATAGTTAATTACAAAGTTAGGCGCATATACACACACATATATATATATATATATATTATAATAATTTTTAAAAATAAAATGTAAGACCTTGTAAGAAAAACAAACAATAATAACAACAAAAGATTTCCACAACCGGTCCTAAGTCTTAAAACATGCTAAAACAACATTCGTTTTGCACTCTTTCTAACTATGCGAGTCCTTTTACCTAGTGTTAAGTAAGATTATATTTGAATCTTCGATATATTTTTGTGTATATATATATCTCTTATATATCACAAAAACAAAGATATAGCTAAAGTTAAATAACAACATATCGAATAACTTCTTTAACAAAAACAAGTAAATTAACAACATATTGACATAGCTTAAATAATAGGTGAGAAAAATGGTACAACCTTATCATATATGCATATGGGTCATACTGATACGTGTGAAAGAGTTCTCAATAATAAAACCCCAAATAATGCCTACAAAAAAAAATGAAAAATCGTAAACTTCAAACGAATTTGACATTCGATGGTGAAACTCGTGTATATTTCGTGTTACATAACTTACATACGTCTTTGCTTTTTCAAGTATATCACATATTATATGGGGATGTTTAGAATTTAGAAAAGGTAGATCTCAGTTGAACATTGTTGCTGGATATGCTGATTAATTAAGTCGTAACTATAAAACAAATTGTAGAAACAACAAATACAACAGACTAAAACTAAATTAAACTACACACCATACGAGTTAAAATATGCATTCCTTTGAAGTTCAAACCTTAAAAAAATCGTTTAGGAATTAATTAATCTATGTCAAAAGAGTAATATATAGAACCAAAAGTAATATATATAAGAGAGATGGTTAATCTACTCATAAGTTAGTTAGTTTTGAACTGGGAATGCAAAAAACTTAACATCATCTCGCGGAAACCCCAAAACCGGATGTTTGATTATATTAGTTCGAACATTGTCGACAACCACTCAATAAGTGATTAAAAAAATAAAACGACGGAATTAAGAAATCAAACTCTAACTAGATTTTGATCCACGCCAAGCGTGGGAATATAAATTTCAGTTTATTGTAGAATAAAAATATAGTATTTTACATCATGCATACCAAAAAATTATTAGATAAATAATTATGTCAACTAAAAAAATTATTCGATCGATTTTTTGAATCTTGAGTGTCTTAATATATGATAGGTTTTACGTTTTAAGTGTATACAAAATATAAAAACGAAAGAAATTGATTTACAATAACAAAACTAAAAAGTGAAACATTATCTTATAATGTATGACAAAGAATGTAATCGAGTGATATACAACTTATATTTACAAAAACAAATGTTTTTCAATAACTCTATAAAATCTGTTTAAACCCAACTTTTGAATCGGTTTGAGTTTTCTGGCATGGTAATGGATTTGGTAAGTATATATTTTTGTCATCAATGCCGCATATATATTAGAAATATTGAAATATGTAGATATTTCCACCATGCCAAATTGAAATGTTTTGATTGGTTGATTTAATTAATGTGTTCCTTAAGATCCTCTTTGAATGACACATATGATTAATATGCTCTCTCTTTGAATGACACCTAAGATTTTTTACTTTTAGTGTCTCCTCAATTAATATATATAGGATAACAATAGTAAAATATCCATCGATCATTGAGAAACTTTTGGATGATGAGCAAGACCGAGCTCGTTGTCGTATTGCGGTTCTTGTCCACACGAGTGAGTTTCAAGACCTACCCGACGATTCGAGATGCATTGACATACGCAGGCTTTAACTATGCTAACCAGAACCAGCAAAGCTAAGGTAATCAAAGCCACCCATGAGGCGTCCATCACCAACAACCAATTGAACTATTGCTTCTTTTATTCTTCTTTTTTAATATCTGTAAAGCTGATTATGATTAAGGTAGGGGTGGGCAAAAAATCCTATAACCGAAAAACCGAACCGAACCGAACCAAAAATAGGGGTATTGGTTCGGTTTCGGATCTACTAAACATACCTATTGGTTCCTTCATTTTATAGTCCATAGGTTTCGGGTTTGGTTTCGGTTTATACCCATAAACCGAATTAAAACCGAATTAAACCGAACATTAATTTTGAGTTATTAACGAATTAAACACAACTTGACTATACAAACCCTAACCCAACACAAAAGTTTTGTTCTTCCACTTTTATGTTGTAGAAACCTTAATCTCCAAATCCTCAATTCCACCTCCTCTATAATTCACCTCAATAATTCGTTCTCAGGTAGATAACTTGACTTTGATTCTTCTATTGTTTCTCTTTGATCTATCTTTAAAATCGTTGGAAATATAGAAATAGGGCTTGTAGAATTTGTTTATCAACGCCGATTGAGTTGTTCTGTTTCTTCGTTAGATTTACAAAGTAAGACACTAATTATTCATAATTCTCTGATCAGTGGCTTTGTATAGTGTTTATTTTTGGTGGGAGTAACTTACAATTTTAATTGTGGTCTCTTGTAGCTATATATTCAACCTTGTGGGGGAATTTATCGACTCTGACTCATTATAAGACCAGTGTTGTAATATAGCTTTCTTTTTGCTAGATTCGTTCAAAAGCAATCCGGCAAAAGAAATTGTTAGTGTGCTAGGTACGTTTATTCTATAGATTAATCAACATGTTAATTTTTTTTTGTTTGGTATGTTATGGAACATTGGTTTTATTTTGCTACAAATGTGGAAGAACAAGATTTTATGTTTCATTTTGGTGCTTAATTATTGATGTTAGACTCAAAACAGTTTGAATATGGTGTTCTTGTGTTTGATTTTAAATTGTGCAATTAATTTTTATAGGTTTTACCGAAACCATACCGAAACCAAACTGAAACCGAACCGAAACCGAAACCGAATTTTTTCGGTTTTATTATGGACTTCAAAACATGACACCGAACCGAACCGAAACCGAACTAAAACCGAACCGAACCGATCCATAATTCATTCGGTTTATATATGGACTCATTTTACCAAGAACCAAAAAACCGAAAAACCGAAAAACCAAACCGAAACCGAACCACATAACCGAATGCCCACCCCTAGATTAAGGTTAGGGTAACCCTAATCATAATACTGATCCTGATAGTTCTTGTTTATATGGGCTTTTCACTACCCCGAATCCGATGGGATGTTGTTCCAATATTGGGCTTTTCACATTTATTTGTTTTAGGAAAAAGTTTCATAAAAATTAAGAATATATATCTACAAAAAAACTTCAATAAAATATAATCATGTCGTATGACAATGTCGTTAGGTGTTTCTTTTTTTTTAAGAATTGATGACTTTTCTAATTATATACTTCCTCCATTCCGTTTTATAAAATGTTTTGGTTGAATGCGCGAGAATTAAGAAACTTAAATTATAAATAACAATATTAAATAATAAGTTTAAAATATATTACAATCAATCATATAAAAGATTACAGAATTTAAAAAATCAAAAACATGAAATAACATTAATCTTTTAAACCATCTCTTGAAAGAAGAAAAACTGTCCAAACCGGTTCTTGATTAAAAAAATGTTTAAACCAATATCATTTTAGCTTTAATTAGACATTTTAGGTGTTATAGATGATGGGTTTCCCTGACTTAGCTCCTAACAGTTTTTTGAACTACAAAGTGTTATTTAAATCTTATTTTAAAATGATTTTTCAAACACTTTATTATATGATTTTAAAAACATACTTAGTCAATCATAGGTTCAACATATGTAAACAAACACAGTAGTTCTCTTTATTCGCATTCCCTCAATATAGGTTCCGTAACTGTTGTACAATAAGACAAAACAGATTAAGAAAAGGAAAAAAAAAGACTATAACACAAAATAAAGTATACGATATCAACTGAAAAAAGTATAAACAGAATTAACAAATAGAAGACTAGATATAAGCGTAGGTTGAAGAGTAATGAACCGTGAATGTTGTTATAGCTAAGAGATGTTACTAGTACTTAAAGATGATAGGAGAAGGAAGAACATGCGATGCAGGCGAGGAGGTATATGGCTGATGAAGCTCCGTCGTTGTCGAGATTACAAGTGCTTCGCTTGAATCTACAAGTTTTTTCTTTGTTAAAATGTGTGATTAATTGCTTCTTCTTCTTCTTCTTCTTCTCCTCGCGATCATGTTCAGTACACCTATTTACCTTCTCTCTCTGCTTCATTGCTTCTTCTGCTCTACACACCATTCTCTTTTGATGAAAAATAGCGCAGAGAATTTTGTGTAGGACAAGAGTAGCACTTCCGGTCTCCACATATATATAGCCAAGTTCGTTTATTAGTTGACGCTTAATGTGGTCTAGTTTGGAGTGGCATTTAGAGTAATTTTAGCGTAAAACAATGTTTCAAAATAACCAAGACCTCATTTGACCCAAAACAAAATGCTAATAACCAAGACCGTCTTTTAACTTGTGTAAATAATGTTTTTGTATAATGGTTTATTGTATTTAAATTTTTTTTTTGGATATGTATATTTACTACATTGATACCACATTTACAAATGAACATGGATTAGGAACGTCCAGTTTTAAAGATCCCATGGTTTAAGTTCTGGATTCAGGATACCACATTTTTTTTTTTCAATCTGGCATATACGTTTGAAGCTATTCTCGACAGTATTTGTTTTATTGGACACATAGACCAATAGACGCCAAACATATTCTATAAGACATATATGCATCTTCTTGTTATTTAAAATCAATAAATGAGCTTATGAATCAGACCCATAAAACAAATTCATTTAATAAGCATGTTCAAATTGTAAAGACAGATGAACTCAGAATGTTTCTTTTTGAGTTGGGTTTAAAATACAAATTAACAAACAAAACAAGTCAAGATTATATATTTACTAGAATAAGGCCCGCGTTAATACGCGATTAACACATTAAATTATTAATAAATATTTAAGTTTTAATTAAAAACCCGTTGAATTTGATAGAACATAGACTATAAATAAATATTGATCATTTATATCTCAATTCTTATGTGATAATTGATATAATGTGAATTCATAATCATATATATAACATAATTCAGATTATACTCAATATTTTTTTTAACTATATAATAAATCGTAAAACAACTAAAATATTTTAGAATTAAATCAGAAATTAGTAAATTTTATGTTAGTAACCTCATAGAAAACATATAAAAATATTATCAAACATCCATATATACATCTTATTATATCCTCTCTACATCCCATATTTTATTACTTATATTAATTTAGACTATTAGAAATTTTCTATTTATATTATCAAACATTACATATATACATTTTATTATATCCTCTCTACATCCCATATATTATTATTTTTATTAGTTTAGACTATTAGAAATTTTCCATTTAATTATTTGAGTAATTACTTGGGAACTCTTTTTGTTAATTTTTCATTTTTAATTTTATTTTTACTTAACTAAATTTAAGTTTTAACACATGTCATCATCTCAATCAATATTAAACACATGTCATGATCTCGCGAATTACAATTTTGCTTATGTGTCACGCTCTCGTCGACCAGCTTCTCTTTTATATAATAAGACTATATTTTACACTCACGCTACGAGTGGGTTTTTGTTTATCATTGGTTTTAATATATATTTTAGACTTGAGTTACGGTAAGATTTTGAATTAACCGAATAAATTCCGGTTTGTTATCAACTGAAAAAAAAACCCAAACAATTAAATGTGTAATCTACAATTTAAGATCAATCAACATATAATTTGTTACTTTTTCTTCTTTTAACTAAGGTCTTTCTCAAGGATAACAATCAAAAGAGTCACCAATGATCCAACTATTAGCCTTGACCACTAAATTTTCCACAACCTTATAGTATATGTCTTCTTAGATAAATATAGGAAGATATTTTACACATCAATATCTAATATACCACCAACATTAGATTTGGTGACAGAAAAATAATTTTATCTTATCTTCACCTTCTTATTAATTTAAGACAAGTTCAAGAACGGTGCAGATGTACAAAAATCCAAAACACTATGATGGATTTTATTTATTATAAATATTAGAGCATTGCAATGTACCACTGGAATATAACAGAATGCGAACCAATATCAAATAAATTTTAACAAAAGAAAACAAAACTATAAGCACAATCTCCATAAAAATAATAAAGAAAATAGAGAAAAAAAACACTTCATCAATTTAGCCATAGAAAGGATAAAATGCATACATTGTTAAGAAATAGAAAACATGTGACCAAATAGAGAAAGAAAATAAAACTAAAAAATAGAGAAAGGAAAAACGAAACCAAAATCAACAAAAAAATTCAAAATTAATTAAGAGAAATTGACAGATATAAGACATATAAAAATAATATATTAGACTAACTTACAAAAAATGATTTGGAGGGTGTAATATATAATAAAGACAAAAATAATCTTACCTCACGTTTTCTTCTTCATCCTTTTTTTCCCCCACCACCATGACTACCATGCGTCACTATTTACCACCACCACTACCATCGTTCTAACCGGCACTACTACCAACATCACTACCACCGCCACAGTCTTTGTAACCGTCGCCACCACCATCGCGATCACCACCGTAATCACCATACCATCACAATAACACCACAACCATAACTATCACTACGATCACCACCACCACTACTATGTTGTCACCTTCACCATCACCACCGCCAGTGTAGTCGTCGCCACCACTACCACCAACACGACCACCGCTGCAACCATGCACCATGCCGTCACATCAACACCATAGCCACCATAAACGCTCGTCCTATACTATTTTATTTATGTATTATATTTTAGGTACACAAACACTTCACTATTTTAAAAGTACAATACAATAGAAAACCATTCATAACATATATAGTATAGTAACTATAAATTCCAGTATCCTACGAATTACAATAATAATATACATTAAAACATTAAATAATAATAAGCAATTAAGAAGCCCTCATCTGTTGAAACGTAGACCTACATTACGTTATACACCTACATATAAACCATAAGAAATTATCAAAGATTGAATCACGAATCGTGTAAACAGGAGGTCCATCCAGTATAAATAAAAAGAATTTATAAATCGAAAGAAGGGATCACCTCTGTCCATGCATGAAGATGAACATGTTGCAAGAAAAAGAATGCAGAGATCATCACGATTAACTTGTTGCTGCAAGAAAACGAAAGAAGAAAAAAATTAGGATCAATGAAAAATTCATAAATGACAAAAAGGAGAAGGAAGAAATGACTAAACCCTAAAACTCACATATATATATAAGAAATCGATGTCATCTAAAGTTTCACATAAAATATGGGGTATGATTAAAAAACTAATTAAATATGAATTTGAAATAGTTAATTATCAGGATTGGTGGTTTTAAATAAAGGAAAACTAACTATTTAAAAATAATCATATTAAAAAATAATTTAATTCTAATTGCTTACGTGGAGCAATAGAATCGCGTTTTTAATCTCTTTCAAAGCATGCATTAGTGTGTTACCAAACAAATAAAATTGTGGTCTATCATGAAAGACTCTGTAAATTTTGTTCTCATGTGAAAGTATACAGAATCAGAAGAAGGAACATACTTGCACTCCTTGTCTATTTTTCAATTAGGACGTTTAACTTTTATTTTTCTTACCGAGCTTACCGAAAATAAAATCTGCACAACCTAGAGAATTATAGCAAAAAATCATGATCAAACAACATCTATATATAAAAGTTTAACAATTGTGTCAGAAAAAAGTATATCAAACGTGATCGACCATACCTCAAGGAGGAGGTTAAAATCTGCCACAAAATAAAATAAATAGGTTAAAAGAGTTGATCATATATACAAAATATTGGAGGTGGCTCACACAAAAAGAAAAGAAAAACCTAGAAACAAATAAGAAAGCAAAATACAACGTGATATAAACCCTAGGGTTTAATTAAGGTTTAAAAGCATAATTAAACGTATATTAAATAGGAGGAGATGAATTAACCGTGAATAATTAAATATTATTGATGCCAATTGCGAGCGATCTCAGGTGATGAACTTCGTATGCGAGGGATATTACGACTTCGTTAGAGTCATATATTTCCTATGTTTCTACAACACAAATAATAACAATTTCTTTGTTGAATAAACAATGCTCTTTGAGAGATCATTATTTAAAAGGACAAATCAATCACCTTTAATAGTTTATGGTTTTGATATATCTTATTTTCTTTTGTCCGAATGTTTCCTTTTTTGTAACCTAATACAAAAGAAGTTCACAAAGTTATGTTTAAAATTGCAGCAACCGATTTAACTTTTTTCCATCCTAAATAAGAAAAAAAAAGCAAATTGAATCATATCCAGGAAGCAAAGAAAATTCAAACAAAAAGGAAATAATAATATACATAACTGAGAACTATTTAATAGCTTTACTAGCGATGTCACCAAAAGAAGATTCGCGATTCCTTAAACAAAAACTCAAAACTCATATGAAATCCAAGATTGACAAATACCATAGATTAGATGTTTTGAAGTAACGTACTTGGAAAACCAAGAACCTGCAGCAAATACAAAAAAAAATAAGAAGGAATCGATGAACAAAACATCAAACCTAATAATTCTACAAACCTGTTTTTAAAAAAGAACTTTTTAGATGGTGTACGATTAAATATAAGAAGAGAGTACGATTGAATAAATTAGGCTTAGAACGTTTCCTTTTTGCAATAGTATTAGGAACTATAATAATAGGAACTTTTTTTGTTTTTTTGTTAATTGTAAAAATTCTCTAGTTGATTTTCTTGGTAGGAATGGAAATATTGATTTATAAAAGAGTTAATATTGGTAATTATCAATTTTTTGTAAAAAAAAGAAATATAACAAACTAAATCAACAATTATATATGAATTGAGAAAAGTTAACTAATGACGTGGACCAATGGAATCGCGTTTCTAAAATCCTATGTGGACGCCCTAGGTGCGCTATAGCATCAACTTTTATATAGTATAGACTAGATTTTACACTCACGCT